>CM021104.1:439764662-440168743 GCA_007115665.2 Sequoiadendron giganteum
TAACAATTCCTCCATCATAATTTTCAAGTTTAACAAACTTACTCTTATCTTCAGTCATATGATTTGAGCAACCACTATTAATAACCTGATAGTTCTTGTCCTATCTAACATGAAAATCAGATACCAAGGCTCCTCCAACTTTATCCTTTTTCTCTGAGACACTTTCCTTCATATAATTCTCAAAGTTAGTAAAAATGGATTCATCTCTTAAATCCAAGAACAAAAATTCATTATCATCATCATCTCCATAATCAAATTCATCATCAGAAATACCACCATCTTCTCTAACATAACAACTTTTCTTGATCATCTTACCTTTGTTTCCCATTTTCTTATTGTTCATAGTTATGTTGGGACATCTTGAAGCATAGTCACCTATATTTCCACAACTAAAGCACTTGAAAGATATACCTCTGTACTTACTAGTTCCCTTTTTCATCCTTCTCACAAAGCTAGCTTCCAACATCAAGATCATCTTCATCTAAATCTTTTAAAAATATATATTTTCTGGTTTTGAAAGTAGTCTCCACTTTTGCACCATTTTTTGGACCAATTTTCCTCATTTCAAATGTAGTTAGTGTTCCATACAACTGATCTCTAGTGTATGTATTAAAATATGCAAATTCCTCAATGGAAAAATCTGTTTCACTATAAAAATCAAGAAGAGTTCTAAGAATTTTCTTTACCACTTTAGGTTCTTTGACTTGTACACTAAGACCTCTCATAACACTTACTATTTAATTAACCCTTTGCATGCAACATGAATTTTTCATCATCAGTCATTCAAAATGTCTCAAATTGTGCCTTTAGATTTTGTAACTTAGCTTTTTTAACCTTATCATCTCCCCTATAGATACTTTCTAGCTTATCCCAAATTTCTTTAGTAATTTTTAGATCCATAACTTTCACTAATTCAGTATGTGCAAGATTGGTCAAAAGAACAAACCTTTCCTTACCATCTATTTCATAGGCCTTGATTTTATCACTCATGTGCTTACCATTTTTAGGTATGGTGTATGCACTCTTTACTGCCTTTTCAACTTCATATCCAAGATAAATTATATAGCCTTCCATCTTCACCTTCCAAAATGCATAGTCTGTACCATCAAACATAGGGATCTCCTTCTTTTTCGTCACCCAGATCTACCTCAAGTAGCCCAGATTTTTCTAAGGAACCTTTCTTTGATACCAATTTTTGAATGGATAAGACAATTGAGAGCATGGGTGAATCGGTTGTATCAATTTAAAATATTAAAATCCCCAACACTAATCAGATCCAAATACATTCATTAAACCTGTGAGGCCTCACCCTTTGTTGAGCATTGATACCATATTTTATAGTGGAGGTCATTTAATAAAATCTTAGGATTATCATATTTAGTTGTGTAGCCTTGGTGATTATTCCATGCTTTGATGTGTTTAATTGTAACTTATGTGATATTTGGTTTCAATCAGTGTGTGTATTATCTATGAGGTTTTTATAGTATCAATTGCTATTTAACTATGTATGAAGAGGTACATACAAAATGATGTTACATGCTTGGGAATTGGTACAACATCACACTTACTTATGTATCTATTGTAGATGTTGACAGAGGGATATGTATAATTCATTTGGATTCACATACATAAATTGCATTAAATCTTATCTTCATGACAAGGTCAACTTCAACCTTTTAATTATTATTGTAATTTAGTCATGAAGAAGTTCTTGCATATAATTCAACCTTGTTATCATTTGATATGTTTTGAAGAATAGATTTCTTTAAAATTTTAAACTATTATTATATTTTAAACCAATTCAAATGGACCATCATTGTCCTATTGTGAAGCTTCCAAATTTTCTAGGCATTCTTCTTGCCACTTGATTTTTTGGACCAATTTTCCTCATTTCAAATGTAGTTAGTGTTCCATACAACTAATCTCTAGTGTATGTATTAAAATCTGCAAATTCCTCAATAGAAAAATCTTTTTCTCTATAAGAATCAAGAAGAGTTCTAAGAATTTTCTTTACCACTTTAGGTTCTTTGACTTGTACACTAAGACCTCTCATAACAAGTTTACTATTTCATTAACCCTTTGCATGTAATGTGATTGTTTCATCATCAAACATCCAAAAAGTCTCAAATTGTGCCTTCATATTCGGTAACTTAGCTTGTTTAACCTTATCATCTCCTCCATAGATACTTTCTAGCTTATCCCAAACTCCTTTAGTACTTTTTAGATCCATAACTTTCACTAATTTAGTATGTGCAAGGTTGGTCAAAAGAACAAAAAATCTCTTACCATTTGTTTCATAGGCCTTGATTGTATCACTCGTCTGCATACCATGTGTAGGTATGGTGTATGCAGTCTTTACCGCCTTTGCATCCATCTTCACCTTCTAGAATGCATAGTCTGTACCATCAAACATAGGGATCTCCTTCTTGTTCGTCATCCGGATCTAACTCAAGTAGCCAAGATTTTTCTAAGGAACCTTTCTCTGATACCAATTGTTGAATGAATAAGACAATTGAGAGCATGGGTGAATCAGTTGTATCAATTTAAAACATTAAAAACCTCAACAGTAATAAAATCCAAATACATTCATCAAACCTGTGAGGCCTCACCCTTTGTCAAGCATTGCTCCCATATTTTATATTGGAGTTCATTTAATAAAATCTTAGGATTATCATATTTAGTTGTGTAACCTTGGTGATTATTCCATGCTTTGATGTGTTTAATTGTTTATGTGACATTTGGTTTCAATCAATGCATGTGTTATCTATGAGATTTTTATTCTATCAGTTGCTATTTAATTATGTATGAAAAGGTACATAAAAAATGATGTTACATGCTTGGGAACTGGTACAACATCACACTTACTTATGTATCTATTGTAGATGCATTTGGATTCACGTACATAAATTGCATTAAATCTTATCTTCATGAAAAGGTCAACTTCAACCTTTTAGTTATTATTGTAATTTAGTCATGAAGAAATTCTTGCATATAATTCAACCTTGTTATCATTCCACTATCCTTTAAGTAAATAAAATAAAATAAAAATCAATAGAACTATACAATTTAATTAAGTTGTTTTCAAAATAAATATCCCTTTACTTTTTAATTTAATTTCTATATGACCTGATTTTTAATCCAACACATATTTTAAAATATATTAGAGTTACACAATGAATGACACTCTCAATCCTAACAAGAAATATCTAATTAATGATGAATTACTAGTTTTGGATATCTTCCTTGGATGAAAATAAAAATATGATGAATTACTATTTATATTTGATTTTCTATTTAAAAAAAAAGAAACAAAACCATTAATTATGTTTTCTTAATTACGTCGAGAGGCATTCTACAGTGACAGCCAAGAGTCTGTGTAAAAATTTTGATTACGCCGAGAAGCGTTCTACAGTGACAGCCAAGAGTCTGTGTAAAGTTTTTGAAGCTGTATTTAAAATGACGTGCGGTGGCAGTATTGGAAGAGGAGGGGTAAGAAGTTTATGGGTGGTGCTACAACCGTTTCAAGTTAATGCATCTTTGGGAGGTAATCCCACTCGGTAATGGTTGGCAGGAAACCGTTTTTAATAACGTACTGTGAATGAGTCACGGTGGCAGGGCAGTGGAAGAGTGGTGTTGAGTCTTTAAAAGAAATCAACATTCCATAGCGGTAGGTTCTGTGCAGGCTCTTCCTGGTGACCAATGCTATAACATGCGGGTATGTCTTCTTAGCGCCATTTTCGCTGCTCATACCCAAGACTCACGCTGCTATAATTTTGTGGTGTTCTTTTTGGATTTGGTAATGCTTCTGCTCTTTACATCTCTCTGGATTTGGTAATGCCTCTGCTCTTTACATTTTTCAATTTCAGGACTAAGATTCTGAAATCTTGATGTGGAAAAATCAGAGGTTTATGAAAAAATGATAAAGATTGGAATGTTTTCACTTAATTCAACATAATTTTAACCTAGAAATTAATATAAGAGAGAGGGATGATGCAGGTAATGGTGGCGTTGGTGATGGAAAGAGCATCAACAGCAGCAGTAATCGCATATGTTGGTCACAAGGGAAATTCCTATACTCAGTGGTTACTCATCTGCAATCCTTTTCACAGATTTTGTGATCTTCGTTATTTGGTGTAAATATTGTAATTAGAACAGTAGGAGTAGTTGCTACTGCTGCTTGTCTCAATGATTGCAGAATATGCAGACGATGGGAATGGAGAGGACGCCTTGAACGTTTTTCATAAAATGCAATATGCTGGTATGAAGCCTGACCAAATGACTTTTGCGAGTGTTGTCAATGCATGCGCTTGCATAGCAGCATTGCAACAAGGCAGACAGGTGCATCAGTAAGTTATCAAGATTGTATTTGAATCGGACGTTTATTTTGGCAATACCCTTATTACCATGTATGCGAAATGTGGATGGCTAGACAATGCTAGGCACATATTTGACAAAATGCACAAACAAGATGTTGTTTCATGGAATGCAATGATCACAGCTTATTCTCAACATGGTCATGGAAAAGAGGCAATACGACTGTTTGAACGAATGCAACATGTAGGCATGAAGGCCGACCACATAACCTTTGTTAGTGTTTTGTCTGCTTGTAGCCATGCTAGGTTGTTACTTGAAACATGTCACTACTTTGATTCAATGAGAAGAGATTTTCATATCACAGCCAGAGCAGAACATTATGCTTGCATGGTGGATCTTCTTGGGCGCCCCGGGCTGCTGGATAAAGCGAAGGACTTGATTGATAGAATGCCAATAGAACACACCGCTGCAGTATGGGGATCTTTACTGAGTGCCTGTAGGACTCACATGAATTTGGAGTTGGGTCAATATGCAGCGGAGCATCTTTTTGAATTGGTGCCGGAAATTGCTGCACCATATGTCCTATTGGTAAATATGTATGCTGTGGCTCGGAGATGGGAGGATGTTGCAAAAATCCGAACAATGATGAAAGACAGGGGTGTGAAAAAGAAGCCAGGCATTAATTGGATTATGAGCAAAAACAAGGTGCATATATTTGTGGCAGAAGACAGACCCCATCCTCAAACAGAGGAGATCTATGCAATGTTGTCTGCTCTTTCCAGGAAAATGGAAGAGGCGGGTTACGTACCCGACACGAACTTTTTGCATCATGACATGGATGAGGAGACAAAAGAACACAGTCTCTCTTACCACAGTGAGAAACTTGCTATATATTTTGGGCTTATTACTACACCCTCAGGGACACCTATCCATGTCATGAAGAACCTTCATGTTTGTGGGGATTGTCATTCTGCCATTAAGTTCATATCTAAGATTGTTGGTCGAGAACTTGTTGTAAGGGATGCCAATCGTTTCCATCATTTTAACAGTGGGCTGTGCTCATGTGGAGATTATTGGTAATGTATGAAACAACAGAAAATATCCAAAAAGTTTCTTTAAAATCCCTTTCTGTTTTATTCAAGGTAATAAGGAAGGAGAACATTTTAACTGCTTAAATTTAAAAAGAAAATGCACTTAAGCAACTACATGGGAGACGTGGGTTATTGAATGCAAGAAATGATGTGAACTCCAAGTTGCTATAAAATGTAAGTGCTTGGGTTTTCAAGTTTTTAATTTATAGTTTTCTAGGAAATTGGGTTGTAGGCAACAGACATTTGGCAGGTAAATGCCAAGATTTACTAAACTGCTTCAGAATGGTAACAATTTGGGTATGAGTAGAAGCACGAATCAGGTAAAAATGGCTTCGGAATGCAAAGGAAAACTGGAAAAAGACAAACTATCTATCGCAAAATTGTTGCTCCTTTATGTCTGTTAGCTGAAAATAAATGGTGGAAAAACTCACTATCGAGACGCTGTTTCGATCAACCCCAAAGCATACTACAACATGATTATTAATTGTTCAAACAGATCAACAGAAGTGATAAATTTTCTACAAAATTGCGTTTCTGCCTGATAAATGTACACATCATTTTTCTTAAACTACAATGCCGTAAATGCAGAATTGTACTCTGAACAGCTAGATCTGCTCACGACATCCAAAATTGTGTCGATTGTGGCTGTCCAAAGCTCAAGCCCTTCAACTCTAATTAAGTTCTCAGAAATATCCCAAAGGATGTGAGACATTTTCTAAGATAATCTCAGTCGTCTTTAAGATACCAAAGATCTTAAAATTATGTATTTACGAACAATGCACTTCATCAATTGCATGACACTTCTGATGAATTTATATTGAGATGTGTGAGACTGAAAGGTGAATATAGGGCTAATTGGTCTGTTTATTCACGATTAAGCTATGTTATCTCGAGCTTTCGGGACGGGGATGGTAGGGGATGGGGAGACATGTTTTGGAGTTTCTGATTTTTAAAGTCATTTTTGATGATGGCAAAGGAGACATATATATAAAAGATAGAGAAAATTATAAATATGTCAAAAAAATTTAAATATTCATATGATAACATTGATAAAACATTTTTATATACTTTATAGAACCATAATAATAATGTTCTGAAAAGAATTTCCATCCAAATAAATTCCAAAAGTTATTCGGTGGGTACAAATGAATCGTTATGCATGATAAAATCTGTCAAACAATTGATTGGACAAAGAGTAAAGATGACTGACATTAGTAAGGTAAGTATATGCAAGTAGAAAGAGAAAATCACATGACTACAGTGCATCATTTATCACCTCATTTTTTCATGCCTTGAGAATAAGGTTTAAGGAATGATTTTATATCTTGATAAGTAGCCTATATTTTTGCAGTGTATCAAACATATCCTGAGGTACATGTTTTTCACAGGGAACATGTGATGTTAGGGAATGACAAGATTAGTTTCCATTATCATATATATTTGATATGTGTCCTGTTTATTCTTTTTGGTCTGTATATAGGATTCTTCCATGGTAGTGTACATTGAGTCTGCTCTGTTCTTCTGGTTCTGTATCTACATTTTTGTTGGTTTATATGTTGAGTTTGGCCAAACACTTACCTGCTGTGGCATCTCCAAGGACACAAAGTATTCATAAAAATGAAACTTCACAAAAAGTTTTGTCATTTTCTCAATTTTATATTTCATATTGCTTACATGCTGAAATTTGTACTTTCATAATACACATCTTAATTCGTCTGTGTAGGATTCATTGGGATTCCTTTAAGATCAAAGACTATAAGAGAATAGTTTTCTACATAATATTGTAGAATAGTGATTTTCAAAGATTTATTATATAAGTCAAAATATATATTATAATTAAATTATTATATTTATTTTATGCTTAAATTAATTATTTTCTGATTATATTTTATAATTCTCATATCCTCAATATTATAATTATAAAACTATTAATTCAGTTCATATCTTTTAATATTTTTAGATTGTAAATATATTTTGAAAACCAAAAAAGTGCAGAAAACAGTTGTCAAAGTTTTTTTGAACAGAACTTGTATAAAGGTTATTTAGAGGAGTGATGATATTGTTTGATTTCAAGTTATTTTATTGGAATTATCTGAAAATGTGTGCAAAATCAAGCCTAAAATGCTGGTTCTTATATCATTAATAAAAGGTCTAAAATAATTGTTGATATTGTTGTTGCATGTTATTTTTTATTGATCTAATTTTAAGGCATAAACAATTGTATTTTTTTTACTAAAAATTATTGTAAAATTATTTCAAATATACATAAAAATATTTAGAAATAAATTATGGTGTAATTCAATGTTCATTTGAAAAAACAAGGAAACATTAAAAAAGAGAGGCTACACTCTAAGATTTTACATTAGAGTTAATAAGGTAACTATTGTAAATAAATCTCAAACTGACATGTTGATTCTCATATCATTAAGGAAAGGTTTAAAATAATTGTTGATATTGTTGGTGCATGTTATTTTTATCAACCTAATTTTGAGGCATAAACAATTGTATTTGTTGATATTGTTGTTGCATGTTATTTTTTATCAACCTAATTTTGAGGCATAAACAATTGTATTTTTTTGGTAATTATACTAGCATACATATATTAAATATTAATATATATAAAACACGCCGAAAGTTATCATTATCGTTGCACTGAGAAAAAATGATGAATATAGGCACCTCGAGAAGGATAACTTTGGACACATTTTATATATATTAATATAGAATGAAAGAGAAGTTAAACAAGATTCAATAAAACACAAGATCTAGCAAAAGTGAGATGGGTATCATCTAGATTTTGTCTAACTTGAAAAAACCCGAATCTTCATGGATAATATTTTTTGCATCTCAATTTTTTTCATAAGTGTAGACAACTTGTAAAATTGAATCCAAACAGGAACACGCATGAAAAACCCTCTACTACTAGGTTGAAAAAATGCCTCCACAAGTATATACAAATATAGAGTTACATTAAAATTACAACACATTGTCCAAAATGAAATATTGACCCTTTGAGGGTTCGAAGATGGCAATAAATAACTATTTTCAAGAATGGATAAGGAAGTTCACATTTGATAAAGTTCCAATTTCCTTAAATTCATTTATGAACTTTTTTGATAGAAAATCTTCTTACCCATGAATGATTCAACAAATAAATGATCTTTGGCCAAGATGCTTGGGGATGGGATCAATGCTTTCCTTAAAGAGACTAAAATTTAAAGAATCCTTTTCAAAAGTCACAAGGGTATCATTTGTTTCCTCTTAGAGTTATATTTTTATAAATCCTATATAAAATAAAACCAAAACCTAATCTTGGGGAAGCTCAATATGATGGACTACACTTATGATCAAATGGTAGCAATATTGGGCCAATACAAAAAAGAGGGTTATAGTTATTATTTAATTAGTGTAAGTGTTAATGTTATTTGGTTAGTCCATTAAATTAGTGTTAAAATTTAAGGTTAGAGTTCAATTAGGCTTAAGGTTAGGGTTCAATTAAGGTTAGAATTCAATCTAGGTTCAATTAGGGTTAAGGTACAAACAAGGTTAGGATTTAATTAGGGTTCTTGTAAATTAGCGTTGAATTAGGGTTAGGCATCAATTAGGGCTAAGCTGAGGCACACCTCCAAGATCAAAGGATATTCAAATCCTCAATAGTTAAGAAGAAAACTCTCTAAATTGTGAACAATTAAGGGGAAAAATATGTGTCAAAAAGAGGCATTGCTTGATAAAGAATGTAAATAGCAATCAAAAGAGTAGAAGAACAAAAATTTGTTAACACGAATAATAATTGTAACCCTAACCCTAATTTTAATACTCATTAAAATGTTAATTTGAATTGTAATTATACTTTTATCTATAACCCTAACACTAACCCTAATTTTAAAATAATATTTTTAATTTTATGTTTTATTAGATTAAAAAATTATATAAAATTATTTAATAAATAAAAATTAAATTCTAGACATAATAGTTCTATGTTTTATCTTTGTTATTATAAATTTAACCTCACATTTATTTCAAAATTAAATGGTTTAAATGAATGGAATCTCTTCAAGAGTTCTTTAAAATGCAACATATCTATCTTGGACTAAAAACTTTCAAACTCATAATTAACTAAAAACTTTCAAGGTCATAATTGTATAGTCATTGTTTGTCAACATACATAGGATTTTTGCTATGTACTTTAATGGTAAATAGCAAAAATCAAATATTGTTTCTCAACCTATTGCATTTATATGGTATAAATTTAATTTAAAATAGATACTTTGAAAAAGATATATCTCGACATATTTTACATAGATTTTTTTAAATATAAATGTATTTCACGGATGATGGTTTTGACACGATTCTACCTCTCTATTTATGTGTGTAACGTTAATATTCAAGAGGCATGCGTGATTTTGGGAGGATGACCATGGTCTTGTGGTTACGCGGGGAGGGGTAGTCAGCTGTATATATAAACTCCCACGTAATCTCTCCCTCGAATATTTTGTTAATTATGCAGATGTTGGCAGTGGCCTCTGCTACCATTCCAACCACCTTGCTATAAATTCCCACGTAATCTCTCCATCGAAGTTTTTGGTTGTTCCTGTTGGCCTTGGTGTGTATTAGATAGTTGGTATGATATGCTTTCTTGTGTACGACTGTAGTTTTATCAAAGAGGGAGCATTATTTTCAATGGAAAAAGGAGAGTCCATAGTTTTATCTGTACATGACTTCAAATTCACTAAATTGAGATGCATGACTGACAGAATTTTCTGAGTAAGTTCTTATATTATATGCCATGGTTATTTTTTTGTTGTTGGGAGCTTCAGTGTAATATGTACTAAAATATGAATATGCTTCAATTTTCAGAAATTCAGATCAGAAAAATGCTTTATATTTTGTGATTACGCTTGTTTGCTATTGTCTTACTTACTTCCTTCACTGTCCATACCTCTGGCAACTACAACATCAGACAAATTGCTTCTATCCTTTATGACTCAATGGATGTTCATTCCCTGTTGCAAAGCTCCTACTTTAGCGCAGGTAGAGAAGATGTTGAAAAAAAGGATGTGAAATCTATTTTTACACCTACCGAGCTATATTTGTTTGAAAATTTCTAGAGCTCTTTAACAAATCCTTTTTGTGCATATCTCACAATCCTCGCATTCCATGAGATCACATTTCTATGAGGCATTCTGTTAAATAGTTCACACGCCTTGTCCATGCGTCCATATTTTGACTTCCCTGCTGTTTTTGGTTTCGGCTCCTCCAAACTCTTTCTTGCTGGTATGGACCTTTCACTTCTCCAAGAGCTGGAGCCTGAAAGAAATTGGGGTTTCGTCCAGAGTTATAGAGCATGTTTATTAATATTTATGAAAATTACTGTGAAGATCCTAATAATGTGCACATTTAGGTTTTAACAAAGGTTTCAGAGTATGTTTAATTAAATGAAAATTACTATCAAGATCCTAATAATGCACACATTTAGGTTTTAACTATGGTTTTAGTGTATGTTTATTTAAATGAAATTAACTGTCAAGATCCTAACAATGTCAAATTTTGGGTTTTAACAATGGTTTTAGAATATGTTATTAAAATGAAAATTACTGTCAAGATCTCAAGAGTTAGTTTGCGCACCAAATTTAAACAAGGCTAGTTTCATACTCTTTTCTAATATTTTAGACGTTTGCAATACTTGGTAATATTGACATCAAAAAACCATAAAAAAACAAATAAAAAGCAATTAAGAAGATAAGACTGGCACATATAAAAAGAAAACAATTAAGAAGAAAAGGGTGGCGCATACCAAGACACATCAAAACAAGAAAAACAAATTGAAAAAAATAAAAATCATCAGACATATTGTTCTCACATGTTCCAAAAAGGTTATTGAGCCTGTCAATTAAGACTTCAGATGGTTGCCCCATACCCTTGAATTTACGGTATTCCATGAGATGACATTTTTTTTGAGGCAAAAAAAATAGTTCACTTGCCTTGTTTATGCTTCCTCATTTTCAATTATGTCTAGCAGGGTAGTTGTTTAACATTCCTTTGTTCTACATCTTTCTTATCTTCATATATATATATATAATTGCAGCTGCTAAAATGCCTCACTTCATCTATGAACAACTTTTGCACATCAAAACATTTTTGTAAATAATTTCTGGGTTTTCATCTCCTATTATTCCTCTTTCTAGCACAATTTGGTTGGTAAATGAGAATTTTATGCCAACTTTCGTGAGGCTGTATAAAACTCTTTTTTAATAAATGTGCACCCAAGCTCTCGACTTCGCCATTGGAATGATCAGCCCTTGAGGGACACATGAATATAAGAGATAACCACCTTCTTTGAGTTGACTTACAGATACTAGAGTGTTATGCTGCGTTTAACAGATTTGTGCTTTTAAGTGTTAGTTTTTGGGTTGTCTAGATAAAGTGCAGCTTCATAATCTCCTTGGTCTTCATGGAACTCATAACTATATTGGAGATTTAAAAGTATAGTTTAATCTTGAATCTATAGTGAAACAATTATGTAGTGTAAGCACAACTCTCTTAATGAGTATTTTTGTTCTGTTGTTACTTTATATATGAAAAATTATTATATATGTAGAATGTGGTTAAATTTGCATGATAATTACTAATGTCTTTTCTGCATCTTATTTTATTTATGATCAATGCTCATGATTTTTGAGTCATTTTGTAAAACAGTCAATAAATGTTAGTGAGTGTAGTATAATTTGTACACATCTAAAAATGGTCACGGTTAACCAAACCTGCTAATTAATTAAATATGAATTATTTAGTTAATATTCTTAAGTCATCTACATATAAATAAATTTAATTATTTATTTGTGTTGTTCATTTTTCTAATTATTCTAGTTTAATTAAATAAATAAGTTTATTTAATTAATGTCATCTTCCTCTTAATTAATTAAATAGATTTCACAATTTATTTATATTAACTATCACAAGTTTAAATTCTAAATTTAAATGATATTCTTCATTTCACATTTAATTAAATATTTTCAATATTTAATTAAAAAAAATTTCATTTCTTTCACATAATTAAATATTTTTCAATATTTAATTGAAAGGCTTTTCATTTCTCACACATAATTAAATATTATCTATTTTAATTATGAAAACACCTTCCATCTGTCTCTTCATTTTCCATCCGTCTCTTAAACTTCCATCTTCTTTTCGAATTCTCGATCTCTCACCGTTCATCTTAATAGGTTTGAACTCAACCGTTGATTCTTGCCTTCAAAAATCTATAAATACAACCCTCTTGTGAGTTGAAAAGGACCTCAAATTCTAGATTTTCATACGTAGTTATTATAGTTGCATTTTAGTATTATCAGCATTCTAGCATCAATAACATTTCAATTTCATAGTTTAAATCCTATAGTCATGAATATGCATTTTCAATTAATCTCATTAGATCTTAAGTTGTCATTTCAACAAGCTGCTGCTTACACAACTGAGAGCCAACATCTTTTATCAAATCCTTGGAGATAGAGGACAATGGGACGAATTTGAAGAAGCTGCTGTCATTAGAGTTTGCATTTATGCTTTCTAGTTTAGTTTTCTTTCAATCTAATGTCTCCTTGGTGTGCTAGTTTATTGTTTAATTAATCACACATTATCTACACACACATAATTATTTGAAGTATACAATTAAGATAATAGGTAAACATTATTATATAATCATGGATTCACTTTATAAATGTTGAATGGTTCGATAACTTTATTGTCATTAATTCTCAAAATGAGGATGGAATATATGTCATTTTTTTGTTTGACCCTACCTATTTGAAAACACTATAGTACATAAGATGGTTATGTTGAGCGTTTTATCATGTCATTCTTAGATGCAGAATATGAGCACACAATCCAATAAGTAAAGTCATTTGAATTCTATTGTACTCGTAAAATATGACTCTTGGATCATCGTAAAACCTTGATCCGCCCTATCATCTTTGAATATATGTTTACTTTCTCTGTAGTAATAAGTACAATTGACTTCTTTTCCCTATTTTTATTCATAAGATAATATCCTTGGTAGACTATTACCATTAGATAATATGTATCAAATCAAATAAATCTATAGTTTAAATGGTTATTGAGTTGATTGCATGGAAACTTGAGGAGTCTATGTGCTTGGTTTGTGACATGAATGTTGTGTAATAGATCATAAACTTATATAAGTATTACCTATTTATTTCTCTTTGGAGGTTATAATTTACAAAATACTAGATAGAGGTATCACATTTGTAATGTATGCTTTAATGTCTCCTTATTAAGAGATTTCATCACTTCAAGTATCAAGTCAATTCTAATCAATTTGTAACATTACCATTGAAAGTGTGAAAGTTGTCACTATGTTCATTGTCCTATTTTCACTTTAGTTGTGTAATTAACTAAGTTCAATGGTAATAATGGCTAGTTAACTCATGAATATCAACAAATGCTTTCCAACTTTGAATTGAATGGATTCATTAATTATTGAGTGTAATGATGTTTCAATGTTATTTAAATATATTTGAGTGAATTTTTTTATTATTTTCCTATGCGAGTATTTGTGCTTATGCTCTATTTTCTTCTCTAGCATAACCCTAACAAGGTTTTGAATCCCTGGCTTCACCTAAATGGGTGGCAACCGATTGTGAAAATTGTTTTGGGTAGTGGACCCTAGAAAGGGTTGCATACCCATTCTTCTTGTAAGTAATTAGTATGTGACACATGATACCTTGAGTAGAGGTTTGAATTTTAGTGTGTATCAATGTTACGGTGTTATGAGTATAAACGAAGTTGAGTCACCCATTGAAACCTAATAGGTTATACCCTGTGTGGACGAGTCGAATGAGTTGGAGCAACTCAAGTTGTTGAACTATGGTGCCTCTACGAATTATATACATAGGAAAGGCCATCAAGCGATGAGCCCCTGAGGCATTAGGTCAGGCCCCTAGGAGTGTTCTTTTGAGTCTTGTATGTGACTTGTCATTTTCTACCTATATCATAAACTACCCTTGATTTATATAGCATGTTTTAGTAAACTTGTGCTTACTACCTTTGATCTTATGTGTGTGCCAAGTCGTGTAGACCTTGTAGGTATAGGTATTGGGAGTGAGGAATTTTTGGCATGATAGAATGTAAGAGGTACGTTAACCGACCCAAGTATGTAGACTATATTTCTAAAAATAGTAAATCATTTCTACCTTTGCTTCTAACTAGTGTGATAATCAAGAATATAGTTGTAAGTAGTGAATTGTGTTATTGTTTTTTAAGTAAACAAAAAAAATTATTTGCAAAATTACTAAAGTCATTGTGGATTGTTAGGTTGTTTCGAGTACAAAATGTGGGCAAGACAAAACCCTTAATCTGTTATAAATTTTAAGCATGAAAATAATATATAAAATTTGAAACAACCAACACCATACACAAGAGAACACTATATTTACATAGAAAACCCAATGAGGGAAAAACCATGATGAGAATTAGCTAACAATATAAGTAATTTCAAAACTGGTACAAAGAGGCTCACTACCAGAATATGACACACTTTCTAGAAAGGCTCATAGCCCAAGTTCACTGCCAGAATAGAAAGAAGAAATGAGATAGAATGTTAAACAAATAACACAATCTCAATGCAACAAATAATCCACAAAAACTCCTCCAACAACACTAGTAGCCTTCAAGAAATCCAGATACCTCAGCTCACTACATTCAATAATCTTGTGTTATGACTCGCACTATAATTTTCACTTATGCACTTAATTTTGCATCACTACTCACAAATCTGAACCACACACTGTATATCGCATCTACTCACCTTGCTTTTATACCCTCTGTTACTTGAGCAACATCTTCAAGTCAGCTACACTCACCTTACTCTTTAAAAATTCAAATTAGGTTAGCACTAAGCATTCTCGCGATGGATAGGAACAAAAGTGGACAAAAACAAAACTTAACTGAGACCCAAATCAAATCTCACATGCCATGATATGCCTTCATTAATTCTTAAACCTCTTTAAATCTAGTGTAAACACTAGGTTGGTTGTTACCTATGAAAAAACCATTGAACTTTGAATTACATGCACTTCCTCAAATCCAAGAATGACTTGTGAACCACATACCACACTTTATCATGTTCTAGAATATTACTCTATCAACCTGAAATCCATCAAAATCCTCCGCAACAACTTGCACCATCAGAATGTACACATCCAGTACACTCAAACTATACTACCAAACACTACAAATCTATAATCCAACTTTTGGAGTACCAAACCACAAATCCTTTTGACACATGAAAGAGATCAACATCATCAACATACCTTCAAAATCGCAAGACTTGAAGAACAACTACAAAGAAATGTGGAGAAAATGCATTTCTCCTAGAAACATCTATAAACAACACTACAAAATTAGTTCACACACTAGTGAGCATAACTTCCTCTAACCATTGATCCAGAAACCAAAATTTTGGAAAGAGAAGTTTTGAACACCTATAACCAACATATCCAAACAACACAAGCAAATTTTCAACCCAAAAGAAAAATGAAGAAAAACGAGAACACCTCTGCAACACCTTATTTTCTTATTTTATCAATTCTCTCAATATGATCCTTGACATTTGAACCATAAATAGAATCTTTTCAAAGCAACAAAAGAGGTTAACATCAACAACTTAACTGATGACAACATAATGCAACTAATCAAAGCAACAATCTCTTTGCACAACTATCAAACTATCATCAATGATAAAACAACATTGTTGACATCAATGACAACACCTTCATACTTCCAACAAAAGTATAATTGATGAAGATAATACACAAGGAATCAAGTATTGAATTCTAATAATTATATTTTTATAATATATGTTCAATTGAAGAATGCCAATGTAGGAATAAAACAAATTAATAAGGTGAACAATAACTACCATAGTGCCTAACACCTCCATGATAAAGACAACCAACCTCTAAAAATATATATACAACCACTATACCACAAAATTGCACTAGCGAGAGGATTTACCATAAACAATAACCAATCGATAAAATCCTAAACCCATTAGAATAATTTAGGCATTAGGAGTTCAATATAATAAGCATGCAAGAAATATCATGGTCAAACCACATCACCATAAGAATAGGCATGCCTCAATCAGGTGACCTAATATAACTATTGCAAAAAAACCACATGGGTGATAACCTACCACACAAAGATAAAACCTACCTACAACCTTCATAAACACACCATTGATCATCACCCATTAGGCTTATAATGATGTAGTATATTTGAATAATTTAGACATAACCGCAATAACACCATAGGACAACCAATCCCATGTAACCTTTTTCACAACCACATTATATAATGAATATAAATGGGAAGGCCATTGTAACAAAAAATAAAATTGGGCTTTTGTTAGCCTAATATAGCAATACTACCCTATACTACCCTAAATGTAGTGTTTCAATCACTCAAGTACTTCTTATAAGAAGTAGAATATGTGGTTAAGACCAACCACCTTAGCTTGTAGCTATGAAATAGTTTTGCGGAAATAATTGGCATTACAATGTCTACTAATTTACAAGATATATAAATATAATCATATAAACAATCTGTAGTGCACTAATCTGGGGTAGTCTTGAAAGGGCCCTAGGAGCAAAAAAAGAAAAAATGTCAAATTTTTAGTATTTTTGACAAATGGGTAGCATGGAAACATTGAGGTAGGAAGGTAATTTTATTGAAGGTATATTTTCCTTCCCCAACTCATCTGATCATTCTAGGGTGCTCTTTCCTGGGTAGTCTCTAAAGAGCCCTAACAAAAAAAAAAAAAATTGTGAAAGCTTTAGTATTTTTGAAAAATAGGTAGCATGGAAACAGCAAGGTAGGTAGTTAAATTATAAAGAAGGTCTCTTTTCATTTCCCAATTCACCCAATCATTTTTGGGTGCTCTTTCCAGGTTATCTCTAAAGAACCCTGAGATCAAAAAAATGTCAAACTATGACAAAGTCATTCTAGGAGCTTGTGGCATGAAGGAATGTTTTTTCTAGACCTACAAGTGGATATTGAATCCCTCCAAACCAACCTCTAATGTTTTTTATCAAATAAAAACCATTTATGTGTTCCAATGTCAAATGCATTCTTGCAAAAAATGTTGGTGTAAAGTAGTGCAAAAATAGAAAGAATAATTTTTTGTGTATCATGGAGTGAAACCAAGTATACCAAAACATCAAGGTGGGTAGGTAAATGGTAGAGAGGTCCTCCTTTTATTTTCTAAGTCCCCTCGTGATTTTGAAGTGCAACTAATATGGGGTAGTCTCGAAAGAGCTTTAAGAGAAAAAAATACAAAATTGTTAAATTTTTAGTATTTTTGACAAATGGGTAGTGTGGAAATTTCGAGGTAAGAAAGTAAATTCTATGTAAGGTCTCTTTTCATTTTCGAATTCATTCGATCATTCTGAGGTACTCTTTTTAGGGTAGTCTCTAAAGAGCCCTAGGAGCAAAATATGAAAAATTTGTGAAAGTTCTAGTATTTTTGACAAATGGGTAGCATGGACACATCAAGGTAGGTAGATAAATACCAGGGAAGGTCTCTTTTAATTTCCCAAGTCACTTGATCATTTTGGAGTGCTCTTTCTAGGGTAGTCTCTAAAGAGCCCTAAGAGAAAAAAAAGTAAAAATATAAAAGTTTTAGTATTTTTGACAAATGGGTAGTGTGGACACATCAAAGTAGGAAAATGAATTCTAGGGGAGGTCTCTTTTCATTTCCCAAGTCACCTGATCATTATGGGGTGCTCTTTTTGGGGTAGTCTCTAAAGAGACCTAAATACAAAAAAATGTCAAACTATGACGAAGTCATTCTGGGAGCTCATGGTGTGTAGAAATGCTTTATCTAGACCTATAGGTGGATATTGAATCCCTTCAATCCAAACTCTAAATTTTTTGGTCAACTCAACACCATTTGTGAGTTTTAGTGTCAAATGCATTCTTACAAAAAAATTCAATGAAAAGCCATGCAAAAATGGAAAGAATCATTTTTTGTTGTGTATCATGGAGAAAACAAATTATAACACATCAAGGTAGATAGGTAATCAATAGGGAGGGCCTTATTTTTTTCCCAAGTTCCCTTGTGATTCTGCAGTGCACTAACCCAAGGTAGTCTTGAAAGAGCTTTAAGAGTACAAAATGCAAATTTGTTAAATTTTTAGTATTTTTGAAAAATGGCCAACATGAACATCTTGAGTTAAGTAGGTCAATAATACGTAAGGTCTCTTTTCATTTCCTATTTCATCCAATCATTTTGGGGTGCTCTTTACAGTGTAGTCTCTAAAGAGCCATAAGAGAAAAAACACCATTTGTGAGTTTTAGTGTCAAATGCATTCTTACAAAAAAATTCAATGAAAAGCCATGCAAAAATGGAAAGAATCATTTTTTGTTGTGTATCATGGAGAAAACAAATTATAACACATCAAGGTAGATAGGTAATCAATAGGGAGGGCCTTATTTTTTTCCCAAGTTCCCTTGTGATTCTGCAGTGCACTAACCCAAGGTAGTCTTGAAAGAGCTTTAAGAGTACAAAATGCAAATTTGTTAAATTTTTAGTATTTTTGAAAAATGGCCAACATGAACATCTTGAGTTAAGTAGGTCAATAATACGTAAGGTCTCTTTTCATTTCCTATTTCATCCAATCATTTTGGGGTGCTCTTTACAGTGTAGTCTCTAAAGAGCCATAAGAGAAAAAACACCATTTGTGAGTTTTAGTGTCAAATGCATTCTTACAAAAAAATTCAATGAAAAGCCATGCAAAAATGGAAAGAATCATTTTTTGTTGTGTATCATGGAGAAAACAAATTATAACACATCAAGGTAGATAGGTAATCAATAGGGAGGGCCTTATTTTTTTCCCAAGTTCCCTTGTGATTCTGCAGTGCACTAACCCAAGGTAGTCTTGAAAGAGCTTTAAGAGTACAAAATGCAAATTTGTTAAATTTTTAGTATTTTTGAAAAATGGCCAACATGAACATCTTGAGTTAAGTAGGTCAATAATACGTAAGGTCTCTTTTCATTTCCTATTTCATCCAATCATTTTGGGGTGCTCTTTACAGTGTAGTCTCTAAAGAACCATAAGAGAAAAAAGTGCAAAATTATGAAATTTTTCATACATTTTTGACAAATGAGAAGTGTGCACATGCTGAGGTAGGTAGGTAAATGTTAGGGAAGGTCTCTTTTTCATTTCCAAAGTCACCTGGTCATTTTGGGGTGCTCTTTCTGAGGTAGTCTCTATAAAGCCCTAAAAAATGCAAAAACTGTAAAAGTTTTAGTATTTTTGATAAATGGGCAGCATGGACACATTGAGGTAGGAAATTAAATTCAAGGTAAGGTCTCTTTCCATTTCCCAAGTTACCTGATCATGTTGGGGTGTTATTTTTGGGGTAGTCTCTAAAGAGCTCTAAAAATATTTATTTTTGTCAAACTATGATGAAGTCATTCTGAGAGCTCGTGGAACACATGATTTATTTGTCTAGACCTATAGGTTGACATTGAATCCATTAAAACCAACCTATAATAGTTTTTTTCAAGTCAATATAGTTTGTGTGTTCCAATGTCAAATACATTCTTCCAAAAATTGTTAGTGGAAAGCAACGCAAAAATTGAAAGAAGCATTTTTTGTTTTATGATCATGGAGTGAAACTAAGTATGCCAATACATCAAAGTGGAAAATTAAATATTAGGGACCTGGCTTCCTTTTTTTCCCAAGTCCCCTCATGATTCCAAAGTGCACTAATCTGGAGTAGTCTCGAAAGAGCTTTAAGAGAAAAATATGCAAAATTGTTAATTTTTTAGTATTTTTGACAAATGGGTAGTGTAGACACATCGAGGTAGGTAGGTAAATTCTATTTAAGGTCTCTTTTCATTTTAAAAATCATCTGATCATTTTGGAGTTCTCTTTTTAGGGTAGTCTCTAAAGAGCCTTGCAAGCAAAAAATACAAAAAATATGATTCAAGTTTTAGTATTTTTGACAAATGGGTAGCATGGACACATCGAGGTAGACATGTAAATGATAGAGAAGGTCTATTTTAATTTCCCAAGTCACTTGATAATTTTGGGGTGCTCTTTCTAGGGTAGTCTCTAAAGAGCCTTAAGAGAAAAAAATGGAAAAAATATAGAATTTTTAGTATTTTTGACAAATGGGAAGAATGGACACGTCAAGGTAGGTAGGTAAATGCTAGGGAAGGTATTTTTTCATTCTCCAATTCACCCAATCAATTTAGAGTGCACTATTCTGATAGAGTCTCTTAGGAGCCCTAAGAGCAAAAAAACTACTAAATTATGATGGAGTGGTTCTCAAAGCTCGTAGCACCTAACAATGTTTCATATACATGTACAAGTCCATATAGAATCACTCCAGATAAACCTCTCTCATTTTTGGTCAACTCAATACCATTTTTCCATGTCAACTTAGAATGAAAACCTGCAAAAAGTGTAAGTAGAGAGCAATACAAATTTGGCAATAAGAATATTTTTTGTTTCACGCCTCCTAGACCAAAATCGATTGCACCAACACATCCAAGTGAGTAGCTAAATTATAGGGAAGGGTTGTGTTCATTCTCCAAGTCACATGATCAAATCAAAGTGCACTATTCTGACATAGTCTCTTATGAGCCTTTTGAGCATACACATGAGATACACATGAACAAGAATACACTTGGAATTCATGAACATACATACATACACATGATATTACACTCTTCATTCATGAACATACATACATACATACATCATGAATTTTTTTACCTATGGCCATCTGAATCTAATCAATCTAGTTGCATACCATGTGCATTTTTAGCATCCACACAAAACATCATATTCATCATCAATATAGCTACATACCATTTTCATTCTTTGTATACACATAAAAAATCACATCCATCATGTCAATATAACTAATAACATGCATATCATATTTTCCATTTCCTTATGTACAAATACATCAAAGTGCCATCCTAAGGTGTACAAATTGTATGCATATCATATTTCCCTCTCTATGGCTACATGTCATTCCATCTCTACCAGCCTAAAGTATACATGTCAATATAACTAATAACATGCATATCATATTTTCCATTTCCTTATGTACAAATACATCAAAGTGCCATCCTAAGGTGTACAAATTGTATGCATATCATATTTCCCTCTCTATGGCTACATGTCATTCCATCTCTACCAGCCTAAAGTATACATGTCAATATAACTAATAACATGCATATCATATTTTCCATTTCCTTATGTACAAATACATCAAAGTGCCATCCTAAGGTGTACAAATTGTATGCATATCATATTTCCCTCTCTATGGCTACATGTCATTCCATCTCTACCACCCTAAAGTATACAAATTTTATGCATATCATATTTCCCAGCCTATGGCTATATGCCATCTCATCTCTACCACCCTATAGTGTATAAATTTTATGCATATCATATTTCCCTCTCTATGATTACATGCCATTCTCATCTCTAGCACCCTAAGGTGGTCCCCTCCATTTCCTTGTAGAAGCCACTCATTCTCACTCATTTCTCAAAAAAAAATGATCTGCATATAAATATAGACAATTTTTTGTACATAAGCATCATGAACTAGAAACTAAATATGATCAAAGATTAAGAATCACTAGTTATAATTCTATCATAGATGTCACCTTAAGAATTATATGGTGGATTTATTATCATTGTAACCTCGTTGCACTCCAAGCTTGAGTGTAGTAGACCTATATATAAATATGCATAAATTATTGAGCATAAGCAACATGAACTAGAAAGTTTTAATTGAACATTCTCTCAAACCAAATGTGATGGAAGATTAGGAATAAC
This sequence comes from Sequoiadendron giganteum, assembly GCA_007115665.2. NCBI lineage: Eukaryota > Viridiplantae > Streptophyta > Pinopsida > Cupressales > Cupressaceae > Sequoiadendron > Sequoiadendron giganteum. Next base: position 439,786,945 of record CM021104.1, read on the forward strand.
TACTTAAGAATTATAAAAAAAAAAACCATGATCCATGTAGTACTCCAAACATAGGTAAACCATAAAAGAAGTTATAGAAAAATATTTGAATGCTGTTGATGGGTGGAAGAAAAGACCAACAATCAAGTTCAAATGGCAGTGTTGCATTTGTTCTTGTGAGTTCTTCTGCAGGTATTGGGTTGGTTGTTGGTATGGATGGGGCTATTGTCCCCTCTACCCTTTTCAAAGGGCTTTATGGGAGTGAGAGATGTGAGCGCGATGCCCTTCAGGCAGAGCTTTTGAATGTTGGGGACACGGCTGCTCTGGTGTCAGATGTCTCTGGTGGGGGGGCTGAATTGTTGGGGCTCCTCCCATCTTTGATTCTTCTTTGTTCGTGAATGGCATGGATGCAGCGCTGCCTAGTTTGGGTGCTATTGTCCCCTCTATTCTCCCTAAGGTGTCAATTGATCCTGCCTCTGGTTCTCCTGCTGGTCAAAAGTCTTTCTATGATGTGGTGTCTAAGGTTGGTGCTTGTTTAGTGCCTGCTCCTACAAAGGTTCCCCTCTACCCTATGTTTGAGCTTCGCCTATGGTTTTCTATGGTCTTGAAGTGGCTAAAAAATAGGATTATTATTTGAGGTAGGGTGTGGTTTGTAGGTTTAATGGATTGTGGCCCTCCCTTCTAGATCTCCATGAGTGGGTTTCCATTTCTTGGAAGTCCATTATCTTTGGGTAGATTGAGCTATATCCCACTGCTAGAGGGTTTTCTTTGTTACCTTTTCCTCCCCAACGAAGAGAGATTATGTGTTGGATAGGGGGTGGATGTGGGGTATCCATTCACTATCCATTAGGCCTTGGTCTCACTCTTTCAATCCTCTTACTGAGCTGCTGAATATCAAACCTATTTGGGTCCCTCTACTGAATCTCCCTCTCCAGTTTTGGGAGCAATCTTGTTTTGAAGCTATTGGCAACTCCATTGGACATTTTATCAAGGCAAACTCAATGTGTCAGGATCTAGGACATACTACAATGGCTTGTATCTTCGTTGATTTGGATATCTCCAAACCCCTCCATGGTGATGTGATTTTGGTGGTGATGGAAAAACCTTGGTCGCAGCTGTTGGACTATGAGGGCCTCCCCTTTTGATGTAGGAGGTATTTTTCTACTAATCATTTGGCCTCTAGTTGCCCTCTTTCTCACCACAAGGGTGCTGCTACTTGGTGGAAGAATGCTCTCTTGGATCACCTCACGGTTGGTTCTCCCTCTTTAGACTCTTCAAATGATTCCTCTGAGGAGGGCGATCCTTTTGTTCCTCCTCTAGTGTCTGAGCCTTCCCAGGCTCCTCTTTTGGCTTCCCCTATCGTTGAACCTTTGCTACCCCAGTCTACTATTGTTGTGTAGTCGGTTCCTACTCGTCCCTCGTTAAACGACTATGTTGGTACTTTGATCACTTTGTTATCCTCTTCTTCACTACTGGCTCCCTCACTACATGGTGGATCCTAGCCCGAGGTGGCTATTGGGGATCCTCTCCCCTCGCCCCACTTGGTGGATTTTGTTTCTAAGCCTTCTTGGTCGGTTGTGCTGAGGAAGAAGAAGGGACTCCTCAAATCCATTGCTTCTTTGTGGCCTCGGGTTTAGGGAATCAGATTGGTCCCCTTTGGTTATGGAGTTTTCTAATCCTTGTTTGTTGTCTTATACCTGTCGGTCAACTACCTTTGTTTGTGTTTCTCATAGTTCACATTTTGTTTGAACTAGCTTCTTTTGGCCCTTTGGGCTCTTGTGTGAAGGGTACAACACCCTGTAAATGTTCCTTATCTTATCAAAAACTACTTAAGAACTATATATGGATGTCAACTTATAAATGATATGTGACTATTTCAAAAGTTATAACTATTGATCTTAATAGCCTTTCATCTAGTTCAAACTCTCCAAAAAACCTACGCATATAAAAAATTGAATTGTTAATAAAAATAAATCTTTAAGACCTATTTGAAACTCAACAATGGTGGTTTTATTGTAATTGTAACCTCCTCATGCTCCAAAATTGAGTGTACTCGACCTACACACAAATATAGACAAGTTATTGAGCATAAGAAACATGGACTACAAAGTTTGAACTAAACATTCTCTCAAACCAAATATGATGCAAGATTAAAAATAACTACTTATAAATTGTATATTGATTCATTACCATCATTATCTCATTGTCCTCATAACACAATCGTGGATGTATTAATTGAATCGCTTAAAAATATAACTTTGTTCTTCAAAAAACCTACACATATAAACAAGTGACTTTTTCATAAAATCAATCTTCAAGACTTATTTGAAACTCAACAATGGTGGATTTATCATCATTGTAACTTGTCATGCTCCAAACTTGAGTGTAGTATACCTGCATATAAATATAGACAAATCTATGAGCATAAGCAACATGAACTACAAAGTTTGAATTGAACATTCTCTCAAATCAGATATACCTTGAAAATATATTGATCTACATGAACTACCATGGATGTATTGATCTGGATCACTTGAAAATATACCTTTGTTCTCTAACAAACCTACATTTTTACATACCAATTAATTTTTTTGAAAACAATTAATGTAATTTTAATCCAACACATATAAATAACATGAATCTAAATAGGATGAACAATATCATACCTATCCCATAGAAAAAATATCAACTAATCAAGAGTGCCTAAAGGATCATCTCTTACCTTCAGAGTATCTAGTATTATTCATGATTGATACTGCTAACTATCCATAGATCTTTTGTTCTTGGTTTGGCATGATGTCTCAATAACTTAGAATTTTTTTACTATAACAATGTATGAATACATGAGAATGGTTTTGTGTTTCTTGTAGTCTTCAAAAGTAGGTATGCCAATTTTTCTAATCATATATGTTCACAACCAAGTCCCGGTAACAACAACTTAACTTGTAGGATACATGAACCCATCATAATCTATCATTGGTTGTGTCAACTTCTTCTTTCCCTGTACACATCGTACAAACCAATAGTTTGATCCCTCTTCATTCCCCTATGGTGCAACAACTACATAGACATGTTCTAGCTATACAAGATCTAAAAGATGGTCATAGACAACTAAACTTTCCAGCTAATCTTCTAAAGAGGATTATGTTGTAGGTAAAAGAATTAGATATTGTGGAATCCATATATCTACCCACTCACTTGACTCACATTGATCCCAATCACACTGAATACAATTTTGACAAAAAAAATCCAACTCTCATGTCCATATGGTCTATGCACTTGCATCTAAGATTTGAAATGAATGCATTTTTGAGGATTATTTTATTGTTTGACATTCCAATTTCTCTCCCACTATGCCCTCATCAACCAACCAAAATAACCTACACATTTCTGAATCAAGTGTCCCTCCTCATGATAATGCATACCTACACCAATCAACAATAGAACATGCATCACTGAATGTCACACCACCTTTAATATTTTTTTATTCCTTAACCAGAGCTCTCTTCACACATGCACTTGCTCCATCATGCTCCCTTTTTTGATGCTTGGATTAAAAAAAGATCCAAATGTGAGGTAAACCCTTTTGTACATGCATTCTACTTAGCAAATAAAACATACAAGCATTCTTGAATTGTCCTGTGTAGTTATCTGACCAATTGAGATGTTGAAATATATTTTTCTTGCAAGAACTCAAAAAAGGTTTGAAAACAATGTTGCACAAACTCTGACAAATGATGTCGATCATCACTCATGTAAAAATGGTACTACCTGATTATCTTCCTGACCTCTTTTGTACTATCAAGGGCATGTCTATATTTTATGTGGACACAAATAGAAATTTGAATAAAATTGTCATATTGAAATTGTACCTCATTTTGTGGTTACAATGTGTAATTTTCTGTAAAAAATGATCAAAAATATAATACTTCCAATTGGGAAAGAGTCCTTACACATCTTGAATTGTTGATCCAACCATTGGGACTTTTGGATATACCTTGCATACTTGTAGATAGGATTTTTCTTAAAATCTAAAATAAAATCAGCAACAGTGACTTCTCTTGTTACCAACTCACATTTAGAACTTTCACCTCCACTCTTCAAACTGTATTTCACTATCTCAAATCTATTTTTCTCAACAATTTTCTTTCCAAAATCATGTATTCTTCCCTCATGAAAATATGTTACAAATTTTGATAAACCACCACATTACAAAAACTTCCCATTTAAACAATCATTTCTATAGAAAAAGAAACCATCACCTCTAACACACAAACATAATTCTAACAAGTCTTGGATGACTTTGAAAGTTTCATTGCACCAAACTCTTGCAACATTTCAGTAGTATGAAAAGTAGAACAAATATAGCATAATAGTTCATGATACATTGAAAACTTTATATGGTATTTACATCATGTATTACGAATATTAAGAGGTACACAATAAAATGACTTACAAGATTCAAAAGCCCTTTATGGGATTTTCAAAGTTGGATATGTTTCTAAAAAAAAATGTGCAATATTGTTTGGCTACATTCAAAGAAATTTTTACGATGTGGTGTTTGATCTTGATTGCCAATTCTTAACTTTAAAACATCTTTTGCATTAGGTGATACTCTAGATTGAGAGTGCCATTTTTTTTGAATTTCATCCTTTACATTATCTCTTAGCTTCTTATCAACACATGGAAGCCTCCCAATAAAATACCATGTATCATTTTGAAGAGGACTATCGAGTCTTCCTGTTCTTTAGAGTTCTCTAGATGATTTTTTATGATTTAGGTTTAAATCAGCCCAAGTTTGCCTCAATAAATAAGATTTTCTCAAATGATGGCTTGCTAATGAGGTTGTGATTACTCTATGAGAATATATCTTATCTCTTTCATTATTTCCAATAGAATTGAGAGCATTAAAAATATTTTTGAAAATAATATTATTTTTGTCTGAATTTTTTCTCACACAAATCTTCAATTTGGCTAGAAAAGGTCTCAGTTTGTGTGTCTTTAGCAATTGTACAAAAATTTGGCATTGCTCGGTTAATGTATTATTGCTAAAATATTCAATTAAAATTTTGAAGCCCACAACCGAATGGTTCATATTAACCTTTTTCCTTCAATATTTTCAATTGTGTTCTCATCAATTTCAAAGTAACCATTTTAGGATTCTTGAATGTCTTGGATTTGAAATTTCTCTTTCTTCCTCACAAAGGTCTTGTTTTTTCATGTAATTTTGTGATACATAAGTTTAAAATCTTTCATTTTCAATGTTAGAAATTTTTCATTTTCAAATTCAATATTTTCAATATTAATTTCAACATTTTCATTTCCAATTTCAATATTTGTATTTCCACTTTCAATATGATGTTCAAAATTTTCAAATTCTATTTCATCTTCACTTGAAATAACATTTATGGGTGGAGAAGGAGCCTCACCTTGACAAGTATTTGACATACCTTGTCTTCTCTTTCTATGAATTTCTCTATATTTTTCTCTATATGCTTCAATTTGATCTTCTATGATTTTTCTCTTAACTTTTTGTTTATGATGATTGTTGCTCCCCATTATACCTACAAAAAAGAACACAAAAATGATTTTTATGTTGATATTTGTGTAAAAGAATGTACCAAAATATTTTTTTTGTCTATATCAAATAGAATTCATGGGTTTTTAGATAGAAAAGAGCATGTGGGGACCATTGGAATGATCAAAATGGTCCTCCATTTGTTTTTCTGTGGTGCCTAAAATAGATATCCATTTAGAATGAATATTTGTTCTAAACGGATATATGTTTTGAATTCCATACAAAGGGTGACAAAGGCTTAATCTTTATGTGGGGGAAAATAAATATTCATTTATAAAAAATATCCATTTTGTTTAGTGTTTTAAAAAACCAAAGAATACGTAAAACCAATATTATGTTTTTTTTAGACTATAGGAATCGATCGGGTATCTGTCCCCTATAAACTATAGTGCGCCTGGTAAAAAAATTCATGTGACCGATGATGTTGGCATGACACACCCTCTAGTACCACGGGAATGGTGGGGAGACTAGACCTCATGACCTCATTCCTACAACATGATGCTTTAGCCAATCGAGCTAGACCCACCGCCCCTCAAAACCAATATTATGTATTATTAATATAATAAATATATTATTTTAATAATACAAGATATTATATAATATAAATTATATACTTTTTTTTTATTATTAGACTGCAGGAATCGGGTAGCATGACCCCCTATAAACTGCAGTGCGCCTGGTAAAATTTTTAACATGACTGGTGGCACTGGCGCGACATGCCCTGTGGTACCACAAGGGTGGGGGAGACTAGACCTTATGACCAACCTCCTGCAACAGGAAAGATTTAGCCAACCGAGCTAGGGCTCCAACCCAATATAAATTATATACTATGATATATAGTATATTATATTATATATTATATAGTAAATATATTATATACTATGTATTATATAAATTATATATTATAATGTATGTTGTATATTATATATTATATACTATATACTATATACTATATATAATATATATAATATATATTATATATTATATACTATATACTATATAATATATATAGTATATATATAATATATATTATATATACTACATTATCTAGGTATTATGGGAGGGAGAGACATGAGAGAGGGGGAGGGAGTTAGAGAGAGTAATCTAGGTAGGGTGCGAGGGATAAATAGATGGAGAGACCTAAGAGAGAGAGAGGGTGAGAGGGATAGAGGGAGGGAGAGACTTGAGAGGCAGGGAGAGAGAGAGAGTTATCTAGGTAGGGTGGGAGGGAGAGACCTGAGAGAGATAGGGAGGGAGTGAGAGATTGTTATCTAGGTAGAATCTCTCTTAGGTATCTCCCTCCCTCTATCCCTCCCACTCCCTCTCTCTCTCCCACTTCACTCTCCCCAACCCTTTATCCCTCCCTCCCTCCCTCCCTCTCTCTCTCATATTTCTCCCTCCCATCCTACCTAGATAAATCCATCTCTCACTTAGGTCTCTCCATCCCTCTATCCCTCTCACCCCGCTATCTCTCTTAGGTCACTCCTTCCTCTATCCCTCTTTCTCCAAGGTCTCTCCCTCTATTCCTCCCTCCCTCCCTATCTTTTTCCTTCCCTCCCTCCATCTCTCTCTCAGGTCTCTCCCTCCCTCTATCCCTCCCACCCCTTTTCTCTCTCTTAGGTCTCTTGCTCTCTCTATCCCCCCCCTCTCTCTCTCTCTCAAGTTTCCCCTTCCTCTATCCCTCCCACCCCCTCTCTCTTAGGTATCAACCTCCCACCTTGACTAGATAATTCTCTCTCCCTCTCTTAGGTCTCTCCCCCCCTTTATCTTTCACATCCCCCCTCTCTCTCTTAGGTCACTCCACCCCTCTATCCCTCCCACCCCCTCTCTCTCTTAGGTCTCTCCCTCCATCTATCTCTCTATCCCTCCCTCCCTCTCTCTATTTGTCCTCCTTCCCCCTCTCTCTCAATATGATCCCTCCCTTTATCCCTCCAACCCCCTCTCTCATATTTCACTCCCTCTCTCTCTTAAGTCTCTCCCTCCCTCCCTAACTAGATAACTCCCTCTCTCCCTCTCTCTCTCTCTCTCTTAAGTCTCTCCCTCCCTCCCTCCCTCCTCTCTTAGGTTTTTCCCTCCCTCTATCCCTCTTACCCCCCTATCTCTTAGGTCTCTCTCTCAGGTATCTCCATCCCTCTATCCTTCCCACCCTACCTAGATAAATCTCCCTCCCTCCATTCCTCCCTTCCTCTCACTATCCCTCCCTCCTTCCTCTCTCTCCCAGGTCTCTCCCTCCCACCCTACCTAGATAACTCCATCTCTCTAATAGGTCCTTAATTCCCTCTATCCCTCCCACCCCCTCTCTCAGGTTGCTCCCTCCCTCTATTCCTCCCACCCCCTATCTCTCTCTTTTAGGTCTCTCTCTCCATCCCTTTGTCCCTCTTTCTATATCTTTATACCTCTCTCCCTCCCTCTCTCTTAGGTTTCTCCTTGCCACCCTACCTAGATAACTCCCTCTCTCTCTCAGGTTGCTCCCTCCCTCTATCCCTCCCACCCCCCTCTATCTCTCTCTTAGGTTGCTCCCTCCCTCTATCCCTCCCACCCCCTCTATCTCTTAGATCTCTCCCTCCCTCCATCCCTCCCACACTCTCTCTCTCTCTCTTAGGTCTCTCCCTCCTTTATCCCTCCCACCTCCCTCCATCTCTTATGTCTCTCTCTCCCACCCTAACTAAATTAATATCTCTCTTTCTTAGGTCTCTCCCTACCACCCTATCTAGATAACTTTCTCTCTCCTTCGGGAACCCTACCTAGATAACTCTCTCTCTCTCTTGTGGGTATCTCCCTCCCTTTATTCCTCCCACCCTACCTAGATAAATCTCACTCCCTATCTCTCTCTCAACTATGTACTTCCATCTATCCATCCCAAAACCCTCTCTCTTAGGTATCTCTCTCCCACCCTACCTAGTGAACCACCAAAAACAAAGCAATAGGGAAAGAGGATTACCCAATTGGTCCCTTAGGGTTTCTCACCTAGGAGCTTGGTTGAGAAATAACTCTCTTTCGCACTAATGATGTATTCTTAGTGGCTTCATTCAAATATTGGGGTTTGTAATAGGTGTGATTTGTGTGCCTAATTTCTTCAAATTAATGAAATGAACTAACTATGAAATGTAAACTAATGTAAATATAAACTATATGCAATATCATAAAAATGACCTAAAATATATGAAAGTTGTAAAGAAATTGGAAAAGATAGAAATGGTGCATCTGGAAACTAAAGGTTGAAGGAGAGGAGCTCCAGAATATTTTGGAATCTACTGAAAATGCTCACTAGGACACTTATACCAGAATGGACGACCTAGTCCTCCTACCAGGAAACTCTACTAGAACAGGTTTCTGGTAAAAGGGTATCTAGAAAAACAAAAACCACTTTTTAGGCCTAGGACAAGGACTAATTCACCAATGATGATGACTTAGGCCACATAGAGATTTTGGGAGTTTCGAGGTTGTAATATGTAGGTGCCCACTTGTACTTTTGTTTCTGATAGAGACCTATGTCTGAATCTTCAAAAAATGACTTGCAAGTTGTCTTTTGGCTCCTTCTAGGGTTTGTTGACTTGGAATGTTGTGGATGGAATGATAAAACCTTTTTAAAACTTTACTCCTTGACTAATATTCATACAAACCAAGCCCTTGTTGATGAAGTCTAAAGCTATGATATAACTAGCTCCAATGGAGGTTGCTTGAAGTGCTTAGTGCTTGAATGCTTGATGCTTGCTTGAGAAGATAGAATGCTTGAGTGCTTGTGAAGATGAAAGATGTTGGGGGGGTTAAAATAGGGATAAAAACCCTTATTTATACATGATATTCTCTAATTCCCTAAAAATAACACATGATAGGCCGACCTTAGGGTTTTGGAGGAAAAGTCCCATTAGAATTTTGTTTTAATTTTGAATTTTATGCTAAAAGGGACTAAGTCACCCAAGGTGGCGACTTAGTCCACCATGAAAAATTTAAGTGATAGTTAGGAATAAAAAGGTATTTAATGTTGATTAATGGGATTGTCTCCTAAACACACTTAAGTCAAGCCTAAAATTACATTAAGGGGCCAATTTAACATAAGAAAGGGTGAATTTGTTGATGACAAGCCTAGGAAAGTGTGAAAATGTATTACAACACCTTACAAAACTTTGGTACAAGGATTGGAAAGAGGTAAAAATGGGTTGGTTAGATGAATTATGTTGAAAGGGTCTTAGAAAAGTGGGAAGATGTGTTACAACACTTTACAACACCTTTGTAAAACACCATTAGGTTGTTGATTTGCAAGCGTTCAAGGCCTAATGTGAATGTGTTAGCCACATTACAACATTAGATCTAAGGAAAATCAGGCCAAAATCCAAGAGAAAAGGCACAAATGAGTGAAAAGTGTCCATGCTACACTTTTTGGAGACACATTTAGCTCCCACTTTAGTGAGAGGGTGAACTTGCTTCAAAATCACACTAAAGTAGCCAAGTCATGCATATCGAGAGGGATCCGAATGTATTTATGCTAGTAAAATGAGATGACTATAATCAAGATGGATGATCAAGCCCCCAAGATCAAGATCCCATGGCAAAAAAAAAATTAGTACAAAAGATCACACAAGAAAGTGATGTGAAAGGGTGAAGAGAGAGGGAAAGTCGGATCAAGCTTCGACCATTTGTCCAGCTAGTTGTGGAATATGTCTAGGTTGTTTGTCTGAAAGGAAGTTTACTCACTCTGGGGTGATAAGAATTTTAGTTGTCCGTCAGGCTAGAAGGCCCAAAAGGGTGAGAAACATACACTTGGCTAGTATGCACTCACACAAACAAAGGTGGCTTATAGGGAAAGTTGTCTTGCTAGTTGGGCTTCCCGTTTAACCATACCAAAGTTATACCTCCTAATAGATTTGATAAGGCACCACAAAAGACAAGGGTTTGTGCTCCATGAGGCAAGAAAAGTTGCATATACTTGGAGCTCATGAACAAGTGCAAGATGGCACCACAGGCATGCAAGTTGTGCTATGCAAGGTGGCCATGTATGCAAAAGGCAAAAATGAAACATGTAAAATAAAAAATGTAAAATGTAAAAAGGGTGTTCAAAGGATTCTTGTTTAGTTCATGCGAGTTCTTTAATTTAGGGAACATTGTGTCTAATGTCTCCAAGAGAGGACCAAACAAATAATATAAAATACTCAACTTAAGGGATGCAGTGTGTCACATCAGGCCACTAAGAGGAATGTAATATGCTAGGATAGGTCACTTTCCTAAAGAAAATTACACCCAATGTCATCCACAAATCAAAAAACACATCTTATGAAGTACCAAGGCTACACAAGGAACCAAGAACAAAGAGAAAAGAAAACAAATAATAAATAATGCCAATGTATGCCCCCACTTTAAATGAATTGCTACACACCGTTTTGTGAGCAATTAATTTAAAGTAGAGAAATGAAAAATGCAAAAAAAGAAAAGAAAAAGGACAAGAGAGCCTTCTTGGAAAGCCCTATGCCAAGCGATATGTTTCCAAGGGAGGCTACATCATGTAAAAGAAAAGAGAAAGGGGGTTGCCCCCAAAATGAAAAAAACCAAACACATAAGGGATCTATGGATTTGGGGTCAGTACGTTCATTGTTGCAATATTTGTTTAGTCAGCGTGGAACTATTTTCATCCCCCAAATACATAGAATTGGAAGGACACAAAGAGAGTGAAAACAAAGGAAAAAAAGAAATTCATTTTGGGTCAACATGGAAGAGACATAAGATGTCTTGATTCTTTGCATCATCTCCAAAAGGATAAAAAAATTAAAAGGAAAAGACAAAGAAAAAGAGCCGTTTTGAGTCAACATGAAGGATACATTACGGTCTCAATGCCTTGGATCATCCTCAAAAGGAAGGAAAAGAGAAAAAGAAAAGGAAAAGTCATTTTGGGTCAACATGAAGGAGACATTGCGGTCTCAATGCCCTGCATCATCCCCAAAAGGAAGAAAAAGAAAAAGCAAATTGAAAAGGCCCTTTTGGGTCAACATGAAGGAGATATTGCAGTCTCAATGCCTTGCATCATCCCCAAAAGGAAGACAAAAGAAAAAGAAAAGGAAAAAGCCTTTTGGGTCAACATGAAGGAGACATTGTGATCTCAATGCCTTGCATCATCCCCAAAAGGAAGGCAAAGAGAAAAATAAAAGGAAAAGGCCTTTTGGGTCAACATGGAGGAGACATTATGGTATCAATGCCTTGCATCATCCCCAAAAGGAAGGAAAAAAGAAAAAGAAAAAAAGAAAGTGAAAGTGAAGTCATGACATAGAGAAGAAGGAAGGTACAAATAGAAGAATGTCACAAAGAGAGAGGAAATCAAACATAATAGTATGGGGGAGAAACATCACACACAAGAAAACATGCAAAAGAAAAAGAAAAGACTAGTAAGGAAAATGTGCGTCAATCATCTACCTTCAAATCTTGCCGAGTATAAAATTCGGGCAGGCGACTAGCGAGAGGGACAACAAAAATTGCAGAACTAGCATTAAGGTCAATGATTTTCTGAGGATAATTATCATGTATGCTCATGGAAGAGGAAAATAATGTATTCAAAGTGTTATGTACCTCTTCATCTATTTTAGCATTCTACTCATCATCATCATCATCTAGATTGATGACAATAGGAGGGCGCAGGACAATATCGGATAAAGCATGTAGTATGGATTGCAATGGGGGTATAAGATCAGGCTGTAGTGATGGGGGAGGAGGGTCATCAAGAACTACTTCTAGAAAATGTGGATTATGATTTTCAATATTTTCTTCATTATGTGATTTATGAGAAAAATCATGATGGTGACGCCTACTCTCCCTAGCTCCTTTATGTCTTTTTATTCTTTTGTCAAGTTTCATCTAAGAAGGAGCGGGTTGTTCAACCATAGGTTTATTTTCATTCCTAGGGGGAGGAATGGGAGGAACCATAGGTGGGTCATCCACTTTCTCCTTGTCTTTATACACTTGTTTGATGCGAGGAGGCAGGATGGAATTATTGTCATGATCTCTAGGCCTCTTGGATGATGTAGAGGAGGTTTCAGGTGTTGTCTGGTTAGGCATGGAGGATTCGGGTTGCAACATAGTTTCATCAAGGATGGGAGTTTCAGAGGTAGATGGAGGCATGTTGTGAAGAGATAATTCAAAAATTTTCTTTTCTTTAAACTTTTGATAGGCAATGAAATATAAATCTCTTCTAGGGGTGATGGGTTCCATGGGCTCAGGCCAAAAGGATTATAAAGAAAAGTTGCCTTTGGATGACAAGGGATTGAAGCCACTATGGTGGATGGTGAATATTTCAGTGTCAATGGGAAACTTCAAACATTTGTGAAGAAAAAAAGGTATCTATTTCATTGAGTGAAGCCATAGGTGGCCTAGCCGCAAACGAAATTGGTTCGACTGTGGGATGATAGAGAATGTAACATCCAATGTCTTAGGGCCTATCTATAATGGGAGAGAAATCGATATGATCATAGGGTAGGAAAAACCATTATGCATTTTGATCCATGCATTAGGTTTATCATAAAAATCTTGAGAAAGATCATGTAGTACCAAAAATTCTTCCATGATCACATTCTCACCACAAGCGGGATCTATGAGTATCCCACTAGTGGGATTATCATAGATTCCATCGGCTATGTAGAGAGGACTATTGAGAAGATTTTTGAGTATGTCTTGAGGTGAAAAAGTAATATCAAGAGATTTTTTGGTTTGGCCCTTAAGAGGGATAATGTTAATCATGCCTACCATTTCATCTATAGGCTTGAGATGGGTCACAGTCGGAAGAGGATCAAAATTTTCATCTTGTGTATCAACATTCATAACATCATTACGTGAAGTTTCATTGGATTTGAAAAAGGAAACATTATGTTTAGGTATGGGGTTGGTGAAAATTTATAAAGTTTGGTTTGGGGGTGCAACATACATATTGCCTTTATCATTAATACTAGCAATGGATAGACAACTTGAATCAACAAGGTCTTACATAAGGTGCTTAAGATGCTTACATTGTTCGGTATCATGTCCATTTTATCTATGAAAGTAGAAATAAGTGTTGGAGTTAAAAGATGGAGGTAAGGGCTTATTAGGATTGGGTGCATGGATAGCAAGTAAGGAAATCATTTTCTATTGTAGAAGTTGGGTCATAGTATTATGGAGGGTATCAAGTAAAGGTGTGAAGGTTCATTTGGTATCTCCATAATTAAAAGACGCCATGGTCTTAACATATTCTATTTGATTATTAATAGCTAGAGGGGATTGTGAAGGAGGGTAAAATTGTAAAAACCCTTTATTTGGATTTTGAAATGGCTAAGAGTTGGTTGGGTTGGTAGTGTCAGACTTCTCAACTTGACTAGAAGTGGTTCACGTATCACAACTACTAGTGGAATTGTGATAATCACAGAGTGCTATGCATAAGTGCATGAAGGAAGGGAACTTCATTAAGGCAAGTTTGTCTTGAAGGGGTGTTGGCAAGTTTTTAGTAAACATCTTTTGAAGATGTCTATTGGGTATCTTGACATCAATTAAGGAATAAAGCACCTGATAACGAGAGATAAAGTCTTTTATCTTTTCATTAGTGTCTTGCTTACATCTCATCAAATTGGCCAAGGTATTTTTAGGAGTCATGTGCACTTGGAAGTGGTTGATAAAGGAATCAATGAGTTCATTGAATGAACTAATTGAATTATTCGGTAAGGAAGAAAACCAATCCAAGGTAGTGTCTTTGAGGGTCCTAGGAAATAGTTTGGCTAACAATTTTTTGTCAAGAGAAAAATCACTACACAAAGCAGTATAAGCATTAAATTGATTAGAAGTATCACCCTTCCCTCCATACTTCTCAAATCTAGGTATTTCTATGCCTTGATGAATCGAGCTACGTAAGATTTCTAAGGACAAGGGATTACTGTGAACATAGTGGGTGGGTGAACCATGCTAGTTTTCATTGATGGTGGAAATATGTTGTTACATGGATGAAATAGTGTGAAAAAGTTGTGTGATGAGAGGATCGGTATAAGTGGTATTAGGTGGAAGGGTTCAAGTGGTGATGGGGTGAATGTAGTGGAAGGGAAAGTGAACGAGATGCTAATAGAGGGTGTGGTGGAAGAGGCTAAAGGATGCGATGCCACATAGGAAGTAGGAATACTAGTAGGAATACCAAGGGAAGGAATCACATTGCTAAATTTTTGCACTGTTTTGGTCACATGAGGAGAGGCATAGGTAGGAATGGAAGCTATTGTTGAGGGAGGAGGAGTGGAAGGTCCTCCTTGGATAACAATAGGGGTGGTTCATTGAGAGACCCTAGGTGTGGAAGAGACATTTTTTTGGTATATCTCAACTATTCTCTTCACAACACCTAAGCCATTATCACTATCAAGCATACAATGAATGTTTACTATAGTGGGGATAGTAGTGGAAGAAATGGTCTCAAAACTCACTTCATGTTGGAGGTCATCTAGGTCTGCATGAATGTGAGATATCTTGTCATGTGGTAGGTCATCAGGTTTATTTTCAACATGCATTTGTCCTAAATGCAGAGAGTTACTAAGAGTGATTTCTAGGCCTAGTGCACTACTGTCGATACTAGGAGTAGAAGCTTGAGAGATCCCAAGATCTACAACAATTGTCATGAGATGCCATGAGTCTAGACCTTCATCTCACTATTATATCAACAAGATAACACCAAACTCTCATGTAATTTTTTCTAAAGGTGGGGTAGGTACAAATGCAATGTAAACAAAGAAGACTAAAATGCTTATAACTAGGATTCTCGAAAATAAAATAGAAATGCAAAACCAAAATATAGAAGTGCAGAAAATGCTTTGAAAATGCTAGAAATTATAGTATAAATGGTGCAAGTGGACTAATTCACCCAGTGTGGTGAATTAGTCCCAACAATGATATTTTGGACACTTTTCTAAATTTTTGACTAATTTTTATGATTTTTATGCTTTTCTGATGCAAACACAGAATGAAAATGCATATTTTTTGTACTTTTTAAATGAAAATGCAATGAAAAGTGCAAGATAACATGAAATTTTCACTAATGCACGTTTAAGAACCCTAGAATGCAAACAATGCAAAACCCTAATGCAATGCAAGCTTTTCCTAAAGATGTAAATGCAAAAATAAGAAGTAAAAAGAAGTGTTCTAAGGATGGGTTCACCAAAATGAACCACCAAAAATAAATCAATAAGGAAAGAGGATTCCTCAATAGGCCCCTTAGGGTTTCTCACCTAGGAGTTTGGTTGAGAAATAGCTCTCTTTCACACTAATGGTGAATTCTTTGTGGGTTCATTCAAAGATTGGGGTCTTGAATAGGTGTGGTGTGTGTGCCTAAGTGCTGCAAAGTAATGAAATGAACTAACTATAAAATTTAAACTAATGTTAATATAAACTATATGCAATGTCCTAAGAATGACATAAAATGTATGCAAGCTATAAAGAAAATGGAAGAGACAGAAATGGTGCACCTGGAAACTGAAGGTTAAAGGATAGGAGCTTTGGAATCTTCTAGAATCTGCTGAAAATGCTCATTGGGACACTTACACTAGAATGGGTGACCTAGTCCTCCTGCTGGGAAACTCTGTCGAAACAAGTTTCTAGTAAAAGGGTATCCAGAAACACAAAAACCACTTTTCAGGCTTGGGATAGGGACTAATTCGCCAATGATGGTGACTTAGTCCACCTAAAGCTTTTGGGAGTTTCGACGTTGGAATCTATAGGTGCCCACTTGTACTTCCATTTTTGATAGAGACTCGTGTCCAAATCTTCATTAAATGACTTGCAAGTTGTCTTTTGGCTCCTTCTAGGATTTGTTGACTTGGAATGTTGTGGATGGAATGATGACACCTTTTCAACACTTTACTCCTTGATTAATGTACATACAAACCAAGCCCTTGTTGATGAAGTTTGAAGTGCTTAGTGTTTGAATGATTGATGCTTGCTTGAGAAGATAGAATGCTTGAGTTCTTGTGAAGATGAAAGATGTTAGGGGGGGTAAAATGAGAATAAAAACCCTTATTTATACATGCTATGTCCTAATTCCTTGAAAATAAGACATGATAGGCCAACCTTAGGGTTTTGGAGGCAAAGTCCCATTAGAATTTTGTTTTATGCCAAAAGGGAGTAAGTCGCCCAAGGTGGCAACTTAGTCCACTTGGACAAATTCAAGTGGTAGTTGGCAATAAAAAGGTGTTTAATGTTGATTAACAAGATTGTCTCCCAAAACATACTTAAGTCAGGCCTAAAAGTACATTAAGGGTCCAATTTAACATAAGAAAGGGTGAATTTGTTGACAAGCCTTGGAAAGTGTGAAAATGTATTACCAAACCTTACAACACTTTGGCAGATGGCTTGGAAAGAGGTAAAAATGGGTTATTTAGATGAATTATGTTGAAAGGGTCTTAGAAGAGTGGGAAGATGTGTTACAACACTTCACAACACCTTTGTAAAACACCATTAGGTTGTTGATTTGTAAGCGTTCAAGGCCTAATGTGAATGTGTTGGCCACATTACAACATTAGATCTAAGCAAAATCAAGCCAAAATCCAAGGGAAAAGGCCCAAATGAGTGAAAAGTATCTAGATTACACTTTTTAGTGACACACCTAGATAAATTTCTCTCTCCCTCCCTCTCTCTCTCAAGTCTCTTCCTCCCAACTTACTTAGATAACTCTCTCTCTGTGGTCTCTCCCTCCCACCCTGCCTAGCTAACTCTCTCTCTCACTCCTCTCTCTCTCACACTCTCTATATATTATAATGTAGTATATAACAAATAACATATACTATACATATAATATATACTATATATATTATATTATATATATTATAATGTAGTATATAGTATATAATATATATTATATATACTATATATATTATATATAGTATATAGTATATAATATATATTATGTATTATTAATATATAATATATTTATTATATATAGTACAAAATATTTTAAAAGCACTAAATGTAACAGATATCCATTTCATTAAAAAAAAAACCGCAGCCTTGGGATTTTCCTTGGGGTTTCCTTGGGATTTGGCTTGGGGCTGTCATACTTGGAAAGTCAACAACAAAAAACATGTTTAAAATTTTTCCTTAGTTTTCCAAAGTTTGTGTTGGTGTAATTAATTATCTAATTAAAATTATATAAGTTTACTTAGGCATTTAATTAATTCCTAGGTTGCATTCACTAAGTAATTAGTTATAATGGGGCCATCCCCCTTCACATGTTTGTTTAGGAGATAAGATTCCTTCTAGAAGTCTTATCTAGACATCACATTATCCTAAGTAGTTAGTTAGTTATCACATGTCATAGGATTATGTCACATGTCAATATCATGTACATTATTACATTTCAACCTTTCCTATATAAAGAAGGTTATTGTACTCATTTTTATCATACTTTATCATACTTCATACCTCATCATTTGAGCTCATATTTTTACATATCCTCTTGTGGAAGGTTTTCATTTTTTCACAAGTATTCTTGGGTGTTGAGATAATCTTTAGCACTTACATAGTATAAAATCCTTTCATGCAAGACCCTTCCCAAATCTGAGGATTGAGCTATGGATGTAAGATCTTGGTGATTTTTTGAGGTTGTCTCTATATCAAAGATTTCATGGAAGGTCACTTTTGGTGTGTGTTGGAGGAAATTTGATCTCATATCTAAGTCTAGGGTTGTTGAAAAAGTTAGGATCGACTTTTTTTTTTGCCAAATCTGACATATTTGGCCAAAGTTATCAAGGTTTGAAGAAATTGTAAAATTTGGAAAATATGGAGGTTGCAGATCTTCTAGTGCAATTTGAGCCCGATCGAACCTGACCATCAGCATGAGGGAGCTCGAGATATGAAAATCAACATAAAACATGCCCATATTTGGTGTCAGTTGTTCATGAGGTAAAAAAAAAATTACTTGATAGGTCGTATGACCCGCCAACTGAGGGTATGATTTCAAAAAAATTAAAAATAGGTATTTTTCATGTTCTACACATTATATTTTATTTATCGGCTTAAAAATTTGGGGCTATTATTTTTTGGGCTAAAATTATTTTGTATCACGCATATTATAATTATATTGTGGCCATTTAATATTTAGCAAGGGTTTTTAAATATCTATGAAGGATTTTTTGTTGTCGACCGATATAGGAGCCATACTGTAGATACTATTTCCACCCACAGATTGCTCTCCCCAATCAATACTCACTCCTTCGCATTGACTGTATCTTTGAGCTTACCAGTTATTATTTCTACTAGCTCCCATGTATTCATATTTTCTGCTAGTCACACATCAAGTATGGGTACTTGGTAGGCATCCCATCCATCATCACTAGTACGAAGACTCTTTCATCGGTAGTGGTACACATTTTTTCATTGGTTTGTATTGTGTGTTGCTTAGTAAAATCAATACTTGGTCGTTACCTTCATATTATCCATCGAATATTGTCATTTTGGATTGCTACAAATAGTACCAATGTATTTTCATGGGTATCATATATCTTTTGGTTGCTATAAATAATATTTATAGCCACAGGTTTAATACTATACAAAATTTGTGTTGGTTGATGATTGTTGTAATTTGTTTTTTGCAAAAAAATTATTTGTGATCATATGAATGACCATGCCCTGTTCCGAAGGAGCTAAGTTATTGCACCTATTTAGTGTTGGAAATGTTCTGTATTAGCTCCCAAGTGCCTAAAATAGGCATTTTTTTCAATTTTGCATAAAAAAATTCCGCGGTATCAAACTTTTGCAAGCAAGATATTGTCGAAAAGATGG
The DNA here is from genome assembly GCA_007115665.2 of Sequoiadendron giganteum. NCBI lineage: Eukaryota > Viridiplantae > Streptophyta > Pinopsida > Cupressales > Cupressaceae > Sequoiadendron > Sequoiadendron giganteum. The sequence goes on from CM021104.1 coordinate 439,806,260, forward strand.
TTCCACATACTTTGTAGTGGTGCAAGCTATTTTACCAGATTTTTCTATAGGAACACATTATTTCCATTTGAAGTCAGATCTCCCATTTCGACCTCTAAGCTCATAACTTTCTACTAGTTTATTTGATTTTGGCGATTTAAGTTGCATTTGGAAGGTACTCAGGAGTTCTTTCATTGTGCCCATGCACTTTTTCTAGATTTATCTCCAAGTATTATTTATTCAATATTTTGCACATTTGGCATTTTGACTAATTACTTGAGCATCTTGACTCCTAGAGAGGTTCTATCAGTTTGGGAAGACTTCATTTGCAATATATATCATATTTGGTAGTTTCTAATTGATATTGAAGGTTATTGTATTTGTAATCTTGGAGATTAATCATAGTTCATTATGAGGTTTTTTTTTCATCCTGCTTTAATTATGTTGAAAATGGGAAACTATAAACAATCGAGAAATGACATCATAAAAAACCTTTGATGGCTTCATTTTTTGCCACATTTGTATAATCTTGTTCCCTCTCCTAGTATTGATAGTAATAAATTTTCATGGAATTGAAAAAGGGATCATGTCTTAGGATTCATTGCAATTCATATTGATGTTTCCATTTTGAAAGTTATTGATCATTGTGATTGCCATCACACTCTTTGGATTAAAATTTGGGAGATACATGGAGATCCTGATACTCAGCCATTCCCAAATGATCATGTTTCAGATTGTCTTGTGCCTCTTCATTTTTTTATATAGGATAACCTATGATGAAAATAAAATGTGGGAGTTTGAATATTTGGACTACTTTGAATCTTCAAATGAGGATGACAAGACTTCTTTCGATGCTTCTCCATCAAAGAGAGTTGATGTACCTTTACCTTTAGTGATTCCTTGTGTAGAGTCATTGATTGAGGCTTCCATCATTCTTCTTCAACAAGACCATCCATCTCATGGTGGTGATTCATTGAGCACATCTAGTGATTCATCACAAGTATCTCATTGTCTTCCTAATTGGGATTCATATCTATCAAACATTGCATCCTTGTTTATAGAGTCTTGCATTTCAGATTTGGATGACACATTTGAGGGGATATGTCTCCTCTTTGATGAAAGTCTTTATACACCTATTGTGAAGACATCCTGTTCTTTGGATATTGTTCAACATCAGTTTCCACATAGTCCTGATTTGTCACCTTCTTCATTGATTGGGCATGTACCTGATTTGATAGTAGCATCTTCATGTTCGGTGGAAAAGGAGACACATGAGAAACTTGTAGAGAAATCATCATACATATTCATGCTTCTCTATTTCAATTCCTATCCAGAATGGGAAGCATTCTTGTATTTGTACTTGGTTTTGTTTCTTCCAAAAGTGAGACAAGTTTTTTTTCAACATTGGATCATGTTTTTTCTTCAGACACTTATCATTTTTGTAGGAAATTACAAATTATGGGGGGCTACATACTATTTCTATTTACCTCATATGGGGGGGCTATTGATTGTAGTGTATCCATGTGACAAATGGTGTTATGGATTCCTCCATCCTTCCTCACTTTTTTTTTTTTTTTTCTCTTTTGGAGAGGATTTTTTCCCAACCGGGTTTTCTCCTTTTCTTTGTTTGTGAGAGATTTCATTTGCATTTGTACATGGGTACCTAAAATGGCCAAGTAGTCAAGACCCATCATTGCATCATTGTATCATCATTTGCATTATCGTTTCCTCCCTAAGTTGCACTTATGGGGGGTGTTGGTATAATTAACTATCTAATTACACTTACATAAGTTTACTTAGGAATTCAATTAATTCCTAGGTTGCATTAACTAGGTAATTAGTTATAATGAGGCCATCCCCCTTCACATGTTTGTTTAGGAAATAAGACTCCTTCTAGAAGTCTTATCTAGACTTCACACTATTCTAGGTAGTTAGTTAGTTTTCACTTGTCATAGGATTATGACACATGTCAACATCATGCTCATTACTACATTTCAACCTTGCCTATATAAGGAAGGTTATTGTACTCATTTGTATCATACTTTATCATACTTCATACCTCATCATTTGAGAGGTATTAATATCAAAGCTCATAATTTTTAATATCTTCTTGTGGAAGGTTTTCATTATTTTTGTAGGTGTTCTTGGGTGTCGAGCTAATCTTCATCTCTTACAGACCACCCTTGTGGCTATCAACGTTTTTTTATCTGAATTTGATGAAACAAAAAGGGTTTATTGAGAAAATTTTCAGCTTTCCACCAATATAAGATATACCTTATTTTGAATTTAATAGATAATTATTATTGATTTTCTACATGCATTATGACTAAAGTCCTAATTGATAGGCTGATTGGAAAACATCTATAATTCTCAAACGATTTCACATTTTTTGAATTTGAAAGATGCAACACATTCTATGCTTCCTATACTAAAGGATAAAACAATTGAATTGCATAATTTTTTGACCAAGTTATGGTGGTCAGACAAACAAGTTTTAATATTTTTAAAAAATTCAAATAAAAAATTCATAACTAATTATTTACTTGCAAAAAATACAAAAAAATGTGACACATCTGGGCATGTGTCCTCTACTTATTTTGAAAGTTTCAAAAAAGTAAATATTTTTTTCTTGTACTTAGGTTGGTCAGACTTACACCTTTTTTTTTTTGAAAATTTAGTACTACTGCATTGAAATTTAAAATTTTCACCAAATAGATTTACCTTTTTTTCCAAAAAGGGCTAGTATCTTAGAAACTACATTCAATTTTCTACAAATTTTGTTCTTACATAATTTTTAAATTATGTTAAAAACCTATTCAAATTTTTATGTCAAGCTACCTAACTTTGTTTTTCTAAATTTGCATTGCCACTTAAGGGCCTAGTGATGGGACTTTTAATTCAAAGGGAGGAGGCTAGGGTTTCAAGGTTTTATTTTACCCATGGTAATATAAATTTTAGACTTTTGAAACCCTTATGTTATATTTCAACAGTGACTTGCTACCGAAGGTAACCAGTTACTTAAGTGATCTGGTTGAGCCTTTCCTCCGTGCTACTGGCCCCTTTCACCTAGCCTGTCAATCTCTTTTTTCCAACTAGGCTTAAACATTTATACCACCAAAGGTTGTACTGGCCGGTCCCACCTAAATATTCTACATGTCCTACATGTAGTTTGGCTAACTGTCTGATCATGGGTTTTGATCTGGACCATTTCTCACAAACCTCACAAGTTTTCTTGCTGATGTAACTAAAGTAGTGTGGGGTCTATGACATGCCGCCATCTAGCATGTACGGAGGAGCGGGGTCTTTTCCCGAGGCACCTGTAGTGACATGTTGCCATCTTTTCACTAGCAAAGGGATTTAATGACAAGGTTAATAATAATTGTCCATCGTAGACCTCACATGATCAAAGTAAATATTCCTAAAGTACTGCGAGGTATGCAAAGAGGTGACATGTGGCCTTGGTCTTGAAGCGACATGGCTAAGTGGGACCTATTGTCTAGTTGTGACCTCCTATTTTCATGGGTTATGATTGGCTATGTTCTTTCCCAAGCGCTGATGTGGATTTTCAAAGATCGTTGACTCAATATGAGTCGTCCGACTTGCCAGGTCTGTTCTACATTAGCGATGCAATTTCAAAGAAGTTACTGATCATCTATGTAACAAGATTTTATGCTTTGAAATTTATTTTATTAATGGCGCAAGTTTTTTTCAGAGGATTTTCTCTTGATCTCCTAATGTGCAAGCGATAACCTCCTGATAGAAACAATGATGCATTGTACGCCTGAAATAAATTTGTGGTGGCAATATCAGCCACTAAGCATTCACATACCCGTATGAATATTTGGGAAATTAATACTCCCTGCACCTGATTATTCTATAAGTAACGGCTGAATTGTTCTATATTATCATCGCATTTTTTGAGTTGTTCTGTTCACAGGTGGTGGTTTTTCTCCTGTACTCTACAAGCTATTTTTCTTCAATGGACAAATCTATAAGGCGCGGGAGTACTAGAATAAAGGCCAGGAGGTTGTTGATCAAGAAGGAGCAACCTGCTCCTAGAACACTCGCAGTTGCTACTCAAAGTGCTGGAAAAAGGCCTGAGCATTGCGCATCCCCTGTTCTAATTTCATCAGATTCTGATGGCAACGTGTCTGAAATAGAATCGGATTATCGATGTTACTTGGTGGCCTTGACCGAGCTCATGGGTGTAAATGAAGAGGTCCTTGCAGTCGAACCAATAACTGCAGTGACATCGTGCCAGGTTGTTGGGTGTTGTGCTGATGTGGCTAGAGGGAAGAAGGTGTTTTTGCTTCTTACTGAGGTGAGAACTCGAAGTAGTTGCCTGTACCAAGGTCGTGGGTCAACTTAATGTTGGTTGGTGTGTGTTGCTTTCTCGGTGGTTGGTTTTTGATGATTATGGTTGAGTGCATTCTTGGCATGCTTTTTTTTTTTTTCTCGGTTCCGTGTAACCATTTTTTGATTCCTCAGATCATGCACTTTTCTCTCCAATGATGAGGAATGTGAATTTGAATTTCATTCTAAAGGAAATTCAATTTTGAAATTAACAATGTAGCCTAATGCTTTGTTGCTCTCCTTTCCTATAAAGGATATTTCACGGCTCATTGTTAAGGGTCATATTTTGGATCCAGGAGGTTCTGAATATATGTACAGTTAGCTCATTTATTGTAGTTTTCCTAGAGGTTTTAGTTAATATATTTTATGGTCAGGTTTTCTATGAAGCAAGAAAGCTATGTTGATGTAATTACCGATATTCAAGCAATAAATGATAATCATTTTGAAACAATTTCTCTCCTAATTGTGTGTCATAAGTTGTGAATGAGCCTATTAATGATATTTTCATTCAATTTCAATGGTATATTTGAATGTGTTCTTCATTTCCTCACTTTAACTCAATAAGTTAATGAAATTGCTTGAAAATGAGTTACAAATTTATGATTATATATTCAGGATTGCTAAGGAGTGTTGTTTTAAAAAATAAAATTCACATGATGTAAAGCATTATGGTTATATGTCCATAATATTTGGATTAAATTTTGTATGACTCCTGCCCAATGGGTGAGGCACTGGATATTTTCTTCAAGATTACTATGGGGTTGTAATTCTAAACATGGTGGCCTAAGAGCTGAACAAAACAAAATATTAAACCCTATCTCTCTACGAGAGGCAAATCTTAGATTGAAGTCTTCAATCCTATTGCTCTAAGATACCTGTTATTATTATTTGGTCTGCCAATACCAAGAGTAATTACTATCTCATTGCATGTGTAGGGACTGTAATCTGTAAGAAGAAGTGTTCTTACCAATCATAGAACATTCTTATGAACACACTTAGGTTTACCCACCTTGGTTTCACAAAGCTAAAAGTGTATGAGATGTCATTCTTTGACTGCATCTTATTAGTTGGCTACTAGTTTTTGTAGTTATTTATTATAGAGGTTGGCTACCTCTTAGAGAATTGCAAATCCTATTTGGAAAAAACACCAACACCTAGTTTGGACCCCCATGATCCTACACTGACCCTTTTTCCAAAAACCTAAAACCCATATGGTTTCCCAACCTTAAATAGTTCCTTCAATTCCTTTTATGAGGGAAGAAAATAAACTATTGGAAAGAACCTCAATTCCCCCTTCACAAGTTGAATCTCTTGCAAGATGAAATTGAAGTACAAATGAATGCAAATGGAGACATCGTGTTATGGATCATCAACTTGTTGAAGATAACAAATCCTCACCTAATGACCTCCCATCCATACAACCAAATTTCAATGAGATACCTCCCACCCATCCATCCTCATCACCTCTTGAATCCACTCCACCTCCCTCAACAAATCATGAATTTGAACCTTATCTTTCCCAACCAAAACAAAGAATACAAATTTTATTCACATTCTCATCACCTACTTCAAAAGATACTCACATACATGATAGTGTTCACAATAATACTAATAGAACTAATGTACAAACCATTGTGATATATTGTGATACTGATTCAAAAGATAAAATGAAGGGTAAGTGCACAAAGATGGGGGACCAAAAAGTGGCCACTCCACTTTTTGGTCCCAAAATAGAGAAAATGTGAGTGTGTTATAATGAAATTTTCTTGCATTATGGGTTGGTAGTGATAAAGCTTGGGCTTAATGGTCATTACCAAGCCATAATGCAAGTGAATTATGGTTTATATTCACAAAATGTGAGTTTTCTATAATGCACTTCTTTTATGTGATTGCGAAAAAATGCAAGCATGTTATAGCGTTCTTGTGTTTTGTCTTGCATTGATTTTTCTCTTTCTTTGTTCTTCCTCTTTCTCTTTCTCATTATCATTCAATGAAACTATATACATGAAATACAAAATTTACATATGGACATTTACTTTATTATACTTTTAGTTATATTTTATGTATATAGTTTCAAGATGTTTGAGACTGGTTTTAGATCTCTAGAAGCTATAATACAAATTCTAGTTTTTGGAAGATCTTATAATTTTTCAGACTTAGTCAAATTTGAGTAATCAACATGTCAAATTTTAGTAATCAATAGGTTAAATTTTAGTAATCAACAAGTTGTATCATCTTTCTCTCTCCCCCCTCTCTATCTCACTCATTGTGTATCACTTATGCTTTAGACATCTCTCTCTCCCTCCCATTCCCTCTATACTTCTATCTATCCCACCTCCCTCCCTCCTTCCCTCTCTAGTTTTCTTTATCTCCCCCCTCTCTCTCCCTTCCTCCCACCCACATTCCCTATCTACTTCTCTCTATCTAACCCATCCCTCTCTACCTCTCTCTCTCTCAATCTCTCCACCTTCCACCTACCTCCTTCCCTCTCTACTTCTCTCTATCTCTCTCCCTCAACCCTCCTCTCTCTCTCACCTCTCTCTCCATCCCTACCTCTCCATACCTCCCTCCGTCTGTCCTCCATCCCTCTCTCTATATGTTCCTTCCACCCACCTTCCCTCTCTACTTCTCTCTATCTAACCTATCCCTCTCCACCTCTCTCTCTCTCTCTCCCTACCTCCTCTCTCTCAATCTCTCCACCTTCCTCCTTCCCTCCCTCCCTCTATCTATATCACCTCTCTATCTATCTAATTCTCTCTCCATCCTCCCCCATCCCTATCTCTCCTTCCATATATACTTCTCTCTATCTCTCTCTATCCATCTATACCTATCCCTCCCTCTCTCTCTCCCTTTCCCAATCTACCCACCTTCCTCCTTCCCTCTTTATTTATCTCTCTCCCTCCCTCTCCCTTCCCCATATTTCTCTCTCACTCTCTCCTTCCCTCTCTACTCTTTATCTCACTATTCTCACTCTCTACTTATCTCTCCATCTCTCCTTCCTTATATAATTCTCTCTCCATATCCTCCTCTCCCTCCCTCTTTCCCTCTCTCCTTCCTTCTCTCAATATCCCCACATTACTCCCTTCTCTCAATATCACCACATTACTCCTTACCTCTCTACCTCTCTCTCTCTCTCCCACCCTCCACCATCTTTCTCTCTCTCTCTCTCTCTCTCTCTCTCTCTCTCTCTCTCTCTCTCTCTCTCTCTCTCTCTCTCTCTCTCTCTCTCCTTCTCTCTTTAATTCTATCTATCTAACCTCTATCTCCCTCCCTTTTTTCAGCTTGATAATCTTGATTTTCATTGATTTCGACTTCTGCCTTCCCAAGTCCAAAGAATCCTCCTTTCAAATTCCATCTTATGTGGCTTCATGACCCATCCTTGGGAAATATTATTGCTAAGTGGTGGCAGGATGGCGCCCTTGCGTATGGGACATCCATGTATTGCTTGGTTAAGAAGTTGCAATATGTCAAGTATCACCTAAAGCGTTGGAATAGGTTGTGTTTTGGTAATTTTCAGGCCAGGGAAAGAGAGGCACAGGATCACCTTGCTGTTATTACCTGCCAGATTTGGGATCTGGGTTTCTCGAAGGCCCTTGGTCATGCTAAGGCCCAAGCCCTAAAAATGGTGGAGGAATGGGAGCTTCACGAAGAGATCTTCTGGAAAAAAAAGGCTAGAATTGATTGGCTTCAAGAGGGTGACAAGAATACTTCATTTTTCCATCATTCGGTGCAAGCTCATCGAAATAAGTGTTTTATCCCTTCTCTTGTTAACTCTGAGGGTCTCTCAATTTCTTCACAACAGGCTTTGTCTAGAGAGGCTTGCCAGTTCTACTCTAATCTGTTCAAGGAGGACTCACTCCCTTTGGAGGCGGTGGAGAATAGGGTCTTGGCTTGCATTCCCTCTTTAATCTCCCATGGTTTGAATGCTTCTTTTATTCATCCTGTGACTTTGTCAGAAGTTGAAGAGGTGGTGTTTGGGATGAACAAGGGAAAAGACCTTGGTCTTGATGGTTTCCCAGTTGAGTTTTTTCAAGAGTTTTGGGATATTGTGAAGCTTGATTTGTTGGAAGTGGTCCGTGAGTCTCTCCATAGTAAGCAGATGCTTCATGCAATGAATTCTACCCTTCTTGTTCTCATTCCTAAGAAGGAAGGGGCTGATAGGCTTGATTTCTTTAGACCTATTGCACTCTGTAATGTGGTGTATAATATTATTACAGAGTTGATTGCTGAGAGGCTCAAATCTTGTCTGTCGGTGATCATTTCTGAGGAGCAAGGTGGCTTTGTGGTTGGTCGTCAAATTCTGGATGGGGTGGTGGTTGTGTCTGAAGCCATTCATTCCATTGCTACCTCTTAGGATAGGTCTATGTCTATCAAGTTGGATATGGCCAAAGCTTATGACATAGTTGAATGGAGTTTTCTTTAGAAGATTCTATTGGCCTTTGGTTTTTCCCCTGAATGGGTGAGCTGGGTTTTGAGTTGTGTGACCTCTTCCTCCTTTTTAGTTATTGTGAATGGGGAACCTTCAGAGCTTTTTGGGGCTACTAGGGGCCTTCGTCAGGGAGATCCGCTCTCACCTTATTTGTTTATTATTATGGTGGAGGGGCTTGGTCAGCTTCTTAAATCTTAGGTTTCTCATGGTTTGATTCATGGGTGGAAGTGGGGGATGGACTTGCCAAAGCTTTCCCATCTTCAATTTGTGTATCACACCTCTCTTATGGGACTGGCTCATATTAGGGAGGCTGAATCCTTTAGAAATGCTTTGGATGACTATCTTGTGGCTTTAGGATAGAAAGTCAATGAGAAAAAGTCATCCATATTCTTCTTTAATACTCCTCATGCCATCCAACAACGGATTGCTGCTATTTTGCATTTTGAAATTGGGTCTCTTCCCTTTGTCTACCTGGGTATTCCTCTTGCTGTTGGCTATCAGCCTAGGTCCTCTTGGCAGTTGTTGCTTGATAAGCTTCGGAGGAAGGTGACCCATTGGACTCATCTCTGGTTGTCTACTGCTACTAGGGTGACTCTTCTCAAGTTTGTTATCTAGGCCCTCCCCACCTATAGGTGCTTTGTTCAGGTGACTCCTATGTATTTCCTTAAGGAATTTGATGCTCTTTCTCACCAATTTCTTTGGAGTGGCAATTTGTTGTCCCCCAAGTGGAGCCTTGTTAAGTGGGATTTTGTGTGTAGACCGAAGGAGGGTGGGCTTGGTTTACGCTCTGCCATTTTGAATGGGAAAGCTCTTGCTGCCAAGTTGTATTGGCGATGGTGTACCAATCAACATCAGTTATGGGCTCGTATTCTCAACCATAAATATCTTCGGGGTGTTACCTCTTTTAAGGTTCCTCACTATGCTCTGGAAGGGAGTGGTTCTATGATCTAGCATACTTTGAAAGTGGGGGAGCAATTGATTAAGGGTGCACTTTTTTGGATCTGTCATTCAGGGTCATAGACTCTTTTTTGGTCGGATTCTTGGGATGGTCACCCTTATATTCTCTCTTCTTGCCCTCACCTCCAGTCCCTTTGTGACATATTTGTTGCGGCCGGCTGGGATACTATGGAGCATTATAAGGTGGCACAACATGGTGGCTTGGCTATAAGTTTTCGTTGGAAGCACCCTTCTGAGTGGCCACCTGGAGGGTTTGAGGGGGATAGGCGGGAGTTGTTCGAGCTTTTGGCTTCTTGTGCCTGTAATTCTCTGAGGGGCCCGAATGTCTTGGCCTAGGATGGTTTAGATTTGTCTGGAAAGTACTCTGTGGTAGCTGGTTATAAGAAATTGGGTAGACAATTGTTTGGGGACACTGAGGTCCCTTGGTGGAAGCAAGTTTGGCACAAGCTATCTTGGCCCAAGTGCAATTTTTTCATGTGGTTAGTGGCTCAGAACCAGTGTCTTACTTGGGATAATTTATGTAAGCGGGGTTTTCATGGCCCCTCTATGTGTGTTTTATGTCATGGCAGTGAAGAGAGTGTCTCCCATCTCTTCTTTCATTGTTCCTATGCTAGGGAGATTTGGCATTTCTGGTGGGGGGTGTGGAATACAGCTTGATGCATGCTTCCTCTTTGGAAGAGTTTGGGGAATGGTGGGGTAAGGCCCCTATTTCTTTAGATAGGGAAAAAATCTAAAATCTGAAATCTTATTAGATTAAGATTAAGATTTTCACCATCCTCAATGCAGTTACCTATAAAACATACACATGCAAAATGAATAATCTAATCTAAACAAACATGCATGTCACCAGGGATTCACTCCATTGTTCTTCTCAATCTCGCATAAGAATGCAAGCTTCGAAGGATTTGACTATTTTTGAAATGTTGATTGCTCAATGTTGTAGCATAACAATAGGATAGGGATGATGGAAGAATGATGGATTATGATGAAAAGTTGTAGAATGAATTTGACAGAGTAATGGTACTGGAAGAAGTCGATCCTAAATGGCTTGTGAGAGGCCGTATTTATAGATTTTCGACATGGATGAATAAGAAGATTTGATTTGATTTGATTTTTGACAAAAGAAGAAATACAATGAGATGGGATAAGATTCTAATAAAATAGAAAGATTTTGATTTTCTCTTTCAAAGGAAATAAATCTTAAAAAAGACGTGAAGGATAATTGATGAATTATCTAATTAAATAAATTAATTAAATACACATGAGTTTTGATTTTAGAAAGAAAGCGAGAAGATATTTTAAGATATTTTAAGATTTAATTAATTAAATAAATATTTAATTTATTTAATTAATGTTGGATTTATGATTTAGTTAATTAAATAATATAAATTATTTTATTAACATTAGAAGAAAGAAGAGATTATGAATAGAAGTGATTTAATTAATTAACTAATATAAATTAATTAATTAACATTAGAAGAAAGAAGATATTATGAATAGAAGCGATTTGATTAATTAAATAATATAAATTATTTAATTAACATTAGAAGAATGGAGGGATTATTAATGAAATTAGTCAAATAAATAAGGTTTATTTAACTAATTAGATGATGAAAAGGGTACCTAGGGCAAAACATGCTACAAGATGTCTAAATGACCTAATGTTGTTATAAGGTATTGTAAGAGGACATTTTTGGGTGTCTACATTTGCCCCTCTTTGAGATGATGTTCGAGATGATGAGATTTGTGTTGAGTAACATCATTTCAAAGAAGCTAAAGTATGGATATAGGAAAATGGATGATGATAGAAGATAAGCAAATGATGATGATAAGATGGGGAAAATGGATGATGATAAAAGATAAGCGAATGATGCCCCCTCGAGAGGATAGGCGGGTTGGAAGGAACTGGGTATGCTCTCAAAATGGATGAAATGATAAAAGATGGATAATACATTATGCTGCAAGAAAGTGAGCAATCATGGTGTTTGATATAGCACTAGACGTTATGCACCAAGATATAAGGACCAAGGTGACGATATGTCTCGTGCCCCAGTATAATATAACCTTGTCTAAACATATGAGGGAGTAAACTTAGAGCACTAAAGTGCTAATGCACAAAAGGTATGATAAGACCTTAGATGCAAAGGATAGTGCAAAAAGCCATTCCAACATACACAAGATATGAATATTAGCTAGAATGATACGGATTTGATACAAATGCAAGATAAAATGATAACACACACAAGCAAGCAAGCAAGCATGCACAAATGATTCAAAAACAAATAAGGTATTGCCCCTGTCAGGTTGTAAACCATCGATTAATTGATTGATGATGATGATGAAAGTGTTGTCATTGCAGGGAATGATATATCCCTAGATCAACACAAGGATGACTGATTGACTGATTGATTGATTGGTTGATTTGGTTTACGACAAGATTAGGGTCAAGACCATTGATGCAATTGGATAATTTGACAAGATTGATCGACTTGATTGGTATGGATTGATGATGAATTGCATTTGAATTTGATGTATGGATGAATGAATTTGATGAAGATGATTGATTGGTTGAATGGTTGGATGATTGGATTGATTAGATGAAATTGGAAGAAGTGATTGGATGGATTGATTTTATTGCTTGGATTTTCGATGGCTATTTGATTTTTTTTGTCTTTTTTTGAGGACCTTTTTCCATTTTTTTGTATTTTTGGAATGTTTTGACTTTTTTTTGGATTTTTGAAATGTTTTGATTTTTTTGTAATTTTTTTAAGACTTTTTTTATTTTTAGGGATTTTTTCAGGACATTTTAATGGAAGAATGCAAGGATAAGGCTAACAAATGGGATGATAAAGATAAACTAGATAAGATATGGACCCAAATGTCTAAGTATTTTGCCCCTATTCCTCATCAAGACCAGGGAGAGGAAGAAAGAATGCATTTAGATAGGATGGTGGAATATGGATAAAGTGTATAGGATAGGATGTATGATGTTTGAGAAGATCCTTAACCTTGTCAAGATCAAAGGTGGAGAGGTAAAGAATGAATGTAAAGAGGATAATGGATATGAATGACATGATGGATGGAACTTGCCCCCAAGTGTAAAGTGAAAGAGGAATATGGAAGATAGGATGTGGATAGGGATACAAAGGAAGGACTCAAGATCAAGTTTCATGGCTAATATCCCTCGAATATGTGCCCTAATAAACCATGGAAATAGACTTATAAATTTTGGCATGATGGAAGAAGCTGAGGACTTAAGAAAAGGTTTGGCTTAAAGGAGGATAATGGGGGATGGATGTTGGCTCATGGATAGGAGGTTTGAAGGCTTGTTGATGGATAGATGGAAAGGATGGCAAGATCAACATAGGCACACACCTTGAAGGGTGGTGGATTGATGGAAGAGAAGTGGCTTTTAAATTTAGAGATTTAGATGGAGGAGTGGATGGGGATTTTTGGAAATAAGGACCCAAAATGGATGGTGGTGACAAAGGATATTTAGAATTGGATGGAGTTTTTGGATAAGCAAGTTTGGATGCCAATTTTGATTTTATTGCTTCTACGAGACTTTTAGGAATCCACATAGCTTTTGACTTTGACTTTTGATTCATGGGCCTTTGTGGCCTTTGAGATTTTTATTTTTGCTTTATGGGCCTTTGTGGCCTTTGAATTTTTTCTTTTTGCTTTATGGGCCTTGGTGGCCTTTGAAATTTTTCGTTTTGAATTGTGGGCCTTTGTGGCCTTTGAATTTTTTTATTTTGAATTTGGATCAGATTTTATTTTATTTTTGCATGTCTCTTTGAGGAAACATGTTGATCCTTTGATGTATGTGGATTTTTGATATGGAAGCTTTTGACATTTGGCACCCAAATTGCTTCCAGAAGTAATGGGATAGGTGGATAGAGATGAATGATATGAAGGTATTATGGATGGGTTGGTGTAGGTTCAAGGGTGTGTACCTTTGTTGATCTTTACTAGTGATATGAGGGATGTAGGACCCCAATATGGATGGAAGGGTTGATGAACTAGGGTTTGGACGATAAGGACCAAGGATAGACGAAAGGTTTGGTGAACTAGGATAAGGACCTAGGATAGATGGAAGGTTTGATGGATATGTATTGTTTATGAAACAAGATGTGAGTCCAGGTTGTGGAGGATATGATATGCATGAAAGTATAGGTGTTAGAAGTAAACCGGAGTGGATAAAGGTAGAGGAGCCCATTTTATGGGTGTGGGGTTCATGGATAGCTTGAATAGGGGTGATAGACTCTTGTGGAGGACTGTGATCATGACATGAAGATAAAGGGGTGCTTTGATCTTGACTTGTAGTAGGATCATGGGATGGGATGGATGGCATCATTTGATCTTGGTTATAAGATGGAAGGGGCTCATGACATGGAGATGAAGGGATGCTTTGATCTTGACTTAGAGGAAGGGGATCATTGCATGGAATAGAATTTAGACCTTGATCTTGATTTAGAGAGGGATCATGAGATGGAAGGGTATCATGTGATGGGGTGGTTGTGACATCTTGATCTTGATTGGGAGGGGTATCATGAGATGGAAGGGTATCATGTGATGGGGTGGGTGTAACATCTTGATCTTGATTGGGAGGGGTATCATGAGATGGAAGGGTAATGAATGGAAGACTTTGTTCTTGTGATGGACTAGGGTCATGCCATGGAGGTGGTATAATGGGATCATGATATGAGGTGGGTATGCTTGGATCATCAAATGGGTTGGATATGGTAGGATTATGAGAGGGTATGGATTCCTTAGATGAGGTGGAAGGGGATGACTCTTGATTAGGCTTGAAATGTTCTAGATGGTCAACAACATGGAGACATGTTGGAGGTTGACTTGGGCTCAATGGGGGAGATTCTTGAATAGGCTCAAGGGGGAGGCTACATGATGGGGTTGTAAGAATGGGCATGGTGCTTGAAGACTCTTTGGTAGGTGGATGAGTGGATTCAGGTAATGCCATAGGATTGGTTTTGAAATGTTTGAATTTAGGGCAAGAATTTGATGGAGAATTGAAAGGCTCTTGATTTTGGTGCCAAGGTGAACTTGGGCTCCTATATTTTTGTTGTGATATGGGTGGATATATTGATGTAGCATTGAAATTATAGGTAGATGGGTTAGGTTGGCATGATGATGAAGGTGACACATCGGATTGTGGTTGAATGTGTTGAGGTTGGAATGGAGTTTGGGCTTGGTGTGGCATGATTTGTTGTTGTGATAATGATGTGCAGGACAATGGTTGTTGAAAGGTGGATTGATATGGATAAGGGTTGACATTAGAAGAGGTGTGATAGGTTAAGGTAGGGGTGACATGATATGTGGATGGATGAGGTTGATTAGATTGATGTGAAATTTGTTGATGTGCTGATTGGACTTGATGTTGCGCTTGTTGGGTTTGACAAGTGGCCATGAGGTATTGTGCTTGTGCTATGAGTTGTTGCATTTGAAGTGATTGGTTTGTTTGAAGTTGAGATTATTGGATGAGGTATTGGAGCCCATGTATAATTCATTGGTCTAAGGGTTGTGGTGCTTCATAGAGTGATTGGATGAGATCTTGGAATTGGGGTACTAGGTCTTCTAATGTTGGCATGGTGTAAAATGATGTTATTTGGATTAAAGAGATGAGGATGATCAAGATATGATGTGGAATGACAAGATTGGATGATTTGGATGATGTGGCAAGTGTTTATTGGAATTTTGACTTGAGTAATATCAAACACAAGCTCTCACATGTAAATGCATGAACACACACACCAAACACAATGATAAATTTGTCTTTCAAGATTAAATGTTATGATTAAGCAAACAATTGAGTACACAACAACAAGCCTAATGGTAGTCAAGTGGGTATGGCCAATTAGGTTTTGAACTAAGATGCACAAGGTTGACTAGGGATGATTTGAAATCAAAAACCTGCCACACAGCTAGGAGAAAGGGGTAACCCACCCTTCACCTTCACTTCCCAAAGGTATAAAGTTCTTTGGGGCTTAGCCAAGAGTGACAAGATTTTAAATCTCAAACAAGCGTGTGTTTTGATTCACACTTCAACTAGGTCATCCCTAGGGGTGATGAAATCCCCTAGCAGGCCTCCTATGAAGGGTTTAACAAAAGCAAACCAAGTGAGGTGTTTTTTATCACACATGCACTTGATTCACACTCGTAGTTGTTAATTTCCCTTAGAAATGAAATGTGTGGAAAAAAGTTCAAACACTTGTTCTTTTTAAATCCCAAATCAAAAAATATGTGATGGAAGACACTTGTTCATTTTAACCCAATTTCAATGATGTGACAGCAAACAAGATGTTCTTTTTAATCCCAAAATCCAAGTGTGTTGGCAAACAAGATTAAGAGATGAAAGATGGAATGTGTGCACCTGATTATTCGCTTTCCAATTTGTTGTTGTGACTAATGTTGATGTTGTTCCAGCTCTATATAATACCCCTAAAAGTCACCAAGACAAGAAGAAACACGAACTTGCAAGCCAAAGCGAGATTAGGTCAAAAACATACAATCTGTTAAAAAAAACTCTAAACTTAAAAAAAATAGAAATATAAACTACTTAAAAAAGTTAAAAATCTAAATTAAGTTAGAAATTAGAAATCTAACTAAATTAAAAAAATGAAAATCTAAATTAAATTAAAAAAAAAGTAAAAAACTAAATTAAATTAGAAATCTAACTAAATTAACAAAAAATTACTTAAGTCTAAACTAAAATTAAATCTAAAATTAGAATCTATAGCTAACATCTAAATTAGAAAAGTTTAAATCTAACTAAAAAACAAATCTAAATTAGAACTTTAAATGACAAAAATCTAAATTTATAAAAAAAAACTAAATCCGAATTCTAAAAATCTAAATCTAAATTAGTAACTTTAAATCTAATTTTAAAGCTAACTTAAAAATATAAAATCTAAGAATTAACTTAAAAAAAAAAACTAAAATCTAGAATTAAATTCTAAGGTTAGTGAGGAGAATGAAATCGTAATAAAAATGAGAATGAAATGCCGATGGGAGTTATAAGGGGTTATGCAAGTGGATGAAAGGCAAATGAAAGACTTATGGCATGCGAAGGTCGATGATTTTGCAGTGAGGTCGATGGTCGATGGTTCAAAGTGGAAGAAATGTATAGAGAGCTTGAATGCATGCATCTGGAACTCAACAAATTGCTTGGATTTTGTGAATGATCAGTATCTGCCAAAATACACATTTAATACAGAGGGTATAAAGCAGATTACTTTGAATAGTAAGTCCTTTGCACATTAGCTTACTAATTAGATGATGAAAAGGGTACCTAGGGAAAAACATGCTACAAGATGTCTAAATGACTTAATGTTGTGATAAGGTATTGTAAGAGCACATTTTTGGGTGTCTATAGTTTCTACCACCTTTCTTCAGGCTGCTTGGGATCTTGGGCCCTTCTTTATTATCTGGAACTTGTGGTTGGAAAGGAATAGGCGGATTTTTTCAGGATTCACTGCTGAGGGCCCCTCATCTTTGGTGGAAAATTCTACATTCTCTTGGGGAAACCATTGCGGCTAAGTGTGATATGACTGTGCTGGTGGATCCTTGGGACGTTAATTGTTGTAATCGTCTTCATCTTCCTCCTCCATAGCAACAACTCATGCGTAACAGATGTAGACATCCTACCCTGAAGGTGAATAGGGAAGGGATATGGACTCTTCCTCCTCATGGAGTCCTAAAAATCAATTATGATGGCTCTTCTAATGGAAACCCAAGGCATGCTATGATTGGGCATGTTGGCAGGGATAGCTATCAAGAGGTTTAGTTTATATTTTTTGTGTATAAGGGCCTCCATAGTAATAATCTTATGGAGGCTCGGGCTATTTTATTGGCTGTGGAGTGGGGTAGTTGATAGGGTAGGGTTTGATTTAACAAGCACTGCTCCATGCTCTGGATCTTTGTTTGCAAGATCTCCTTGGTGTCTCCACCACCTTAACCTTTAGGACCTACCTCATGTTTAGGTTCCCCTATTTCTACTGGCCAACCCTACTATCATCTCACTTCCAATCTACCAAGCCTCCCTTGGTGCAATACTTATGTTCTTCCCTTAGCCTTTAATCTTCCCTAAAGACTAATAGCCTCCATTTCCTAAAGTTTAACTTTGTAGGGGTGTAGATATGTCTCCAAAGGCTTCAAATCATCTCCCTAGGGTGATTGACAATCCACCATACTCCATTTGTAATTCACTTCCACCAAACCCTTAGTTAGGGTTTATTAGGCTACTAGCCCAAGAGCCTCAATTAGGTCTCCAATTCTAAGAAAACTGGTTGGCTCTCCAAACTTTCCTAAAGAACCCCAATTCTTTTCTATGGATTCTTGGTCCTCATGCCCATCACTTCAAGATTTTTGGGTTCTTGAACCTCCACTGCCCATATAGTTTCTCAAACTAGAACTGATCAAGAACCTAGGTCTTTTCCCTATCTTTTTGTAGATTGTCAAAGGATTCCTCTCATCAAACAGGTTGGTGGGGATTCCTCCTTCTTAGTAAGCCTTGGCAAGGCATTCACCTACCCTCTCTACAATGTGAATTTTCAGGAGATAGTCACCCTTGCCAGTTAAGTGCTTGTATTTCCTGTCATTCCTAGCCGAGCATTGCCAAGCTCGCCTAGGAGAAGACTTTCTTCATGCTTCGTTGACTCCTAACCACTCCTAGTCCTAAACTATATAAAACCATGAATTCTAGCCTCAATCCCCAAAATCCTGTACACTAGGTACAATGGGAAAGAGAACTAAATCTCCATTCTGCCACAGTCTGATAGTCAGAACAACAACCTTAAAGAGACAAACTAACTACAAGCACACTTGCAAATTGAACACACTCACTAACTTCTACCACACAAAGCTTAATTAATACTCACATTCAATCCTACTCACACTATAGTATCTTGATCAAATCATTCACACACAAAGCTAAAACAAAAACATGAAATTCACATGAGAAATCACTATTTTCTTGATTTTAGAAACTACTACTCAATCTCGAATGCATCCAAACTGCACTCAGGTCGAGGCACCCCATTTATAGTTCAATGAAGGTAGTTATGCCTCCCCTTGGTTAGATATTACATTAGTCTTGTGGCAAAGGTGCAAAATGTGCCATTTTGCCACTTTTGCAAACTTTTAGAGAATTAGGAAAGTGAGTTTCAAACCTCATAAACCTTTCCACTCTTGATCACTCCTGATCACTCCTGAGCACTATTGATCATAACTTATTCCTAAGCTTCTAACTCCAATTCAATGGTCTACATGACCTTCATGGTAACTTCAAAAACAAAATTGCATCCTAGACTTCCTAATGCCTAGTGTTTCCTAGGTGCTCCTGTACCATTCTCCCCCCTCTGCACAAACTCTAAGGAATGTGCGAAGAGAGTAGAGAGACATCTATGCCCTACTTCTTGAACTGAGCTTCATCCACCCATGTAGCCTCAGATTCATGTTTGTTCTTCCACTTGACAAGATGCTCCATGTACACTTTGTGTCTTGTAGACTTCTTTACCCTTGAATTCAAGATCCTTTCTACCTGAAGCTTGTCTTGAATAGGTAAGGGTATGTTGCTTACATCTTTGAAGATCTCCTTACTGGTCTGATCTATTTCATTGACTGATCCCTTGTACCTGATCAAATCAGCTACATTGAAAATTGGTGAAATTCCCAAATCAGCAGGTAACTCCACCTTGTATGCATTCTTCCCATACTTGGTTAATACCTTGCATGGTTCCACTCTTTTCATCTACAATTTGGTTGATATACCCTTCTACAACCTGGATTTGTTGAGGTGAACCATGATATAGTCTCCTACTACAAATTGCAAATCCTTTCTTGACATATCTACCTTGTCTTTCAACTTTTGTGTAGCCTCGGTGACTGTTTTCTTTACCTGCTCCTGAATCTCTTTCATGGTTTGAGTGAAGTTGTCTGCATGTCCACTCCTATGTTCCATAGCTCCTAGATCCCTGAGCTCACATATACCTCTAAGGTGCATTCCATACACAACCTCAAAAGGACTCTTCCCTATGGTCCGGTTTACACTATCATTATAGGCATACTCAGCCTATAAGATAACCATGTACCATGTGTGTCCATACTCTTTGGTTAGGCACCTTAGAAGGTTACCTAGCACCCTACTAACCACCTATGTTTTCCCATCAGTCTGAGGATGGTAGGCTGATCCAAAAGACAGGTTGGTACCCAATCTACTCCACAAATTCTTCCAAAAGTGACTCATGAACTTCACATCCCTTTCTGAAACAATACTCAATGGCAATCCATGAATCCTTACAATTTCCTTGAATAAAAGGTGAGATATATAGCTAGCATCATGAGTGGTTTTGCAAGGAATAAAGTGACTCATTTTGCTGAATCTATCCACCACTACATAGACACTATCAAATACAGTCTTGGTCTTAGGGAGTCCTACCACAAACTCCCATGGTCTATTAGGAATAGGTAGGGGTTGGTATAGGATAGCATTACTAGCTCCTCCCTTAGCTTTCATACACACAATACATTGCTCCACATACCTCCTAACATGTCTTGACAACTTAGGCCAATAGTAGAACCTTTGCACTAGTTCTAATGTCTTGTTGATGCCAAAATGTCCACTAAGACTACCATTATGCTTTTCCTAAATGAGGTTTTCCCTCATTGATCCTCTTGGAACACATAACTGATTCCCTTTAAACAACAATCCACTTTGCAAAGTATACTCTGAGTATTGATTATGAAAATGATTCTCAAAGTCAGAACATACCTTGTAGGCCTCTGAGAAATCTTCATCTTCCCCATAGAGATCTTTGAAACTCTCTATCCCAATGCTCTTGATCTGTATCTCTTTTACTATCAGCAATCTTCTACTCAATGCATCTGCTACCTTGTTCAATTGTCTTCTTGTGCTTGATGGTGAAAGTAAAAGCTTGGATGTATTCCATCCATTTCAAATGTCTATTGCTCAACTTCTCTTGGGTGTTGATATAGCTAAGTTCTTAATTGTCAATAAAGACTACAAACTCCTTGGGTAGAAGGTAATGCCTCTACTTCCTAAGTGACTGAACTAAAGCATAAAGTTCTAAATCATAGGTTGAGTAATTCTTCTTAGCCTCATTGAGCTTTTCACTAAAGAAAGCTATAGGTCTACCTTCCTGACTAAGCACTCCTCCTACTGCCATTCCACTAGCATCACACTCCACACTAAACAATTTGTCAAAGCTTGGTAGTAAGAGAATAGGTTGAGTTGCAACTTCTTGTTTCAGTTTCTCAAATCCTTTCTCAGCTTCTTGAGTCCACACAAACTTAGTTTTCAAACCACCCTTGATTGTATCTAGGATTGGTGCACATATGCCACTAAATTTTCTTATGAATTTCCTATAGAATTGATCCAATCCATGGAAACTTGTTACCTCAGTCCCTGTGGTTGGTGTAGGCTAGTTTAGGATAGCTTCCACCTTACTTGGATCCATTTTCAATGATCCTTGTGACACTACAAAACCAAAATATATAAGCTCTTGTTTAAAGAATTCACACTTCTCTAGGTTGATGGCCAACTTCTCCTCTTGTAACCTTCTAAGAACCATCTCCACATGTTTAAGGTGTTCTTCTATTGTCTTGCTAAAGATGAGTATATCATCAAGATATACCACCACAAATATCCCTGTAAAGTCCTTGAGCACTTCATTCATGAGCCTCATTAATGTGCTAGGGGCATTAGAGAGGCCAAATGGCATAACTCTCCACTCATACAACCCATCTATTGCCTTGAATATTGTCTTCCACTCATCTCCATCCTTGATTCTGATCTGATGGTACCCACTCTTGAGATCCAACTTGGTGTAGTACTGAGCTCCTCCAAGACAATCCATCAAGTCTTCAATCCTAGGAATAGGGAACCTATACCTAATTGTGATTCTATTTATTGCTCTAGAATCAGTACATAACCTCCACTTGCCTCCTTTCTTTGATGCTAAGACCACTCACACTACACATGGGCTGATGATCTTCCTAATCAATCCTTGATCCATCAACTCCTACACTTGTCTAGCTACCTCTAGATTCTGATCCGGTGTAAGCTTATAAGCTGATTTGTTAGGCGATGATGCTCTAGGTATGAATTCAATCTGATGACTAATGGCTCTCTTTGGAGGTAAAGTTGCAGGTGTCCCATCACTAACTATATCCTTGTACTACTCTAACAACTCTTGGACTGCTGCGGATATGACTGTTTTCTCAACCTTGTCTTCCTCTTTGGGTTGCACCATGATCACATAACCTTCTCCTCCTTTATGTAAGGTGTTAATGAACTCTTTACCACTGCTCAATAAGACACTAGGTGTCTTTGAATATCCTTCATCCTCCTCCGACAGTGACTGCAACTTAAATGTCTTCCCATCCTTCTTAAATGAAATTGTATTCTCCTTTCCATCATGGATGGCACTCCTGTCATACTGCCATGGTCTGCCCAATAGAAGATGACATGCATCCATGGGTAACACATCACAAATTAACTTGTCTTTGTACCCTCCAATGGAAAACTCCATCGTTACTTTCTCATTAACAAGAACACTCTGCCCTTTGTTTAACCATGTTACTTTGTAGGGGTTAGTGTGGGGTACCTTCTCTAATTTCAACTTCTTTACTGCCTCTTCTGAGATGATGTTATTTTTTGAACCTAAATCTATAATGACCTTACACACTTTTCCAAGTATCTTGCATCTCACTCTAAATAGAGCTCTCCTTTGTTTTGGTTCTTCCTTGACCGAAAGTCTGATCAAAAATCTCCTAAACATTAGATTCTCTCCCATTTTAGATTCAATATGACTGACCTTTGGTGATTTGGTGCTCATGGTGTCCTCTTGAGCACATGCCACCCTCTTCTCAGCATTTGATGAAGATGCTTTCTCTGGGCACCTATAAGCTAGATGGCCTACTTGACCACAATGGTAACATTTCATAGTAGCAAAATATGAATTGCTCCTACCTGCTCCTCTTCTTCTATTGGATCCTCCTTGATATCCTCTACCTCTTCCATAACCTCCTTTAGAAGGTGTTTCACTCCCATGCTCAGTGCGTTTAGATTCACCTTGGCTTCTTGGTTCATTTCCTCTACCTTGGTAGCCACCTCCATGTCCTCTTTGATCTCTTTGATCTCTGCCTTTGCCTCTTCCCTTAGAAGCTTGGTCTTGTTTCCTCTTGCTTCTTTCCTCAATCTTAATATCTAATTGGTAACATTGGTGTACTATCTTAGGACTTAAAAGAGCCATCTCCTCTTGAATGTTCCACTTCAAGTCGTTAAGATACCTAGCCACCTTGAGACTTTCATCTTCTGAAACATTGGACCTCATACAAAGTTTTTGAAACTCCTCTGTGTAAGTGTTCACATCTTGGTCTCTTTGCCTCAAGATTTGTCTTTTCTTGTGTAATTGAATCTCATAATCATCTGGTATGTATGCTTCTCTCACTTTTTCCACCATACCTTTCCAAGTTGAAATAGGCCTCTTGCCTTCCTTTTCCCTCTTTGTTTGGATGAATTTCCACCATGTCAATGCAGATCCTCCCAATCTAGATTTTTCCACCTTCACCCTCTGTGCTTCAGTGACTCCATCACACTCAAATTGGTTCTCCATGCCTTCTATCCAGTCTATCACTAGATCAACTTCTAATTTCCCACTAAACAGTGGTATGCCTTCAAGTGCTTTTCCACTCAAAGCCTTCAATGCCTTCAAGAAAGGCTCTTCTTGTAGAACAGGGTTAGGTTCAGGGGTCTTGTCTTCCTCTACAACCTGTTCACTCTTTGGTACCCTGCCCTCCAATCTATCATTGACCTCTTCGGTCTTGGTTTGCACATTACTCAATGCTTCCTCCAATTGTGCCAATCTTTCTCTCAGTCTCCTATTATCTTCCTCCTGATCTTCGAACTTCTTTCCCAATTCAATGTTTGTCACCATGGTTGTGGAACCACTAGATTCAAGGATAGACATGCAAGATTCTATCCCAAATATTTAACTTGCTCTGATACCAATCTGATAGGGTAGGGTTGGATGGAACAAGCACTGCTCCATGCTCTAAATCTTTGTTTGCAAGATCTCCTTGGTGTCTCCACCACCTTAACCTTTAGGACCTACCTCATGTTAATGTTCCCCTATTTCTACTGGCCAAGCCTACTATCATCTCACTTCCAATCTACCAAGCCTCCCTTGGTGCAATACTTTTGTTCTTCCCTTAGCCTTTAATCTTCCCTAAAGACTAATAACCTCCATTTCCTAAAGTTTAACTTTGCAGGGGTGTAGATATGTCTCCAAATGCTTTAACTAATCTTCCTAGGGTGCTTGAAAATACACCATACTCCATTTGTAATTCGCTTCCACCAAACCCTCAATTAGGGTTTATTAGGCTACTAGCCCAAGAGCCTCAATTCGGTCTCCAATTCCGAGAAAATTGGTTGGCTCTCCAAACTTTCCCAAAGAACCCTGATTCTTTTCTATGGATTCTTGGTCTTGATGCCCATCACTTCAAGATTTTTGGGTTCTTGAACCTCCACTGCCTGTACAGTTCCTCAAACTAGAACTGATCAAGAACCTAGGTCTTTTTAGGTCTTTTCCCTATCTTTTTATAGACTGTCAAAGGTTTCCTCTCATCAAATAGGTTGATGGGGCCTCCTCCTTCTTAGTAAGCCTTGGCAAGGCATTCACCTACCCTCTCTACACAATGAATTGTTAGGAGATAGTCACCCCTGCCAGTTAAGTGCTTGTATTTCCTGTCATTCCTAGTCGGGCACTGCCAAGCTTTCCTAGGAGAATACTTTCTTCATGCTTCCCTGACTCCTAACCACTCCTAAGACTAAACTATATACAAACATGGATTCTAGCCTCAATCCCCAAAATCCCGTACACAAGGTACAGTGGGAAAGAGAACTAAATCTCCATTTTTCCATGGTCTGACAGTTAGAACAACAACCTTAAAGAGACAAACTAACTACAAGCACACCTGCAAATTGAACACACTCACATTCAATCATACTCACACTATAGTATCTTGATCAAATCATTCACACACAAAGCTAAAACAAAAACAAGAAATTCACAAGAGAAACCACTATTTTCTTGATTTTAGAAACTACTACTCAATCTCGAATGCTTCCAACCCTGCACTCAGGTCGAGGTACCCCATTTATAGTTCAATGAAGTTAGTTATGCTTCCCCTTGGTCAGAAATTACATTAGTCTTGTGGCAAAGGTGCAAAATGTGCCATTTTGCCACTTTTGCGAACTTCTAGAGAATTAGGAAAGTGAGTTTCAAACCTCATAAACCTTTCCACTCCTGATCACTCCTGATCACTCTTGAGAACTACTGATCGTGAATTATTCCTAAGCTTCTAACTCCAATTCAATGGTCTACATGACCTTCATGGTAACTTCAAAAACAAAATTGCATCCTAGACTTCCTAATGCCTAGTGTTTCCTAGGTGCTCCTGCACCTGCAGTCAACTGGGTTGGTGAAGGATTATTTGTGAGTCAGACTCATAGGTTGTGGTGAACTTGCTGAAAAGGCAGTGTTTGGATGATGTGAGTTGGCAACTAGCTTTGATTATGCAACAAATTCTCACCCTTTGTGCTTCTCTAGAGTATATTACTTTCACTCATATTCCTCGAGAATGGAATGGGGTGGCTGATTGCTTGGCTAAATGGGCGTCAGATCATATTCAAGATTGGAATTTGGTGGACTGGACCAATTGCCCTCAGATTTGTCTCAACAATTGGATCGCTTGGTTGAGCTTGATAGGGCCATTTAATACCCTTGCTTTGTAATGTTTCCTTGATTTAATAAAATTTTTACCCTCCTTGATGTTAAAAAAAAAATGGTGCAAGTCATAACTACACTAAGGTGGAAGGATAATTGTAATTTTTTTCCTATGTATGATGTAGATGTGGGTACACATGTCTCGATGTGTTTTCAAGTTGCCTACAACAATATTTTTCTAGTTTGGTTTACCATACCTAGTGACAAGCTACAAAAGTTTTTTCTAAGGCATTTACAATATATACTCTAAGCTAGAGATAATATTTTGGTCTGCATCCTTCAAAAGAGTAAGATTTAGTCTTATAGTATAAGATTTATGCCCATGGAGATGTGAAGGTGTTATATCCAATTTTTCATGAAAATATCCCTTCCGTAGTGAAAGTTACAAGTGATAGAGTGTTGGATTATGTTAAGGCAGAACAAAGTGGTTCAAGAGACTTGTTAGAATATTCTACATTCCTTTGGATGTGATATTCTGGCCAAGAATTTTTGAAGACATACCCAGTGATGTATAATGTATGCTATATTTAAGTTTCAATTGATTTGGTGCTTTGTGATTTCATTTTTCAAAGTCACGATTTGATACAGTTGGTTTTGGATGCTTAATCTTCATCAGGACATATATTTGGATACTTCCACTAGAAAGAGATTATGAAGTTCAGTGGTATGAGATTATGTGGACAACTCACATGTCTCAGAGTGTTTAAGGTATGAATTGCATGAACATATTTCTTTCTTCCAATATTGCATAGTTGTTTCAAGTCATTTTGTAAAGTTATATTTTTGTTGAGGTCAACTAAGGTATGTTGATGGTGTGTGCCACTAGTTCAAGATTGAGTGGAGTTTATGGATTTTGTTGTAGATGTTGTATAAGTCATGAAAAATTATTTGGGAGAAATGTAAATAATGTTTTATCTCTTTTGAATACTTCTAATAGATACGAGGGTCGACATACTACAAGTTTTATATTTTCTTTTTTATGACCGACTTTATTTATATTTGCGAGTGTGCAAATGATATATATAAAAGATCAAAGATGAGAGGAGAGGTATGGAAGTGTGTGAATATGTTTAAGTGTATTGTTAGAGAATGGTAAGATATTCCTTAGATATAATGTGAAAAATTGATGACTATCAGTGGGTTGAAGTCATAAAGTTAGTCATATTTCAGTTGTTTTCAATTAGGGAGTTGTAGCTTCCTTGGGTCGTAGCCCTAAATAAAATTTGTAACTATCATTTACTTGTGAGATTGGATTAGGATAGTAACTCCTAGAAAAAAAATTCATCATGGTTTCCCCCTGTAGGGTTTTCCATGTAAATCTAGTGTCAATTATGTTCTTGTGTGGATTCTTGTCTTCTCTCTTGTTCTGATTAAGTAGATGAATGCTTAATTGGTATAGATTAGCTTCAACAATTATTAATTGGGATTGAAATTTGAAGTATGTTGATTCACCCCCTCTCAATTTTCTAGTGTGTTCAACAATTGGTATCAGAGCAAGGTTCCTTGATACAAGCCTAATAAATGAGGTAGATCTTGTCTTTGGAACATGGGGAATGAAGCAGTGTCCAAGAATTTCTCTCAAGAAGAAAACGACATACTTCATAAGGAGGATGATTAGTTTTAATTTGAATTTAATAAAGAATATTGTCCAGTGGATTATGAAGGAGAACTAATTTCTACTCTAAATGATCTAGATGAAGAAAGAGAAAATAACGAAGAACTCCAATACAAACTTGAAAAATTACAGAAAGCAATTGTCAAGTGGAAAGTTCAAGTTGAAGAATGTAAAATAATTGTAGATTGCCTGAATTCCAAGCTCAATGAAAAATATATTAAATGCTTCAAGCTTGAAGAAGAAATTATCTCCCCAAGGAAAGAAATAGATAAAGAAAAATATAAAAATTGACAAGGGTCTAAAGCTAAAAGGACATTTTGGCATTCTTGATGAGATAATCAACTCTCAAAAAAATCAAAAGAAAAATCTAGTCTTTGTTTTGAGAAAGGTAAAAATCTAACAATCAATGCATCTACAAACCTATATGAGAATTTTAAGGTAGAAGGCAAGAATAAAATAAAGGAGGAAAAATATTGCACTGAAGAACCTAAGGAGACAACCTCCTAAAATGAAAAATCAGATCAATATAGAAAGAAGAAAGAAGGTGGATTTATCCTAGTTTGTAGATAAAAAATATTCAGAGGTCCTCCAGCTACTAGTCAGCATGCCCCTACCAAGATCACTCAATATTTTCAATGGTAATTTTATTCTTAGAATAAATTTGGGCATAAGGTTATTAATTGTAGATTTATAGAAAGAAGAAATGACTACATGGATAGAAAACCATTTGTGCCTCAAAGATATGATGCTATTTTGTTTCATGGATATTGCTATGTATGCAATAATTTTGGTCATAAGGTTGTAGAATGAAGAACTAAAGTTAGGAGAAATAAATTTTTTCTAGAGCATAACATGATTTGGTACAATTGCAATAAGGTTGGACATAAATAATTTTTTGTAGAAGTGGTTTTTTGAAACCACTTGTTTAGAACCAGAAGAAGGAAGAAACCCTAATTAAGAAAAAGGAGGAAAATATACAATTTTGGAAAGAAAAGCAAGGTCTAGAGAATGTGAAGGAGGGTGATACCATGCTTATTCGTTTTGTACAAGATCCTATGAAAAAATGATATAGAGCATTATCTTAGGGGGATATATTATTTTAAAATCTTCCAGCCCCTTGGAAAGGATGGAATGTTAAAGAATTTAGCATGAAAGTTGAATTGGATCAATTCCTCTGGTGTGTAGATCCACTGAGAAAGATTGAACCTATTGATAAAGTTTTTGGAGCCAAAGGAATGATTTATGGAGGTGTATTGAGCATCTTTGCATCCTTGTGATGGCATAGAGTATTATGGAATAAGGTTTACCTTACAAGTATGAATGCATTAATGAAAAAAAGTTAGGGAAAATGAAGTCTTTTTATGTGTTATTTGAATTATTTTCTCTCATTTTTAATCAAAAGCACTTGTGTTTAGAAGTAGAAAAGAGTGAAAATGGTTTTCAAGATATCTGTGTGATTTTGTGCCAAACCCTAGTGATGGTTTTTAAAGATTTGAATAGGAATATCAATGGAAACACCATAGTTATTAGATTTTGTGGAGAAACCCAAGAAAAAGTACATGAATTTTCCTTTCAATGTAATGGAGGTTGATAAAGATGGCACATTTTTGGAAGTTTCTTCTAGATGCGGTGTATTTTGAATATATAAGAATATATATCCATGCCCCACACAATAATATTGATCACACATCATCATTTGAAGTGCTTCGACATGAAATCTTGGATGATAATGGTGTATGCAAGCATGAATATGAAAATGTGGTAGTGAAAGGGTTAGAAATTTGGAGAGATTTTCCAAACTTCTATGACAACAGAGAATGGGTAAGGATTATTCTAAGTCACATTCATGAAGAAGTTATTCTGTTGGAAAAACTCGACATGATTACAAAAGAAGAATTTAGGGTAGTTACTGGTCTTTATGCAATTAGACTAGTCCGATTGATGAATTCTATCAAGAATGAAAGGGTTATTGAGCTTACCAAAGAAAAAATTGATAAAATAACCCTAACAATGACATATATCCATGATCCCAGAGTCTGCTACACCTCAATGGGGATTTCTTACACAATTTACTTCACAAATAGAGAAGGTTATATCATCGCTACCATAATTCACACTACATATTAGATGATGAAGGAAGGAGCCAAATTTGAACTCTATGAACTATTGAGGGAGCAACTGATGAATAATTTAAAGTGAAAAAAAAAAACAAGATACAATTTTAGTTTTGGATCATTGATCATTTTTCTTAAATTATTTTTCTTGAATGAATTACTTGGTTTTAAAGGTAAATTATGGAATAAGTTCTATCTAGTAGCAACACAAATCAAGAAACATTTAAAAATAAATTCAAGATAATAAAGCATACAAAACCTTCTACTGGGGATTCTTTAAAAACTTTCAAACAAAGATGCAAGAAAGAGATAATTTCATTTAATTTGGTTTAAAAATATGAGAATGAGGTAACATTAATGGTGGAAAAGGATCATTATTACATGGAAGATGTAGAACCCAAAACCTCATGGATTCCTAATTTACCTTATGAGGTTGCACCTGAATATATCCAAGGTTATGTGGATATTCTATTGAAAATCCAAGAGATCATAAAGAAGAAATATTTGGTACTTATAGATAAATTTTTTGGACTCAAGGGAACACTGAGGGGGGGGTGAATCAGTGTTCTAAAAATCTTATCTTTATTAATCTGATATTAAAACCATTTGAACATTAAACCAAAAGAAAGCTACAAAAAAATAAACTAATCATCCACAACACCATAACACAGGGATTTTTGCATGGAAACCCTATTAGGGGAAAAACCATGGTGGAGGTTAATCCACAATTTTAGTACTCAAATAAACGTTTTACAAAAGAGAATGCACTTGCATTCAGGCACACTACCTAAAGCTCACTACTCAAAGGGAAGGCTCGCTGCCTTACAAAAGTTCAGATAAAAACCATCTGAAGGTTGAACTAAAGTAGTAGCATCTATCTATGCCAAGTTACAATTCTGATTAATCTCATAGATTAGATTCTGGATTCTCTGTTAGATTCTGGACTTCGCTCTTCTCTACTCTGCTCTACCCTTTTCGACTCTTCACATCATAGATTTATGTATAGATTAATTTGCATTATTTACCTTTTGAATTTTTCACCACACACTAGTATACTTCACATTCCATTCATTCGATATATTAAAATGATAAAACTGATCTCATATATATATACACTATTAAGGATTTGATCATTGATATTTCGGCTTCATAAAATATTAAGTTATTTTCAACTATTGGCTAGATCCTTAATTAAATCTTTATATGCATCATCCATAGTCATCCTAAACATAGTAGGGACCCAAATAATCATATTTAAATTTAATTAATTTCTCCTTATACATCCGCAATTACTATATTTGACAAGTCAGCCTTCTAGCAAAGATAACCAAAAAGATTAGTGCACCAAATCTCCTAGATTGCATACAAGTGAATGCACATCGAGATACTTCATGAATAAGGTATTAAAAACATCAAAAAACTTTTCTCTAAGATCCACAGCCCAAAATAATAGTTTGATGATGTATTCAGATCGACATTTATGCCTTTAACCGGATGCCCTATTCTTCACTTTGTTTTGCCGGTGTAAACCAAAACTAGAATATGGACTAGATGAATGAATTAGGTTTCCATAAATGACAACACTAGAAGATATATTGCAACAATCTCCCCCTTTGGCATTGATGGCAACACTTAGTGAAAAATGACTAAATGTCGGAATCATTATGAGTACGTTGCCAAACTTTACTTCTCTCTCTCCCTTACACTTCAAAAATTTCAAAACATAGCTCAACCTAAGATTGATGAGGCATTTTTTACTACACTCTCTCCCCTTTTGACATTAATTACAAATCATAGAAACTATATGCCAAAAATGATAAAATGTGTGTTCAAAATCTCTAAAAATTCAAAACTGATTCAAATTTTTTGAAAAAGAGTTAGAAAATTATCTTATGATTCTTCTTCATCTCTGAAAGGAATTTCTTCCAAGAATCTATTGTGATCCCAATGATTATAATCATGTTGTTATTATTATATGTCCTATTAACAATATTAGTGAGAGATTCTAGAATTATAGTTGCTTCCTCTAGATTTTCACCTTTCCTTAGTATCTCAACCATCTGCTCCAATCTGCATTCGGTCAGATCCTTCACTTTCCAAAAAGTGTTCACAAGTGTGTTCTTAGTAATTTGAAATTTTTTGTGCTAATAATGTAGTTCTTGAATTCTCTTCTTGATTTTACCATCCTGATCCTGAAACATATCAAATATTTTTCCAATCCCATTCAACTCTATTTCAATCTGCTCCAATTTCTCTTTGTATTTTCCAACTGCATGAGGCCAATAGATGCAATAGTTGTAGATTTTATTAGCTATATTGATGCATTGCCTCAGCTCATTCATTTTCTTTTTCAATTTGGTGAGTGATAGCCTGAACTACCCCTTCAAATGTGAAATAACTTCACCTTCTTCTTTGTCTTGAGACTTAGATTTCATTGTTTCTTTACTACATTCAATCATCTCTTTAGGTAGAATGTTTTGTGAAATTTCCAATTTGATCTTGCAGTTCTCAACATGAGAATTTAGTACACTTAGAATCATATCCTGATCATATTATGGTCTGACAGACCATAACTTAACAATTTTCTGCATTCCACCTTCCTCTTGAATAAGCTATTGTAGCTTCTCTTTTGCTAAGTCATCTTCTTCTTCACTTGCCTCTGACATTTCCTTTTCTGGTTCTTGTTCATTTCCTTGTGGATCCTCAATTTCTTCATTAGATTTTTCATTTGGAATATCCATAATTTCTTGTTCCTTTCCTTTTCCTTCAGTTCTGGGAATGTTGCATTCTAGAGGGCTATATTCAATAGTTTCTTTTTCTCTTTTCTTCTTTTTCTTCATGCCACCAGAAGAGGAACCAACTTCAATTTATCTTACCGAAAGAGAAATACTGACCGATCCACACTTTTCAAGAAAATTATTAAAGAAATTTTCAAATTATTGATCCCAATTAGCCAAGCTCTTAGAGTATGAATATATTTGTTTGCATACTAGTTCATTTAATTTCCACACCACATTGTTAATCTTTAGAAAACAATTCAATAAATACATTACTTAGAATATGACCAGAGAACCAAACCTAAAAGGGTAGCCTATCTCTTTTGTTAATTGCAAATTCTCCATTCGTTAATCCTTTATCAATACACACAGATCAAAGTCTTGATCTTCCATTATCATATTGTGAGAGATGTAAACTACACCAACTAAAGTTGCTCCTTCTTTGTTTCTAAAAAAAAACTTTATATGATATTTCATGTGTAAAGTAATTTTTCATAGGGTTTTTGATTGTTGAAATTATCAGTGCCCTATGATCTCCAATTACTCAGGTTAGGGTTCAACTTCTTTGTTATGAATGGATTTCTTCCTTGGTATATCATCGAATTTACATAATCTAGTCAAATTCTCAATTAATTCCTTCAAAATGATATAAGGTTTGTCCAGAATCAAGGTTTCATCATACAATATTCTCAAGAAGAATTTAACGAATTTCACGTTCTCAAAGTACGAAAACTGATTCCAAATATCCAAATTCTTGTGTTTGGCTTCTTTCAATTGCTTCAATTCGTTGGGTAATAATAGATTCCTCATTGACCTAATATTTTCAGTATTGTATTCATCCAAAATGATTGACCCTTTGATTTTTTCCTTTCTTTCTTTCGTATTTTATGTTTATCAACCGCACATCGAATTATATGGAAAATAAAAAAACAACTGAAATACCTGATGAATTTCGATAATCACTGATGAATTTATTTCACTACTTCAAAATTCTGCTACCGAGTGTTCTCCTTCTTCTCTTCTTTGATGCGAAGTGACAAATGAGGGTTCCAACTTGACTTTTATAGTTCACACACTTGCAATAAATGCATTTTCCCTAAGTTTTATGGATACTCTATTTTCTCAAACAATGAGAGAAAAATTCTTTTGTGGACCTATGGTTTCTTTGAATTATCTTGTGAAAGTTCTCCAAAAACCTTTGCATAAGATTAATACACCTTTTTTACCATCCTTCATGTTTCGGTACCAATTATGGATAGGGGAAAAAGGATTTTCTTGAACAACTCCCCCTAGGTCAGTGATCTAAAATTAATTTCCAGAAGAATTACCAAAAGCAGGTTCCGGTGCAGAACCATTTCTAGCATCAAACTCATTATTCCTTACCCATGTCTTCTTCATTTGATCTCTTATCTCATCTGCAGTCACTTTTCCTTTTCCTTTGTCATCTTTTTGCCTCTATATATAGGACCCCTTCTATCCACATTTTTGTTTCTGCAGAGTCTTGCAATGTGACCATATTTATTGCAATTGAAGAACAAAATATTTCCTTGTCTAGACCAATCATTCCATTGATTTATTCTTGATCTACATCGATTATAAATATGCCCAAATCTTCCACATGTATAACATTCAACATTCCTTCTATTGACAAAGTAGTTTGACAAGTTTCTGCATTCATTTGATTTATGACCAAACTTTTTGAAATTGAAACATTGACCAGAAAATGATGAATCTCTTGATTTTATATTACTTCTACATTGAGCAGCCATATGATCGAGTTTATTGCAAGTAAAATAGTATCCATTAAAATTTTGAGCATTAGGTTGTCTTACCGGATACCTTCCACCTTTGTTCATCTGGTTTCCTTGTCTGAAATTCTTTTGTCCAAATCTGAAACTTTCTCCTTTTTCATATCTAAGACCTCTCTTGTCATTTCCACTCTTCTATCCTTGAGTCAGCTCATCAAGCTTAACGGAATTTGATCTTAAACTTCTCATTATATTAATTTGCAGTAGTAAGTTCATTTCTGGGAATATAAATTTTTTTTCAAGTTCTTCTCCATTGTTTTTGAATTTTAGCAGTTCACTTTCCATTTGAATGAATTCTCCATTTACTCTTTTGCATTCATCAGATTTCTCCTTTAATGACTGAGCAAGATTCTCCCCATTCTTCTTACTTTCTTCAAACTCTTTAGTCAGCTTCATCACCATAGATTTCATTTCATGTTTTAGGGTAGCATTGTCTCTAGAAATCTTTTCACATTCTTTAATTATTTCCTTCAAAGTATGATTGAGGTGAGCATCATCCATATTTTCTCTCTCTTGTTGCTTAATCTGGTCACAAAGATCTTTCCTCTTTTCCCTAGATTTAACAATTTGAGTCTTCAATATTTGAATGAATTTATCAGCATCCCTAAGATTTTCTTTCAATTCCTGGACTTCTGCTTTAGATTGATCAAGGTCATCAAGTGCCACCAAAAGCTACTATTGAAGACTACCAGATTCCATCACATTCCAAGATCCACCTCAAGATGCTAAAATTCTTTTGAGGAACCAGATGCTTTGATACCAATTGTTGGACTCAAGGGAACACTGAGAGGGGGGGTGAATTAGTGTTCTGTAAATCTTAGCTTTATTAATTTGATATTAAAACCATTTGAACATTAAACCAAAAGAAAGTTGCAAACACATAAAGTAATCATCCACAACACCATAACACAAGGATTTTTGTGTGGAAACCCTGTTAGGGCCTATTAGGGGAAAAACCATGGTGGAGGTTAATCCATAATTTGAGTACTCAAATAAAAATTTTACAAAAGAGAATGCACTTGCATTCAGACACACTGCCTAGAGCTCACTCCTCAAAGGGAAGGCTCACTGCCTTACAAAAGTTTAGATAAAAACAATCTGAAGGTTGAACTGAAGTAGTAGAATCTATCCATGCCAAATTATAGTTTTTATTAAGCTCATAGATTAGACTTTGGATGCTCTATCAGATTTTGCACTTTGCTCTACTCTACTCTACCCTTTTCTTCTCTTTGCATCATGAATTCATGTATAGATTAATTCACACTATTTCCCTTATGAATTTCACACCACACACTAGTATAATTTTCATTCCATTTGTTCACTATATCAAAATGATAAAATCGATCTCATATATATATCCACTATCAAGGATTTGATCATTCATATGTCAACTTCATAAAACATTAAATGCTTTTGAACTATTAGCTAGATCCTGTTGATGGTGAAAATGACACAAACAATGTTAAACATAATATCTCTACTCTATTTTGTCCTGAAAAATAAAGACAACATATAGTAGCCTAACTCCCAAGGTCCTGGTAGTTGGTTCTCAACTATCTGGTGTCATTGAATTGGTCCATGCAACTGTAATATTCAAGGGGCCTTTTTTGGTAATAAGGAATGCAAGCAATGAAAGATTCATCAATCTGTACTTAACCAAAAAAAAGGTGGGGGGGTTTAAATAAAAATAAAAAAAATATAAATCAAGGCATACATAAGTGAAACATGAATACAAATTATCTAATATCCAGACATATTTTTTCAACAATGAATTTTCCTCCAATAGATCAAGAAAACCATAACATGATGCAATTTACAGAACAATCCATACTATTTCATGCATCTATGGTGCTTAGTTTAACCATCACAATCACACACCATAATACTTTAAAGATTCAAAAAGAAAAAAATCTGATTCGTTGCTAAAATCATAGATCAACAGACATTCAACAATTTAATCCATAGATAATTTAATGAAATAATCTTTAAATCTGGTTTCTTCTATTGATTCTCATCAAATAAGAAATAATTATGCTTCAACAAACTCACTGGCATACAGACAGATTATGATTCATTAACCTCATCCAGTAAACTCAATTCCAACATAATACTATGTAAAAACTCCTATTTATATTCAACTGTAACTACTAATAACAAAGTATCTTTGCAAAGCTATAAAATTCCTATCTCCTACTATCAGGTGGCTAATCTTATTCTCATTAGCCGACCCTTACAATATGGTACCCCAAAATTATATATAGACGTACAAAGCATAAAATCCTCTCAATCAAAATTGAGATCCATAATTTTAGGAACTAAAACTTTCTTGGAAACTCAGATCAGTTGATCTCCAGTTCCAATGCTAATTACAAGAGAGAATAAAAACAAGGGGAAAGAAGTCATGCGCCCAAAATACTGCCACTCATCCTTGCATAGTTTTCTCTAGAATGTATTCATCATAGCAAGAGAAGACCTATTGAAGAATATCCACATCTGACCCATCAATCCAACTGTCCTCAAATTGAATTCTCTTTAGTTCTGCGGAAGTAAACTCGTTCATGTATTTCAACTTAGTCAAATCCTTTCTCACAGCCTTCACTCCTTCCTTGGCATCCATCAATCTATCCAATAATAGATCCTCTCCATCATCCTCTTTCCACATAATTTCTTGATATCTATTATCCCATTTCTCCTTTAATTGACTTAGAGGTAGGCCCTCTTTAACAGGTATATCAACATTAACTAAAATAGCTACAACAACTTCTAGTTCATCAAGTTTTTCATTTAAATCTTATTAGCATCTTGGACTTCATTCCTATGCATGTATATAAAATTAGATCTAAGCCGGATTATGCTAGAGGCCTTTTCCAGAAAGTTTGCATTGTCTTCCTCAAGAATTGACTACTCAAGCAAAGTAGACTTGGGCAATTTATTGATGTCCTTTATTTTATGAACATATCCTCTATATCCTTCATCTTGTTGTTCCAATTTTATAACATGGAGCTTAATCTCTTATATTAGCTCTAATGCCATCTTGTGAATCTCAAAACTACTTACCAACACATCGCCTACCTCCTGATTAAGCTTATCCATCCACCTATCCATCATCCCAGCTTTATTCTTTACTTGTACCAGATCATCCACCTCTCTTTTGTTGAGCAACACTAGTGTCTCGAAGGCATAAATTTGTGATCTAGGAGTAGAAATATCATTCAAAAAGGTGTGTAGCTGATCCAAATGAGCTTTGAGCTCATCCTTTCTTTGCTTGTCCTTCATCAATATTGACTTAGTGGATGATGCTAAACCATCAATTAGGTTCATCTATTGATTTCTCATAGGCCTTCCCAAATTGACAATGCCTAATTGATAATCAGTGACTTGCATATCTCCCACATCCTTATCCACTACCGGTATTGTACATTCTGCAATAATTTCATGTACCTCAGTTAGCCTTGTGGAATGAAGAATCCTAGAATTCTTCTTGGGTCTCTCCTTTTCAATTTCTTTCATCATGTCATCCCAATTAAAAGGCTGTGGGGGGGTTATTGGTTTCTTCTAAAGATCAAGCTTCAACCAAGTAGGATCACTTGGAGTAGTAGCCATTATAGTAGAAGAGGAGGCAACAGTCATAGAGGATAATGGTTGAAGTACATTAACCCTAGGTTGAGAATCAACCTCTTCTACATTTTTTTGTTCTCCCTCTACATTTTCTTATGCAAGCTTTTCAGCTTCTTCCTTGTCCTTCTACTCATGCACCCTCTTATTCTCTTGTTCCTTTTCCAATATTTCTTCTTCCAACCTATTCTCCTCAACTAGCTTGTTTCTTTCTTCCTCCAAAACCTTGAGTCTATCTAAGGCCTCCTTTTCCTTTTGTTTTTGCTTGGCCAACTCCTCAACATCTTTCTCCTTTTGCAAGCATTCTTTTTCCTCCTTTTTCTTGTAGCCTTCTTCATATATTTTGAATTTAGCTTCAAGGGCTTCTATTTCTCTCCTTTGTTTAGCCTTTTCCTCTTCTAGCTCATGGTTCTTCTTCACCATCTCCAACTTGTCATTTTCTTCCTTTGTCTTGAGCTCATGCTCCTTTTTCTTTTGTTGCTTTATTGCTTCATCAACTCTTTTCTTAGCCTCCAATTGTTGTTGTTGAATTAATGCATCAACTTGTTCCTTAGCATCTATTTCATTTTTTTTCTATAGCTTATGCATGTGCCTTAACATCTAAAGATTTTTTTGCTTCCTCAAACAATGCCCATTGATCCTCTTCTATTAAAACATGCTCAGTTTCCTCTAGAGGCATCTCTTCTTGTGCATCCTTTTCTGATAAGGTCTCATCAGAATCTATTTCAATATCATGGATTTCCATCTCTACTTATTTTCCCTTTAAGGTCTCAGTTGCATCATGGAGTGTACCCCTAGGGATCTCTCCACCTTGTTTCTCTATAGGAGGGACTTGAGCAGATGATTCACCCATTATTGGTGTTGAATCCATTGGTCTTGTTGAGGCATCCTCCTCATGCATTCCAAACAAATCTTGGGTTGGGGCTTCAAGCTCAAATTCTTTAACATCAGGAGGGAAGAATTCCAATGGTTCCTTGGGAGGTATTTTCCTTATAATTCTCTTATACCCTTTCCCCTTTTTAGAAGTTGAACCCCAAGAGTTTTAGCTCTGAGCACAACCCATTGGATACTCCTATCCAAGACTGGTCTTCCTATTTGCTTGATGTCAATTATCTCCTCAGCATCCCAATCTTCCGGGTCCAAGCTCTTAGTACCTATATTCAATGCCTCATAGGAAGGATCCAACACTACCCCATCATCTAGTAATGTATTAGGAATATCAACCCTCACCCCAAATTCCACCAAAAGTGGGATATACAACCTTTCATAATTTCTCTTCTTGAGGTCATATTCATCTTGGAGATCACTCCAGAAGTCCTCCAACAGGTTGAAATGTCTATCAAAAACTGAAACAAGCAAATCATTCATCTTTTTCTTTGGATCAAAGTGCTTTCGGGCAGTATATAAGACCAACTTCAAATGTATCAACTCACTACAAACCACCTTAGCTCCCACAAGGTGTGGGCAATTGTACTCACGCAATTGCATGGGGAACTTGTGACAACCTGGTTTATGTTTTATTCCAAATCTAGCATTGACCGCCAAATCTTGGTAAAAAAACTCCATCAAAACCACTATGTTACTACAACACCTGGGGAGCAAGTGAGGATGACCCTCAAACCCAGCCAAACTAAAATAAGTAAATTTGGGGTACAGGATATACCAACACCCCCATTCTATAATGAATTCCATGGCCTCTTGGCTTAGTCTATACCCTGCATCTCCATTAAGTTGGTTAATAACCACATACAAAAATGCATCATTAACTCTTCTAAATTGTAATTCAAAAATCTATAGGGACAGCTAGTCATAATGGTGACAAAATTTGTTTTTCCCATCAACTTCTCCCAATAATCCTACTCTCTTTAATCTTAGAAAGATGCCTCCCCTTGCTGCTGCATAGACAACATGAGAGGTCATAAAGAAGCTCTTAGTCTCCCTTACTCTAGTTAGTTGATCATGTATGCTATCTGAGACAATCATAGGCCAATAAAACTACTACCTGCCATCAAATATTATCTGAATGAATGGAAACATCTATTCCTTAAAATGAAAGACATCCCTTTTTCCAAAGACTCTAGACAACATCATTATAATATATGATACCTCCTTGTAGACTTCTTCCCTTTTTGGCTAATCTGAGAGCTTTGCTAGGGACTTCTTCTCCATTCTTAACCATTTTTTGTTTAAGTGAGCCTTATTGGTCTCATTTTGATTGCTATATATCTCCAAGGCCTTTGACTCATTCATCTGTGCAAGATTATTTGGATCAGGAACACTGAACATAAGTTGAAACACTTAAGGAGTTAAGTCTATGATTACATTATCTTGTGAATCTACACATTGTCTAGTAGCCGGATTGTAAGCTCCAACTGCTATCATGATCAATTCCAGGCATTGAATGGATAGAGGAAATACAACAATATGAGCCAGGCCAGACTCAACTATTCTTTGAGTTCTTTTGGTCACCTCTTCAGCAAATGTCTCTAAATACAAATCCTCATAATTAAATGGACCCAGATTTGTGTTAGTTATATCAGTCCAATCAGATTCCACTTTGCTAATAGTGACAACAAGACCCTTATGATTATACCTCAAGGTATAAGGTAGTTGGTCTAGATTAACCTTCTTAGGATTAGTTGATGCCTTCGAAGTTTCTCTAGGATGAATCCTCTAAGAAGCTTCTCCTGATACTCCTGACATCCTTTAACTTCCTACAACAAAACCCCAAATTAGATCAATAATAAATATAACCAAATATGACTTAGAGATCCTATCCTTCTATACATACCAGAGGTAGAACCAGGCATAAAACATTCTAAACGGTCTCTTTTAAAAACACTGTCGGGATCAAAACTAGAACTAGCATTGAGCTTCTAATAATAATATGGCAAGATCAGAGTCGGAGTTGGGATGGTAACCAAAATTAGAATCAGAATCAGAATAAAAATTGATTTGGTTCCATGAAGAATTTTCAATTTCATATTTGGTTTCGGTTCCACTTCCACCAAAGCTACCAATATTTTGAAAGCCCGCTTCTTAGTGTAAGCGGAGTTGGAGACGGGATGGAAATGAAATCGATACTTATTACAAAACATGGTTCAAGATCAAAATCGATTCCGATTCTAGTTCCGCTCAAAAATAATCGTGACATCATAAGTCATTTCAACAGGATGATAAATAACATCATGATCTAAGAACTAGGTCATATCAAAATGAAAAGAGCTTAAAAACAAACTTATATGAGAACCTACCCATATGACCGAGAGGAAACCATAATAATTAGGGCATCATATTCAAAACAAAAATGTGCCAAAACCCTAATTCACAAACCCTCGAATTTAGATAATTAGGGAATAGATTTAACCTCATTCAAATTAATCAAATCAATGCGTAACAAGATTCCTAAGTAAAACCGTAATTTATCAAACCCTACCAATGTAAAAACAACAACTAATCCATGCCATTTAAAAACTAGGGAATCACGATATGGTCACGATTAAAACGTGAAAAAAACTGTGATAAAAACAAACAAACAAGAAACCAAACACCATAAAAGAAAAATGAAAACAAAAGAACAAAAACAAAAGAGAATATAAACAAAACAAACAACTTGAATTCACAAGAAAACCAAACGTCACAAATTCATGAGAAACCAATGATCAAACGAAATGATACACAAAAAAAATGAAAGAGAACATAAACCATACCTCAAACACAAACAAATAGGCTAGCCCTCTTAAGTTATTCTGTGTGTAATTATCTCCTTTTTGATTGAATCACACGCCCAAACGCTCCACTGCAACTTTAATTCACTCTTGATCTTTTAAACAATGACGATAAATTCCAGTTAATCCCTAATTAAGATTAAAACTACAGCCTCATACATGCATGGATCCTATGGTTAATTCCATAAATGTGGCAGATCAGAGTTGAAACTACAGAGGGAACTGGCACATTACTGTTGTGTGACTTCAGTAAAGTCAAACAACCCAAAACGGTGAAAGCGGAAATGGAGTGGGAATTAATTTAGAAATTCATTTGAGTTTCGCATTTGGTTCCCACTCCAGCTCTGATTCTACCAACAAAGAAGAAAGAGAAACAAAATGGAAAATAAAAACATGAAGACCAAAACAAGAAAACCCAACATAAAACCTAATTCTAAACAAACAAACCAAAAGGTGGAGGCAGAGGTGGAATGAACCTTATTTTGAAACCATGAATAACTTTAGACTTAACTTCCACTTTGGCTCTGGCTCCGACAAAGACAAAACAAAAAGACCACAAAAAGACCATTGGGATCAGGATCAGAATGAAATATTTGAAAAAAATTCAAAACCCAATTTAGTTCCGGTCCCGATTCTGAAAGAACAAAAAGAAAAAAAAAAGTGTTAGAAAAGAATAAGTCTGAACCTTGTTTGAAAAAAAAACAAGGACAAAAAAAAAAGGGGGACCCATTTTGACCAAGGAAAAAGATGGGGTGGTTATGCAAGGCATAACAAATGGCGACTCGACTAGGAAAATGGTTTACCCATTTTCAAGACACCCAAAAAAATTAAGTCACCCCAAAACCACTTGGCTTATGAAGCATGTTAACTTGAATAAGATCAGATATATAGGATAAGATTAAGCTGGAATCTCAAACGTATGTTCTCATGAATATTTATAAGTCTTAGTGTGTGTGTATATTGTGCATCATTCTTTATAGATACTTTCTCTACTCTTGAACAACTATACCTAAGATTCAAGCTACATAGGTTGAGTCCTTTAACTATCATGCAATAAAATCCTGGGTATTGGTCCATTGCCAGACATACGTCCATAGCCCCGATAGAGATACTTGATTCACCCATTTGATATTGAGCTTGCCTTTTATTTCTTTCTTTCTTTTTTTCCTTTTTAAGCTTCACTTCTAGAAATATTTTATGAATTTTCCTCAATACTCAGACACAATTTGTCTGAAATGTGGGTTGAGAACTACAATGGATTTCATGAGTCTTGGAATCAAATTTTTCACTTGAATCAAAAGGTAAAGCCACCCTAAAACAGATAGGTATTTATTTAGGTAGATGTTATCTAGTTTGGTGACAATTTTCTTTTTATCATAATTCATGAGATATTCATAGTGTATCTTCTACCCCTAATAGCTTTTCTAACCAACATTAGAATGATCATAATACATGAGTTTTAGAACAAAATCCTTTCAAAGATGCTGATGAAAATACCTAAACCAATTTCTCTCCTATTGCCTGTAGCATACTTTGAATAACGACCCCTTGTCTTGAGATGGATAGAAATGAAGATCCCTAATGAAACAAGGCACAACAAAATAAACAAAGACAAAGAAAAGAATAAATAAAAACAAAAAAAAACTTAATTACATATATTAAAGTATAATACATTATTTTAAAAGATTAGACCTTTCATGAACCAAAATAGTGCTTGAGAAAGTGAACATTAATTGGGAATGGAATAGGTTCTCCTATTAAGGTACTTAAATGAAAAGCATTCTTGCCTAGCATCTCAACCACTTGATACAAACCTAACTAGAGTCTATCAAAATTTTGGTGATCTCCCTTCTTCTCTCTAGCTTTATCCCATAGTAATACAAGATCTGATATCCTAAAGGTTTTTACCTTGGACCTTTTGTCAAACCAATGTTTGATGATGACGCTGATGTTTAGAGAATTGTTGCAAAGAAGAATCTCTTTGTTCCTCCATGTTAAGTAAATTAAGTAATCTAACCTCAATCCTATCATCCTTGGAATAAAATTCCTACATAAACTTAAGAATAGGTATTTTTAAATGGATTGGGAAGACTGGGTCTTGGCCATAGACTAACTTAAAAGGTGAATTTCCTAGAGTTGCTTTGATTTGGGTTCGATTTTCCCATAGGGAAAATATCAACTGGGTGTGCCAGTCCCTAGGTTTGTTTTCTAACAACTTTCCTTTTACTTCCAATAGGTTTTTATTAGTGGACTCAGCCACTCCATTTCCCTAAGGGTAGTAATTGGATGAATACTTCAAAATAATTTTATGTCATACGCCCATTGAATGAATTCAACTAAAGAAAAAGCAGGGCCATTATCACATACCAGAGCAAACAAAACTCTAAACCTGGTGGTGATATTATCAGTCAAAAATTTGATAACCACCTTTGTGGTGCTATCTTTGCAAGGTTGGGCCTCAGTCCAATGTGTACAGTAGTCAGTTGTAGTCAAGATGAACTTGTGACCTATAGAAGAATTGAGATGAATAACACCTACAAAATCTAGGGCCCATTGAACAAATGGCCTTACCTCATACACTGGTTGCAAAGGCATTGCCGGATTTATTTCCCTTGGTCCAGAAGTTTGACATTAATGACATGTTCTGACATGTTGGTGTGAATCCTGAAATACATAAGGCCAATAATAGCCCGATCACAGAATCTGAAGAGCCAAAGCATTTGTAGACCCATGTCTTATTCCATGTCTTTCATGAAACTCATAAATGGCATGTTTAGCCTCTTGCTGATCCAAATAGCGTAGGTAAATCCCTTCAAAGTTCTTTTTGTAGATAGATCCCACTTTAAGAATGTAGTGAGCACTCTTCATCCTCAAATCTCTTCTTTGATTAGAATTCATTCCTTCTGGACATTGTACCAGGGATCCTTAGTAAATGATTGGATAGTGTACTACTGATAGGTGATGTTTTTTTCCACATCTTCCATTGCTTTTGATAGACCCTACCCTTAGACGAGTTTCATTGGATGAATCTCTAAGTCAAATTCTTGTAGAATAGCCATCCACTCTCCTCTTCGATCTTCCAATTCACTTTGCATCAAATGAGACTTCACAGCTGGA
Source organism: Sequoiadendron giganteum (assembly GCA_007115665.2). Lineage (NCBI taxonomy): Eukaryota > Viridiplantae > Streptophyta > Pinopsida > Cupressales > Cupressaceae > Sequoiadendron > Sequoiadendron giganteum. The sequence goes on from CM021104.1 coordinate 439,850,579, forward strand.
TTAGGAACTATGTCCATTACTTGATTTCGAAGAATGTAATGCCTGAACTTCTTTACCACTTGAACCAATGCAAAGGCTTGTTTCTCCAAAGGCGGGTATCTAAACTCTTCAGTCTTAAATGGAGAGCTCATGAAGGCAGTAGGTCTTTCCTCTCCCTCTCCTCTTCATTGTGTTGACACAAATGCACATGAATGGTCAGATACGAAAGAATACATATAAAAAGGCCTTAGATAATCTGGGCTATTCAACATAGGTGCCTCAGATATTGACTATTTGATCTACAAGAAAGGAGATTTAGCCTCATCGCTCCATTCTATTTTCTCTTCTTTCTTCATCATTTCATTGAGGGGTTTGATAATTTCTGTAAACCCTATTATAAATTTTCTAATAAATTTAATCCTTTTGAAGAAGGATCTCATTTCTTTCTTGTTGCCTAGCCTTGTTAGTTTCAAAATAGCCTCCACTCTATCCATATCTATTGATATCCCTTCTTCTGATATGATGTGACCTAGGAGTTTCCCTTCAAATACTCCAAACACACACTTTTTTAGATTGAGGGAGACACCATAGCTTATGCACCTCTTGAGAAATTTTTCCAGATCTGCTACATGGTCTTCTCTATTCTTGGAGAAGATGGTTAAATCATCCACATAAATAATTATACACTTCCCTATCAAATATTTGAAGGCTCTATCCATTGCCTATTGAAAGGATGCTCCAGTGTTGATAAGACTGAATGACGTCCTCCGATAGGCAAATGTGCCCCATTTGGTGGTGAAAGTTGTCTTCTTTCTGTCCTCATGATTGAAAAGGACCTGATTGTACCAAAAATAACCATCTAAGAATGACATCATCTATGACCCATTAACCTTTTGCAATACTTCATCAAGAGAAGGTAGTGGATAATTATCTTTCTCATAGGATTTATTTAGATTCTTGAAATCAACACATAATCTGATTTCACTGTTTTTCTTGCGTACAGGAACTAAATTTTCCACCCACATAAAATGTCTAACAGGAAATATTATTCTTGCAGATAGGAGATTTCGTACCTCCTTCTGAATGAGGGGCTCAATCAAAGCATTGATCGGGTGTTGTTTCTGATGGAAGGGCTTGGCTTTCATCTTAAGAGGTATAGTATGAGTGATCACCGAAGAGTCAAAGGTATTTAATTCATCATACCCCAAGAAATGGCTGCAATATTCTGCTCCAAAACTTTGACTATTTTATGTTTAATTTTTGCAGGACAAGTTTTCCCTACGAGAACATTTCTTTCTAGGCCCGGGTGAGTTAGATTGATAGATTCATATTTCCCTCCTTCACTCTTTGTGGGAACCCTCTGTCGAGCTCCAATATCCCTTCTACACCACTATTCTCCGGATCCCAATATCTCTAATCTCTTTCAGATTCATCTATTATCTTCCCTTACAAAACATCTGAACTTGCTAGGAAGGCCGATATATGCTGATCGCCATTGAATACTTGAAAATTTTGGACTCTATCAGGGATAGCTAGGACTGAAATTAATTCAACTAAAAATCTCTTTAGATTAGAGTCTTCAGTGGGCTCCAAGGCACTACCAGAAATGGTAAGGGCATCTGCAATTTGATTAGCTTCTCTAGGGATCAGAGTAATCCCAAAAGCATCAAAGTCTTCAATTAAGTTCCAAACTTTTTTTCTATACACATCCAATATTTTTTTATGACATGTATACTAGCTACATACCTATTTCACAATCACTTCAGAATCCCCCATGACCATGAGAGAAGTGACCTTCTTTTTATGAGAAAATGTAAGTCCATGAGCAAGTGCTTCATACTTAGCCATGTTGTTTGTGCAACCAAACTGCAACCTATAAGACGTAAAGTAAGTTTTCCCTTTCGGGCTGGTTAGTTTGATCCCTGCTCCACTTCTTGCTTTCGATTTGGAGCCATCAAATTTAAGACTCCACAATTGGTCCTTAGTTGGGAGCTCTTTCTTTTTAGGTATTATAGGGGATGACTTACTTGGGATATGTGGTGGCTCGGAATTTTGCTGGTCATCAGATATTGACTTGGAGCAAGGCTCACTTGAAGACTTTTCTATATTCACAGCTTGTTCAAGAATTACTTCCTGGACAACTTTTTGGATCAGATTGCAATCTAATTCATTTTTTATTAATTCCTTGGGCATTGGTAGAGTATTTGGGTCAGGTGTATTGGAAAATAACTAAGACACCTCAATCTCTTCTTGAGTGTTTGAGCATAGAACCTGAGCCTGATCAAACCATGAGGAATCTTCCTCCTGAGGAAGGCTAGTCCTAGTGAGAATGGTAGCATCCTTAAATGTAAAAGAAAACTCATTGATGGGTGTTTGGGGTTTTTCTTGACATATTTGCTGAGGTTGGCTTATATGATTTAAGATATCTAGGCATTGTAGGCACCTTAACTCTGAATGATTATGATAATGAATCCTACACTAATTAGGAAGCAACAAGTTGCTCAAATCAGTTTCTTCTCCTAATACTAGCCTATCTTGTTGCAATCTCCTTATTAGAACTTGTTGGTTGATGTAGATCATTGGGTCACTATGTTCTAGGGGCAATGTATCCTCGGGATTTAGTACAAAGAAGGTGAGGACTTCCTCTTGCTTGTAAACTCCTATCTCAGTCTCAAAATATGCTACTTTATTTGAAGCATCATATTATGTAATCATATGCTTGAGCCTTGGATCACTCTAAATCCTTATCTGCACTACTACCCCCTTCTAGGGTAGCCACATGTGAGAGAAATCCAAGGAAAAATATCCCCCAATACTTTTCATTAGCTCCCGACTTAGGATCATACCATATGTCTATGGGATGTCAGCCACTTGGATATCTATGTAGGTTTGGATCCTTGGATCTGATCCAACCTATACATGCATGTTCTTTAATTCTCCTACAACATTGACCTCAATTTTGTCTAACTGGATCACTTTATTATTGGTGGGGATAGGATTTAATCCTAACTTCTTAAATATTGGAAAGGGCATAACATTACCCAATGCTCTAGAGTCCAACAAACAATTATGCAAATTCTTTCCAAAAATCCTTAAACTTAAGAGAAAAGGTGGGGTATTGGTCTTACCTTTATAGATGGTTGCATTTGTCTCCTTCACTGGAGTCACTTTACATTTTCCCTTTAAGAGGTCTGCCTTCTCAGGGCCTTCAATACCACTTCACATTGAGTTGGGCACCACTTCATGATGTCAAAGAATAATAATGATGTCTTTTGTCTCTATAGTTCTACAGTAAAATCAAACTCGGAATCATTCCTTACCTGATATTTAGAAAAAGGAGGCATATTTCCTCTATTCTGAGGATCAGAAGGTCCCTTTGGTGGCGGTGGGTTATTATATTCATTTTGGTCAGGTGGGACTATGTTGTTTGGGGATGCAGATGTAGTAAATGGGCCCTTATTCTGATTTTTCAGAAGTGACCACCTTTGCACTGGAAGGCTTGGGCATCATACACATCCTCCTCTGGCTCATTATCTCCCTACATGGGAAATTGGCATTTCTCTTCAATAGTCTCAAAATTCATAGCAGTACTTATTGGCCCATTATCCTGATTAGAATTTCATGCTGGAGGATGGGAATCAACTTGTGAAATCTTTACCATTTTCTCCATTTCTAGGCAATTAACCTTAGAATGTGCTTGAATATCATGTAGCCTACACCAATTAGTCATGAAATTAAGGTCAGCCACATTAGCAATATGTAATCTATCCTCACCTAACTGATAATTATGGGAAACTCCCCCATTGTTAGGTCTAGTATTCCACTACCTATTGCTGTTGTTGGACCTCTGGTTATTTCCTTTGTTATGATTTTGGTAATTTTGATTAGAGGAGATTTGATTCTAGAAGTTTCGGTTGGTCTTCTGATTCACATTCTGATTGGAGTAATTCCCCTGGTTGTTGTAACCTCCCTGGTTCTGATAATTCTAGTTTTGGTTGTGGGGAGGGTTATGCCTAAGATGTGCCATATCATTAGAGATTTGAGATAGAGTCTTTTTTAGAGTCTCTACCTCATTGGTGAGTTGAACAATTTGTTCATTTTGAACATTTTGTACTATGGATGCGGAATGAACATGCATTGATCCTCCCACTTGTTTTTGGTGATTTTGAGATTGTTGGGAAGAATCTTGCATTCCATTGACGAAAAAGGGCATGATAGGTGGGGCTTGCAACTCAGACATAGGTCTATATTGGGAGTAAGACATCCCTAGGACAATGTTGTACAATGGTGGGTTAGGCATATGATAACCCACGGGAGGAAGAGCTGCTCCTAAACCTCCTAATTACAGAATTATCTATTGTTGCAATTTTATGGCTAAATGATACACTTTAGAAAAAGAGTCAATTTCATTGGGCTGACAAGTTCTCTACAAGAATAGACCAATCAAGGGATCAACAACTCTTAAATATGCCTGAATGGCAATATTCTCAACCACTAAGTAAGGATCTTGTAGCTTGCAAAACATCCTTTGGAATCTAGTGTTGAATAGAGGTAATGGCTCATGATGTTCTTTTCTTATGGTGGAAAACTGGCAATATAGGATGGCAAGGTCTGGGTAGACCCAAAATTTATTAATGAATGCATTTTCTAAATCTGTCTAGCCCAAAATAGATCCCTGAGGAAGATTTAAGTACCAGTTATATGCCATATCCCCTAAACAATAAGGGAACAATCTACATACCACATCTTCATGAGCCACTTGAGCATGGGTACAAGCATCTTTGAATGCTTGTATATGCTCCTTAGCACATCTTGATTCTACTAGTGTAAACTAGACTATGGACCAGATGAATGACTTAGGTTGCCATCAATGACAACACTAGAAGTCATATTTCAACAAAATCATGGATACTATTATTCAAAAGTAGACTGAAGAAACGAGTGAAAAGAGAGTGGATAAGTTGTTTAAGAAGTGAGACATTTTATGGTAATCAAAGATGAATCAACCATCCTCTACCCAAAATATGATGAATAACCTTTCAAACCCTAAAGAAAATGTTACAAAGAAGTTTCCTAGAAGATTAATAAAATCAATATCTACTACTACCACTCCTCTATAGCCCACCAAATTTGCACAAACATCTATTGGAAGAACAAGTGCATTAGAAAATCTACTATAAAAGAAGACCACAAAATTTATGCATGCTAGGAATAAGAAAAAGGAAAAGAGGAAGAATCAAAAGGGGAGGAATAATTTGGAGATAAAGGCACCACCAAATAGAAAAAGAAAGGGAAAAAGATAGAGAAGGAGAAAATAGAGAAATCTCCTCTAGTTCCACATGAGCCCCTCGATTTTGAAGCCATCCTCAATGGAGTTCTTAAACATGGTCTATTGGATTAAACCATAATTCTACATACAAAATTTCCTCTAAAAGATCAGAAGACCATTGAAAAGGCTATTATTATGTATATACTCAAGGTAAACATGTGATTCAATGAAATCATTGATAAGGCTCCAAAATGCCTAGCTTAGGATTTGAGACAAAGAAGAGAGAATGAAATCAAAATTGATGAAGAGCTAAGATAGTAGGCTAAAAAAAAGGATAGGGCCTTTATCTCCCAAGTAGAAAAAGAGAAGATAGTTTTAAAGAAAGATAAAGAGCTTTGCAAAAATCAAATAATATACCTTCTTATGAGCATAAATGATGATGCTAGAAAGAAGATTCAAAAGGACACAAAAGAAGTCACTAATATGATCCTTGAAGAAGTGAAAAATTATGTTTACAAGAATTCATAAGAGCCTTCAAATATGCAAGATACTGATAATATGCCCCCTCCAGTGAGTATAAATGAGAAAGTTTTCTCTAATCAACAAGAAGAGCTAGGTGTCTCCAGTCAGCAAGAGGAGCAAGATATATCCAATAAGGAGAATGTAATGGATAAGGAAAAAGATAAGGAAATGGAAAAGGAAAATGAATAGGAAAATGAGTAGGAAAAAGAGAAGGATAAGGAGAAGAGTGACAAAGAAGAAAGTTCAAAGAAAGCATATTCCTCACTGATGGACTCAATCAAGGAGTTCTTAGCATTAAAATGTAGATTCAACTAGTGGTGTCTCCATAAATTTTGCATGTTCCTGCATTTGATGGATAAGTCAATTTGTTTAGTATCTCTCCCCTTCAAAAGTTGAAGCTTGGAGATGTAAGCCACTCTATAGAAAAGAAAGAGTTGTTATAGAAATAGGTGGACAGTGCAAGAGTTTTGGAAGAGGCAATGAAAGTATTGGAAGATGTAAAAGAGGGGGACCAACCACGTCAAGGCTCCAAGTCACAGAGAGATGAGAGCGGAGGGATGACCTAACTTACCTCACTCTAATGGGTGTTCTGGGATGAGGATTGAGAATGAAGAGCACTCTCAAGTTATTTTGTCACTCTACAAACCCAAAAATCTAATTGGGGCTAGACGAGTTGGTTTCTAGAGCCCAAACTATGCCTTAGACAACACTCTATCTCAGGAAGACAACAAGGGTCTAGGATGATAGTGCGGAACACTAGCGTCTCTCTGGTGTGTTGGCGTTCATATAACCAAAAAATGTATAATGCAGTAAGGAATGCCAAAAACCTAATTAATAGACTAGCTAACTAACTTTAATGGAATAAACAAAATGGTAAAGTACAAAAATTAAGTACATAAATGATAAAGTAGGTAGATAAAGAAAAGGGTGATGAATATCAACTCATTGAAATGCAAGTTCACTAGCAAGCTCCACACACACGTTCACCTACACACAAGCAATATGGGAAAAAATTTGGGGCTATATAGGGGTTTGCCTCAGTCAAACCCCCGCTTTGGTGTTTCCACCTCCATGGATAGCCAAAAAAGCAATGCAGTAGAATGTATGATAAAGGAAATATAAATGAATGCATTGAACACTACGAAAGATAAAAGCTACTCTATCAAATCACAATGTGAAAGTAAAGTGATGCTATACCACCTCCACCAAAAGGCACTCAAGGACAATGAAGGGAGAATGTAAGGTAAAAAACTTGGAAAAGTCACCACAATCGTAACTATGACAAAGGGAGGTCTCAAAAGATTCCAAGCTCATAGCTTCTATGGTAGAGTAGTATGTGCAAGGATGAAGTTGATCGAGTAACCAACTGCTGCAATGCTCAATGGATTTATAAAAATTCTAGTAGAATGCTTCAAGACTATGCTCAAGAGATCCCAAAAGTGTGAATAAAATGGAGTGAAATTTCTAAAGAGATTGATTGAATGTGAAAGAGATGAAGTGAGTGTGAAATGAATGTCTTTGAAGGCCAAAATGAGTCATTTTCAAGTTGGTTTCTCACACAGAGGTGTTACAAATCATCCCCAATGAGGAGTGTAACATACTTATAGACTCAAGGGCAATAATCCATCAGGGACGACAGTGCCACGCAAAATTCCATGTGCCACACTCGCATCCCTGATGAAAATTCCCCCACTAACACAAAACATGCACTAAGTGGATGAAAAGTAGGTGGATGATGTGGAATTTTTCCTTTGGATTTGATTTTCTAAGGTGAGGGTATGAAAAAAGGGAATTTACATAAGGGTTGCAAATTCACTCCTATACATTTTTCCCCCACTTTAGCAAGGGTGAATATCGATGAGCATTCAATATAGTAGATCAAAGAGTTAGAAATGTATACCTAAATCATTGAGGAAACATACCACAATTTGGTGAACTCAAAAGCATATGGTAGTCAAAGGAATCCATAGGTACTCTCTCTTGAGGAGACTCAAACAAAAGGACTCCATAGCTTCGCAGAACTATGAAGTTACACAAAGTACACCGAAGGCCCAAAAACCAATGATGGATGAATTTCATAGGATGTAAGTGCTTCATAGGCCCTCAGAGCTACAAAGAAGGAATTCCCCCAAGTACTCTCCATGAAGGAAGCCTAGTGTAAGTGGACTCTAAAGAGTCAGATTGGAAAATGGCTTCACAGGCGGACCTGCAAAGCAACATGTTAATCTGCATGAAGAACATGATAGAAAATAAAAAGTAGGCACATAGGAAAACAAGTAGACAATCACATAGATAGTCAAAGAATTGAAAAAGATTTGAAAGGGGTCCCTTGGGAACGCTTCAAAACAGGAGGGTTCTACTCAAGGGATGCACTATTTCAAAGTGAGATAGTTTTTTTCGTAAATCGATTTGAAAGGAAGAAAATGCTCGCTCATGAGGGGATGGTCGAGGATTCTCCCATAGGAAAAGTTTATCCCTCCTTGGAGGAAAGTTCTTCAAGTTATTTATTTGCGAACCCATGATGAAGGAAACACACTCCACTAGGAGGTCCAAGTTGAGAATGCAATTTTTGAAAATGTTTGCAAAGATTTTTGAGAAAAGATTCATTGGAAATGAATGCATTTTCAAAAAATTAAAATTGACATGGTAGCCCTCCCTTAGGGTGGTGCATGTTGAATGCAAAGGAATGCGCCAACCTAATGAGAGAAAAGAAATAATGAAAAAGTGATGTTGTGGCCCGTAGGACATAGCAAGATATCAACATGGTGATGTTGTCGCACACATGAGGGGAAACACATAAGCACCACAACATCACAACTTAAGCAAAGAAGAGAGAAAGATAAAAAAACTGAAAAAAGAAACAACATCACATACAAAAGACACATGGGTGATCAAATATTTTGGGGTCAGAGATGCTCATAAATATATATAAGTATAGTAATAGTATATAGATGAACTGTTATCAAACCCCTACTATATCAGACTATATAAAGAATGCATGAGAAAACAAAGTAAAAATACAAAATTGAGTCAACATGGAAGGGAAGCCTAAACTCCTCCAACACTTTGCATCATCCCCAATTTTCTAAAAATCAGTACACATAACAATGAAAGAATGATGCCACAAATAGAGGAAGTTTACGACACATAATCACTCTTGTATCCAAGCACCTACAATGGTGAAAAGGGTCATCCAAGAACACATAACGGAAGCACGAGGGAACAAATCACAAAAAACATACAGCTAATCTAAAGGTAAAGAAGAAATCCCCCCCTAACACTCATCAACCAAGAGGTCAGTTGCTTCCCAATCTAGATCATCATATGAGGAAGGCAGACAATATTGAAGTGGTGGAATATTAAGGAGGGGAGCTTTCGACCCTCTTGCAACAAGGGTCAAGGAAGAAGGCCCTGCAAGGTCTTCTTCACTCAGCTCTTGTGGAGCTATGGTCAGTGATTTAACAAAGATCACTAAAAAAGTCAGGACCTCATCCAAAGAGTTAATCATGCACTTCATGGGAGTTCCATGTGTTACCTCAATGGATGGGGAAGGTGATACCCAAGATTCATCACTAGGCTCACCGAGTGACTCGAGAGTAGTGAAAAACTCAAGGGAAGTTGAAACCTACTCTATCACTAAGACGATACATGCTAGTGTAGGACCACCTTCTAAAGAAGGTGGGATACTCTTATGCCCCCCATTTCTAGAAGGTCTAACCTTCACATTTTTCTTCGTTAGAGGATGTGAACTCCCCATAGAGAGGCAAGAGGTGTGAAGGAGAAGGAAAAACCACAACAGACACCACTAAGGTGTTCAACATGTCCACGGGTTTAGGGAATGGTGGGATGTGCAAAAGGGACATCAAAAGAGGTGACTCGACCAAAGGAGCAATAAATAACTACACCTTTTAGGCTCAGGTGCATTCATGCTCATAGTAGGAGCCAAAATTGGAACCAAATTTGATTGAATAGAAGAAAAGGGGATGAGAGAGGAGGATGCAATAGGGGGCCCTGAAACAGAGGTGGTTGACTCCCCTTTTTTCTCTACAAATAAGACTTTTTAGTCGCAAAAGCCTTTCTCTGATGCTTGCGCTCATGCACAAGGCAATTTTTGTGACTCTTGGAGCTAGAGGTTGAGAACTAGGATTTGACAAAAGGCACTTGCTTAGCCATAACGGTTTTCATCATAGACATCTCTAGTAGAGTGATAGACTCCTAGATGAGAGCATGAGGAAGAGGTTGCGAAACAATAGGGGGAGTCAGTTCTAGCACCTCAGTTGTGGGCCTCTTCCCATTCACCACTTTAGGAGTAGGAGTTGTAGGAGGCCATAGAGGTTAAGACATAGAGGATTCCCTATGGGGACCCCTCCCTCTACCATATCAAATGGGCCTAAGCACCATGGATCGAACATGAAGTTTGTATGTAGGACGCCTTGGCTTTCACCAAGTGAGCACCATAGGGTTCTCCCATAAATGCGGAGTAGAATTTGATGATGTCATAGCAGGGTGAGAGGAAGCATTAGGCTAGTTAGTGGAAGAGGAGGAAGAGGAATCTCGATAGCACTTCTTTTCTTCCTTCCTATGCACCATGGTAGCATCACTATCAAATTTCAAACAATCCCTATGCGAGAAAACATAGGGATATGGAGGGTACCTCACTTTAGGTGTTAAGCACCCTTTTTCATACTTATCCTAGGTCTAGTACAAGAGGTCCATGCTAGGTGGGAGTGGACCAATGGGTGTAGGCCAAAAGTGGTCTAGGGAATAGCTACTATGTGCAACTGGTGGTTTAGAACCAGTGTCATGGATCACATGCATTGAACCCTCATGAATAAACTTTAGACATTTATGCAAAACTGAGGGAATTGCATTCATAGCTACTAACTAGGGGATACCCAGCTTCACTCTAAAGAGTTCAAACCTTGAGATTATGTCAAAAAGCATGTTCATTGATTTAGGTCCAACAAGTACCGTCAAGGTGATGCTACAAGGGGAGGTATAGAAAGGCCATTATGTGTACAAATGGTACTTTAAAGTGTTTTATACCCATCTTTATGTAGGAAATTAATTAACATAATCTCCTCAATAATCACATTCACCTGGCACATCAGGTCAAAAGAAACACATGTCATAGTGTTTTTGTTGATTTATACAGGGATGTAAAGAGGAGATGGTTCCCTATTGAAACCCGTTGACAGGTTCTACGAGGTGAAGGTTATACCAGGAGCACTACTTGTAGGTTGAATAGAGGGGATAGGAAGATGCAAGAAGGAGGCCATCATGTATAATACTTTTACAGAGCCCCAAAAAGGTTTGCAATTGGACAATGACCCAATTGAGGCTTTTTTTTGCAATACCTACAAAACCTTCCAACTATACCTACTAGGGGTTGTAGGTTGGGTTATAAGGTGAAATTCCTCATAAAAATCACACCTACAATGCTCCTAGGACATGAGGAAAGGACCCTTCAGCACTACTAAACATAACCAAAATGGTTCATGTCAGGTTCACCAAAAATGTAAGAGGGGGACCAACCACATCAATGGTCCACATCACAGAGAGCCAAGAACAAAGGGATGCCCTAACTTACCTCACTCTAATGGTTTTTTTGGGATGAGGATCGAGAATGAAGAGCACTCTCAAGTGATTTTGTCGCTGTATAGACTTGAAAATCTAATTAGGGCTAGACGAGACAGTTTCTGGAGTCTAAACTGCACCTCAGACAACTCTCTATTTGAGGATGACAACATAGGTTTGGGACAACAACACACCATGCTAGTGTCTCTCTGGCGTGCTAACATCCATATGGCCAAAAAATGTAAAATTTAGTAAGGAATGTTAGAAACCTACTTAATAGCCTAGCTAACTAAGTTTAATGGAATAAATAGAAAGATACAGTACAAAAAGTAAGTACAAAAATGATAAAGTAGGTAGATAAAGAAAAGGGTGACAAATATCAACTCACTAAAATTCCAGTTCACTAGTGAGCTCCATGCACATGTCCACATATACACAAGAAATAATGGAAAATTTTTGGGGTTGTATAGGGGTTTGCCTCAGTCAAAACCCTGCTTTGGTGTTTCCACCTCCACAGATAGCCACAAAATAAACAAAGTAGAATTTTGATAAAGGAAATAAAAATGAACGCACTGAACACTACAAAAGATGAAAGATACTCTATCAAATCACAATGTAAAATTAAAGTGATGTTATACAACCTCCACCCAAAGGCACTCAAGGAAAATGAAGGGAGAATGCAAGGTGACGAACTTGGAAAAGTCACCATAGCCGCAACTATTACGAAGGGAGGTCTCACAAGACTCCAAGCTCCCAAATTTTGTGGTAGAGAAAAACATGCAAGGATGAAGTTGACGGAGTAACCAAATACTTAAATGCTCAATGGAGTTGTCAAAATTCTAGTAGAATGCTTCAAGAGTATGCTCAAGAGATCCCAAAAGTGTGAATAAAATGGAGTGAAATTGCTAGAGAGATTGATTGAATGTGAAATTGATAAAGTGACTATGAAAAGAATGTCTTTGAAGGAAAAAATGAATTGCTTTTGAGTCGTTTGGTCACACAGAGGCATTACAAATCATCCCCAATGAGTGTAACATGCTTGCTTACTTAGGGGCAAGAATCTATCAAGGATGGTAGCACGCCACACAGACATTCGCATGCCATGCTCGTGTCCCCAACAAAAATTCCCCCACCAACACACAAAATATGCGCGAAGTGGATGGAAGGTAGGTGTATGATTTGGAATTTTTCCTTCGGATTTGATTTTCTAAGGTGATGGTATGAAAAAGGGGAATTTACACAAGGGATGCAAATTTTCTCCTATACAGAAGAAAAAATTTCTAAAGAAAATAGGGATACATCTTTGTCCCATACGCAATAGATGAAGTAACTAATGGAGTCCTTTGAGACTTATTCATCGCATTTGGATTAGGTAGAATAAAAGATCAATGAATAGAGAATGGTAGATGCCTCTAGAAAGTGTGACAACACTTTGGCCAAGTTACAATCATGCATCAAATATATTCATTAGTTCTTGGAGAAAGAAAAAGTACTATATGTTTTCTATTTGAAGTGGCCTACTACAACAAAGAGTATAAAGGATCATATCAATGGAATTGAAATGAAGATCACTAATTTGGTTGCAACTTATCATTCTATGAAAGATAGTGATGGGTCTATAAGGGCACAAGTGGAGAGTCTGCACTCCCAAATACAACAACTACAAGATAAAATGGAGCAATTTAAAGGTTAGGTGAAGCAATAAAGAGAAGTAGTGAGCCTAAGGTTGGATTCACTCACTAGACTTCTAGAAAAATCTAATGGAATAATTTAGAACTACCATGCACCATATTCTTTGGATAATGTAGAAGGAACATATGTGCAATTGACTTGTTAAGTGTAGACCCTAACCATGGAAAATAAATAATGGGACAGTAACCTAGTCTAGCTCAAGACAATTTACAAGAATATTCTTCCATCCAATTGAGATGTGTTTGACTTTTTATGTATGATATTTCCTTTTTGATATTGTATATATATGCAGAGTAAATCAATTAGTAGATATAAGGATATTTTTTGATGAAGTAACCAGACTTCATCGCAGAGGGAGTAAAAGTTGTATTGAATAAGGGGGAGCTTATAAGATTTTTATGTACATATAGATTTTTGTTTCCCTTTGTCCTTGATGTCAAAGGGGGAGAGAAATGTGAATCAAAGGGAAAGTACTAGTGCACATCAATTAGTTTTGTGATTAATGACAAAGAGGGAGATTATTGTATCTTGATAAGCTTGATTGTCATTTATGTCAAAATTATGATTAAGATTGTACATATGCTCCCAAGATTTATAGTGTGTAGAGATATCTAATGGTGCATTTAACAACCTCCAAAAATTAAAATTAATGATTTACACATAATTAAACATATAAAAATGACATGTGTCCAATATACAGGGAAAGAGACAAGGAATTTCATTATTTCATAATTTTTTGAGTAAATATGCCATTAACATGACAATATATAGGAACATATTCCTTAAAATAGACCACATGTTTGTGAACAAGTTTACACAATGAACCAAAATACAAAGACCATCCTGACATGATTCTTTTGACATTAAACTCCTTTGAACAGATCAAGGGAGAGAACATTGTTGGAGTGCATTCCACCATACCATGAACTGAGTAAATTCCTCATAATTCTTCTTGAAAGGAGAATACCTGACCTGGCATGAGGAAGACTAGCAATACAAAATGATTGGAGTAATGGAAAAATGTGAATCATGATACATCTACTTCTAATGTTATGATGAATATCAAATACAAATTAGGAACACTCTTGAAAAGAATAATCCAGTCATGTAAATCAACATAAATAGTTCATCTTAAATTCTAATCAAGTCATTGTCTTAGCTTGTTTCAATGATATTAAGCTTATTGAACATTTTGCCAACATTGTTAGGTTGCACATGAACATATGCAAATATGAATTTAATTCATTCTTCAATAATCATAGAATACAATATATGGTTATGAAAATATTAATTTAAGAAGGTATATCACATGAATTTATATAGATACATTTATAGTCATAATATATATTATGTGTATACATTCTTGTAAAAATCAAGCATGCACATGATATTTTATAGTTTTTCTGATTCAAGAATGCAACCATGCACATATATTCAATAAAACATATTCATGGAAACAAGGGAAGATTATCACATAAGAATTCAAACACATTTTCAATAGGTTATGCATATTGTTTCCCTGGTTTTAAGTTTGGATCTAAATGTTCAAGTTTTCAGGTATGATTTTTATTTTAAAACCTTTTCCATCTTGTGTATCAGTCTTTTGGTTAGTTTGTAAACCTTGTCGGCTTGCAAAGTTATACTCACATATTTTCTTTCCCCGACTTGGTTTTCTCACAAATATTTTTCTTTAGGCATCGGTCTTTTGATAGGTTTTCAAACCATTTTGGCAACCACCCAAGATTTATAACCTTTTCAATTTGTGAAGGATTGGTTTTTGAAAAGGTTATTATTAAGTAAAGTGGGTCTTGGGTGTTCTCAAAAACCTCTATTGGGGCCCAATGTTCCTTTTCTAACCATGTTTTCTCCCAACTAAAATATAATAATATCATCTAAGGTGAAGAGATGCGCCAAATAAAGAAGAACTTGTCAGAGAGGGCTTAAATTTTTTAGCTTCATCAGCCACTAACTATACTCTCAAAAGTTGTTCAAATACATGAATTCTCTCAAGTGTACCAAGTTCATCTGGTAATTTTTCTAAGTGGCATGTTTGTCAAGCATTAAATTATTTTAGTACTAGAGTAGATGAAATAAATGCTTAATTGTGTAAGATTAAGCTACCATTTTGAACATAATCATTCTTCTTGGGGAGTGTGATTCTAGAAGTCAAGAAGAATAGACATAGGAGTGGCACTCAAAGAAGTAGCTCAAGTAGGAGAGGGTGGCATATTTTTAGGTATGTGGATTTTCTAAATTATCTTGGTAATTGGAAATTTTTTCTGTATTCTGGCACAGTTGAATTTCTTGAGACAATGAAATACAGGTATTGGGGATATGAATTCTTAGCTGGTCTTGATAATTCCTTGCCTGAGATTAGTGATACAAGGTTAGGGCACATCAATGGTCTCCTTGAAGTTGATACTATCATAGTGGAAGTACAATGCATAAAATTTGTATTGGAATGCATCTAATTACCACCCAACAACGAGAGGAATTTACACGAAAGATAACAATATCCTGGTAACCCTGGATAGAGCTACAATAAGTGGGTGCTTTAGATTTCTAGAGAGAGTTCTATTCACATTTCAATTTTACCCTATCCCAAGGTTTATTTTTAGAGAAGAAGGAGTTGTTGGAAACAATCTACACTGAGAGGGGGGGTGAATCAGTGCTGTGCAAAAATTAACATTATTAACCTTTATCTTCAAAGTACTTGCAACATTCAACCAAAATGCATGAATAAGAAGAAAAAAATCACAACACCATAACATAATAATTTTTACATGGAAACCTTGTTAGGGAAAAAACCACGATGGATGGCCAGTCCACAATATGATCTGAGTATTCTCAAATAAATTTTACAATATGGGGAATGCACTTGCATTCAGGCGCACTACCTAGAGCTCCTTGCTCAAATGGAAGGCTCACTACCTTACAAAGAGAATTAGATTAAAACCATTTGAGATTTTTAACTGAGAAAAAGAACATCTACATATGCTTGGTTATGGTTTTGATTAGGCAAAATATTTAATCTTTTGTCCTACAAACTAATTCTATACTTCTTCTCTATTATTCTCACACTCGCAACAAAAATCCTTCATGCATAAGTGAAACTATGCATTATCTCTCTTCTGCTTCTACTCTTATTCACAATTCACATACACACACTTCATACATACTTCAAAATGATATAGATGATCTCTTATATATATCCACAACTTATAATTCAATTACAATATGTAGGATTCAATAGAACAAAAGAATATTTACATCTGATGGCTCAAATAATGAGTAAACCTTGATGCACATCTACAACAATTAACCACAACTTAGCTAGGACCCAAAAAAATATACACGAACACAAAAATACTTAACTAATTACTTCTCATAAATCTGCGACATGATATATTCATGAAGTCAGCTCTAGTATTGATAAAATAGAGAATTAGCTAACCAGATATTCTAACTCCCACATAGATCAATATGAGGCACTGAGATTTCTGAATAACACTTAGAATACATCAATCAACCTTCACTGAGATACACAACACAAAATGTTAACTGAAAATCTATATGTGAATTAATGAACCCAAAACTGTCAGATGCTATGTTCTTCCTTAACTATTTGCAATCTAACTACTGATAGGATAAATTGATGATGCATGGATCTAATCAATGAATGTGGTTTCCATCAATGACAACACCAAAATATATTCACAGTGCCTCTTTCCAACAATCTCCCCCTTTGGCATTGATGGCAACACTTAGTGAAAAATGACTAAGCTTCAGGATCAATACCAACATTAACTAGACTACCAAAATTTCAAAAACCAAATTATTCTCCAAAATAAAATTATCCCCTTGAGATGATTATTCATTTTTCACTCTTCTCTCTCCCCCTTTGAAATCAATGGCAAAGGCAGGAATTCACATGACAATAATTTAACAAAACTATTATGAAAAAGTTGCTTATGTATAAAACAAGCTTCATAAACTTACATAAACTTGAAAATGTCTGAAAAATCTTTCTTTGGTAGAGCCAAATTCCTGTCCGAAACTCTTTTGAGACTCTCCACGATTGTTATATGTCTAGAAACCAAATAGGATTGTGTCTCTATAGACTTCAGGTTTGCCAGATCACTCATGACTTTAGCATCTTATGCTTCTTTCAATGCACTTGACATAATTTCTATCTTTGGGCCAATTAAACCTCTAAGTTCACATGCTCTTGTAACAATTTTGTAATTTTCATGTTTCAAAATTTTTATTCTATCAAATACAGATAACACTTCTCCTTCTAACATACCAACACTGCTAGTTAATAGATCAAAGGCATTAGAAATAGTAGCTAATTGTTTTTCCAAATCCTTAACCTTTTTCTCATTGCCATCAGTAAATTTTGATAAAGACAAACATGATTTGTAAATCTTCACACCTTCAGATAGAGAATTTTGGATATTTTCCACACAGGTGGCTAGCAAATTTTTATCCTTAGCAATCATTTCCTTCAACCCATTTAATATTTTAGCATCAAATTATTTTTGAAATTTAATCAAACAATATTTCTCAAGTGACTCAAAGTGAGTATTTACTGAGTTGATGAGCTTCTTTAATTCACCGGAGGAGGAACCGGTTGGATCTTTCACATGAGTGGGCATTATCTTTTCTAGGAATCTAGATGCAAGATTTAGAAGTTCACTCTCCTCACTATGGGACTGTAATAGTTATTTTCTAGCTTTTTCTCGGGTGAATGATGCTACTTTCATTTTCTCAATAGGACTTAGAGTAGATAGGTCAATCAAACCTTCAATCAGTTCAGGATCAAACTCTTCTTTCTGTTCTACCAAGAATTTTTTCACTGCCTTTGCAGTGTCTCTTGCTTCTACAGAAATTGATTTTACATCAAATTTATTCTCTTCAACCATTACTTCCTCAGTTGCAAGTTTTGACTTATCTTAAGGGATCTCTGCTTTCTCAGTTGATACAGTTTTCAAAACTTCAATTTCCATAGGCATTTCAGCATTGTCCACTTCAGGAGGAATCTGCATATCCTCATCAACTGTGTCTTGATGATCTTCTTCTTCTTTGTTTCCTATACTAGATGAAAAATCATGAGTTCCTTTAGGGATAACATAAATTCTACTATTTAACAAAACTTTTCTCAGAATTTGTTTTGTTTCTTTTGCAACTTCCTTGGTTTGACCAATCATCAACTTATTCACTCTTGTTTTTCTTTTGAATTCTTTCTTGGCTTTATTCAAAACTGACTTTATTTCTTCCATAGATGCTACTGGACACAATTCATCAAGAATTATTTCTCTCATCTACTCTTCTCATCTCCAAAATATGAAATAAAATTTTGGGTAAATTTGGCATTATTTCAATCAAAACTTTATTGAAAATATTCATATGTTTTATTGTTGCCTCTTCAAGAATTATTTTATCAGATTCACCAAAAGAATCATACCATTTACATAGTGGCTTGAGATTTCCATCCTTTACCAAAGCCTTTTCAACTTCTTCCACTGACATACCTGGATTGTCAAATTTTTTTCTTTTTCTTTGTTTGAACATCTCCACCAGTCGGTTTAATTTTTATAATAGTTGTTTCCTTGGTGCCTTGATGCTTAGTTTCTTTAACACCTTCATCAAGTTCTATTTCTTCATCATTAGAAACTGTTACATAGAATATTTTTCTCTCATCTTTCTTCCTCTTCCCTTCTTTATCGGATCCCTTAGATTCAGTTTTCACAGGGATTGATTTTGTTGTAGGGGCAGATACGAATGCAAAGCTTCTATTTTATCTAGCTCGGGTAGATGGTGTTTCCAGACTAGCTGATTTAGTTTTTTTTGCCTCCTTTGTTGCTTCAACTTCTTCTCTTTTCTTTCTAGCTTCTCTTATTTTCTCAATGGGTATGCCCATACTTTATCCAAATATTTCTACCTCTTTTCCAACTCTTTTGGTTAGCACAATGTTTCCTGAGTTCATTGTGTACTTGCATATTATTTGTAGCATAAGTACTGAATCTCGCTTTTGATTGATCTAGAGGCTTTCTCAACAAATATTTTTCATACATTTCTAGAATGCACTCCTCAACTTCATATCCTATCAGCATGATCCAAATTGTTCTAGGATCAACAAATTCCATCATACATTAATAAATATATTCCTTGACGAAAATTATATCCTTGTATTTCTCCATAATGGAAGTGGGAATCCTCTCTCTGGCTTGCATCATACTCTATTTTTTTTTGAAGTATCCCTAGATAGTGGCATTCTTTGTCTTAGTGTCTGTAAATTTGTGAAAGAGATCTCTGATCTGAGTAGCTATCAGTTTGTCTTTTTTCCAATGAATCTTTCTAAATCCTGGAACCTCACCCATGAAATAAAAGAATAAGAATAATAGAAATTTGTCATACTTAAAAGATTTTTTCTTATTCTTCTTGATCTTCGCAAGATTTTCCATTAGCTGACTCCTTAACAATTCACAAAGATCACAGTCTGCATTTTCTTTCACCATTTGACAAGCAACATAAATGGCTATACCGGGCATAGAGTTGTCTCAGTTGGAATGATAAATCTTGTACACAATAATCATATATGTAAATTTCAAATCTACATTAACAATGTCATCAATTTTTATTTCTCTTATGTCATATTTAGAACCTATAGCATCAGTGAACATTTTATTCTTCACTGATTTCAAAATTGGTAATCCATCGAAAAAATTTAGACATGTTACAACACTGATAGCCTCCTTTGTGATTTTGAATGGTATGCTTAACCACATAAATTCATCGTGGACTCGACTCAGAATGTAATGAACCCATTCTGACTCTTCAAAGACAAGAAATTTGACAATATATGTAAAATCCTTTGCTTCTAGGGTTTTATATTATGACTTAACACATAAATCTTCACCTATGATGTGATTATTATACAAATTCAGCAATTGTGAGCTTCCTAGTTCTTCAATATTCATGTGAATATAAACCCTAATATCCTTTGTGTGTAACATGCCATACAAAATGGATGAAAATGCTCCTAACAGATCGGTATCAATAAACTTGTAGGGATTCCATTTGAACTTTGGACGGGGTCTGTCCTTAACTTGAACTACTAATGGAGTATCCATTATCAATTCATAGAGTTTTACCAAAAAATACCTTTCCATCGCATCGCAGTTTGATTTATGAAGGCTTATTAGCACTTGAATTTCACCTTAACTTGCCTTAATTCACCTTAGAGCTCTCCAAAATTATTTTCTTAAAGTGATAAATGAAAGATAGAAATGACTTTTTATCACTCACACACTTAACCCTTTTTGACACAATAAATACTTTTACCCTAACTCATTTGATTAGACTGTTTTCATGCACTATGACATATAAATCTTCTACAGACCTCCAACTCTGCATAATAATTTCTCTAATAGGTTCAACAACATCTGTAGCACATCTATGCACTTACTGAACTTATCCACATTTCAGTGTTAGTTACTGATAGGGGGTTTAAGAGATTTTCTTGATAGCTCCCCCTAGGCCAAAGGCTTGAAACTAATTCTTGGATGAACTACCAGAAGTAGGTTCTGGTGTTGGTGCATTTTCTTCATTGGATGGACTCTTCTTCACCCATTTCTTCTGTATCTGCTGCTTGACCACATTTGTAGTGACTTTTCCTTTTCCTTTAACATCCTTCTACATGTTCCTTCTTTAATTTATCGGACCTCTTCTGTTCCAAAAAACTCTAGCAATGTGACAAAATTTGTTGCAGTTATAGCACACAATATTTTTTTGTCTAGACCAGGTGTTCCAATGATTTCCTTTTGATCTGCACTAGTTAGCGATATTCCCAAATCTATTGCATGTATAACATCTGACATTTCTATGAAAAAAATTCATCACATTTTTGCATTCATTTGACTTGTGACCAAACTTATTGCATTTGAAACATTGACCTAAGAATGATGGACCATTTTGTTTCAGCCTACTTCTACACTGAGAAGCCATATGTCCAAATTTATTGTAATTGAAATAGTATCAATTAAATTTTTGAGCATTAGGTTGTCTTATTGGATACCTTCCAGACTTGTTCATTGGATTTCCATGCCTGAATCTTCTTTGTCTGGATCTGGAACTTTCTCCTTCTTCATATCCAAGACCTCGCTTGTCACCATTTATCCTCTGACTGCTAATTAGTTCATCAAGTTTGGCTGAGCTAACTTTGAACTTTTCTTTTTTCTCATTTGCAGTAGCAAGTTCATCTCTGAGATCATCAATCTTCTTTTCAAGTACTTCCTCATTTTTTTTTAAATTGTTCCAATTCATTGTCCAAACAACTGCAAACTTCAGATTTTTCTTTCAGAGACTGTGCTAGGTTCTCTTCATTATTCTTCCTATATTCAATTTCCTTGGTCATCCTCATCATGATAGATTCCATTTCATGCTTTAGGACTATATTATATCTAGTAATATTTTCACATTCTTTTGTCTTTTCTTTCAGGGCTTGACTGAGTTTTTGTTCTTTATTTCTCTTACTATCATTATGTTTAATATGATCAGAGAGTTCCTTTCTCTTCTCTCTGGACTTGTTAATTTTTTCTTTCAAGGAATCAATTAATTTTTTAGCATCCATGAGGTTTTCTTGCAATTTATGAACTTTAGACTTTGACTAATCAAGATCATCTAGGGCCACCAAAAGCTGTTGTTGAAGATTTCTTGAATCCATTGAAACACTTTCCAAGATCTCCCTAAGTTGTTAGAGTTCTTCTTCTGAGGAACTAGCTCTGATACCAATTGTTGGAAACAAGCTACACTAAGAGTGGGGGTGAATCAGTGTTGTGCAAAAAATAACATTATCAATCTTTATCTTCAAAGTACTTGCAACATTCAACCAAAATGCATGAACAAGAAGAAAACAATCACAACACCATAACTCAAGAATTTTTATGTGGAAAACCTATTAGGGGAAAAACTAAAGTGGATGGCCAATCCATAATATGATCTGAGTATATACTCAAATAAATTTTACAATATGGGGAATGCACTTGCATTCAAGCGCACTACCTAGAGCTCACTGCCTTATAAAGAGAATCAAATTAAAACCATCTAAGAGTTTGAACTGAGAAAAATAGCATCTAAATATGCTTGATTACAGTTCTGGTTAGGCATAATATTCAATCTTTTGTCCTACAGACTGATTCTGCACTTCTTCTTTATTCTTCTCACACTTACAACACAGATCCTTCATGCACAAGTGAAACTATGCATTATCTCTCTTCTGCTTCTGCTCTTATTCACAATTTTCATACACACAAGTCATACATACTTCAAAATGATACAGATGATCTCTTATATATATCTACAACTTAGAATTCAACTACAATATGTCAGCTTCAATAAAACAAATTAATATTTACATCTGACGGCTCAAATCATGAGTAAACCTTGATGCACATCTACAACAGTTGGACACAACTTAGCTAAGACCCAAACAAAGATGCATAAACACAAAAATACTTAACTAATTACTTCCCATATATCTGTGACATGATATATTCATGAAGTAGGCTTTGGTACTAATAAAATAGAGAATTAGCTAACCAAATCTTCTATCTCCCACACAAATTAATATGAGGCAATGAGATTTATGGATAACACTAAGAATACATTGATCAACCTTCACTGAGATACACAACACAAAATTTTAATTGAAAATTTATATGTGAATCGATGAACCCAAAATTGTCGGATGCTCTATTCTTCCTTAACTATTTGCAATCTGACTACTGGTAGGGTAAATTGATGATGTGTGAATATAATCATGACTGTGGTTTCCATAAATGACAACACCAAAAGATATTCACAGTGTCTCTTGCCAATAGGGGCACTATCAGAATTACATTGCAAAGAAATGGTTTGATCCCCCTAAGAAGGGAAAGTCGCAGCTTTTTAATAAATTGAACAAGTTGCATTTCAAAGAAGAAGTCTTATATATTATTGTGATGTTTCACTGGGTGAGAGGAAATATAAATTCACATGATTTTAAATATTGGATGTACTTCTTTGTGCATGCTATTTTTGGTGGAACACAATACCTAGATTGGGCCACTATAATTAGTGAGCAATTGGATGATACAATGAGAAGATTTGTTGTGAGCAAGTCATTTTATATGTCCTCTTATCTCTTATATGTGCTAACCTATACGAGACCTTGGATTTTTTTAAACATTGTTGAGGATTTTTATGAACATATTCAAATTATGATTATTACCCTGATGTGCAACTTGAAAAGAGTTATAAGAACTATCATAGAGTAAATTATGTGTTCAATATAAAACTAGTCAAAGAGTTGAGAGGTGATCTATTTCAAAGAGTATCTCTTGAAGCTTTCCAATTGGTCATCAAGTATGGTAGTATCTTTATATAGTTTAAAAAATTTACCTACTTGTGGGTGGGTGGATTTGATGACTTCCCTTTGAAACTTCCCAGATATATAGAAGATAAATTTATCCTGATGGAAGTTTGTCATCAAGCCTTAGAGGTAAAAAAGAGATTTTTAGATCAAAACAAGGTTGGGATTCCATTCCCAATTGGCCTACGATATTATGAATGTAAGTCACAGTCAAATGTCCTTAATTTGAGAAAAGAAATTACAAAATTCTCTTTTGATACCTATGAGAGGAGGTTCCTATTTGACAATAAAAACTATGTGAGGGATAATCTCTAGCTTGGTCCTAGTTACTATCATATGCCTCATCTTGAAGATTTATTGGTTGATTACTTAGATTATTTTGAAGTAAAAAGAAGGAATTGGATGAGACTCTCTTTGGCACGAATTTTAAATTTCAAGTTAGGTTGAAATATAAGGGGGGTGCAGGATGAAGACTCTGATTTGGTTGATCCAACTTATGCTCAATGGATATAAAATTTACCCTTATCACTAGTAGACTAGAATAGTGAAGAAAATGAAGATATTTAGGTTAGAACCTTAACAGTTTTGAGAAGGACACAAGTTTGGGTAACCAAGAAGAAAGGATAAGTTATTAAGGCTCCATCAAAGGAAAAGGGAGATTTTGAAAAACAAATTATTTTCAATATACACACAAGGTATTTTGCACCAATAACACCAGTACAAGTTACATCTCTATCAAGCGATAGTGGAGAGGGTGATGATCCTCCTGAGAAAGGGAAAGGACTTGAGTGAACTTGTGGTGGTGGTCCCCTCCCTAATGTCATAATTGAAGAAAAAATTAGTAATGATGTTGAGAAAAAATTAGAGGAATGTAATCAAGGAAATGAAGTTGATAGGGAATCCTTGGAGACCCACACTCAACAACCTCAAAGAAGAAACAAAGATAAGCATGCAACAAGATGAAGCCTCACTTCCTTCTCCCTCAAATATACATAATATGGTGAGATCCTATTTGTTAAACAAATCTCTTCATTTCTCTACACTTGGGACTTCCAAATATCTGAATGCACCTAAATCCACACCATCTTGGCTGGAGAATTCTCTCTCCAAGAAAATGAAAATAGTTCCTATCATGTTGCCAGAGGACATTGTGGGAAAACTTCTATAGAAAACTACCAAAGTAAAGAAGTTGAAAACTACTATTAGGTTGTTAGAAGATGATTCTTCTATACATTGGATTATGGAAGTCACCCAACCCTCTATGTAGAAATATCCTAATAAGTTCAATGTAGTAGACTAAAATATAATGAAAGTGGAGTTAGTCCCTCCTAGTAGAGATGGGATATCCATAATTTCCAAGTTATTGCCTCTAGGTTGGTGGAAAGAACATAAAAAGATAAGAAATATAAATATGAATTGAAGAGATCCATAGAAATTTTTTCCAATTGTCTCAAGACTTTAATAGATCCTTCACTTCAACCATTGAGTTAGGCTAGTCCTACCTTTGATCCTAATTTGACTACTAGAAAAGCCATGATGGGAAAAATCCAATAGGATAGTTACTACGGGAAAGTTGTACATAGTTAGATTATTGAGATTAAAGAGAAAGGGCCTTGCCTAATTGAGAAACTGAGGAAAGTGTATGATGAGTTTTTGGTCCTAAGGAATGTAATAAAATCTAAATTGGTTGTTTGTAAACAAGCAAAGACACACTAGCTACAAATTGGTCATGAGCTTATTGATCTTATTGCCATGGGTTTGGAAAAGGTTGCTACTGAGAAGATAATTCCTTCCAAGGAAGATAATCAAGCTCTTATGTGGAAAAAAATTATAGCTTGGAAGCTTGAATTTATAAAATTAAACTTCTTAGAGAAAACAATTTTTTTAAAGGAATGTGGTCGCTTGAATAAAAATTTCATCAAAAACTTTGACGATTTTGAATGCCCAATAATAAAAGGAGATAATCAAGGGCCTGCCACATTTCAAGAGTTAAGAGATACTTTATTTAAGGAAATTGATACATATGCAGGGGAGTAATCATTCGATAAGGAGGCACTAAAGAAGCTGGCCAAGATTGATTCAAAATTTTCATTGCATGAAGATTATCCTACACTCATCGTGCATAAAATGTAGCTGATTCAAATTACCAAGGCTACCTAGCAGTTAAGAATGAGGAATGCAGCCATCCCACAGCAAAGGAAATCATTGATGTAATTTTTTCCTTGAAAGACTATCAAGTACACATGGCAGTTGCTCAACAAAAGTTGTCTGAGGAAGAATCACCCGCCTCTTCGTGTGCCCAACCATCTCAACATTAGAAGAATTTAAGTTTCTTATATTTTGTCTTTAAAATATTTTGAACTCCATTATTCTGATTCTTTCAAGAATATATTTCTTCCAGTTGTTTCACAAGACTTTGGTGATAGTTATGCCTTAAACACTATAAATATGTTATAATTTGATTGTGCAAGGGTCCAAAATTTTTGATCCCCCTTGCACTATGATGCATGAGTGAGAATAGATCTTAATAAAGGATAAAATTTTGCAGTTTCAATTCATTTTTGTGAATTATATTGTCTATGTGCAATAATTTGAATTAAATGTTAATTTTTGTGAGAAAGTCTGTGAGATTTGACAGGAATTTGGATATATCTTTCCTTTGAGAATGTGTTGTTCAATGAAATTTAGTTCATTTATTTACAGTTGATGTTTGGAATTGTACTAAGTCGAGGAAACACATGTTTGTAGTCTGGTCTATGAGTCACGATACTAATTATTTGCCAGTCCTTTCATTTAAGTAGTAATTTAACTTTAAGAATTTTATTTTGTGCTTGTTTCATGGATATGAGAAAGTTTTAGTTTTCCTTTTCTTCCTTCTAGTTAAAAGCATACCTCGAGTTTATATGATTCAAAAAATATAAAATTATATCGAAAGATGGATCTGTACTTCAATCAAAATTTAGAGGAATATTACCAATCTAATGGTAATCTCTCCAACTTTTGTGGGTTGATTTTTTCCTTTTTGGGTATTATAGAGTCATTTGAATTCATTTTTGTAAATGAAAAATCTATTCACTAATAGACTTTTGGTGAATTCACTAGGGAATTATAGTACATCCAGTGCCTTGATCTAGAAATATTCTATTATGCTAGAGTCCAAAACCTATACCAAAAGTGACAAGAAGGGTCTCCTCGACCCCATTTATGAGGTTGTGAGAAGAGGATAATTTGAGGAAGTTTTAAGGCTAAGAAGGAGGATTGTATCAAGGAGAAGGCTTTCCTAACCTACATGGGAAAAGCATTCCCCATCTACTGATCCACTTTTCACTTGAAAAACCCTTGTACATGGAACCTTTGTTCCTATAACTCCTACAAATATAACCCCTCTTCATATCACTATTCCTTTAACTTTTAATCATAACTAAGGAATGGCTTAGCTAGTCCCATGGGGAGGAACCATTGGGCCACTATGCCTTGGAGTCCAATTGAATGACCTTCCAAATTTTATGGGTGATGGGAAGATTACTCCTAATGAGCATTTGAATGCCTTCTTTTCTGCTTGTAGTGTACTTGGAGTTCAACATGAAGATGTAGCAATAAGACTCTTTGTAGAATCATTGACAGATGCCACCGTTGAGTGGTTTTATCATTTGTTGAATGGGTCTATTAATACATGGGCCCAAATGAGGGATAAGTTTGAAGATTTCTCTAAAATGTAGAAGATGAACATACTCTCTTAGCTAGTCTATTAATACATGGGCCCATATGAGGGCTAAGTTTTAAGTTTTCTTTTAAAGTGCATAAGATGAACATGCTCTCTTGGCTAAGCTCACCAGTCAACAAAATAAATACATCAGCCAATGAGGGAGTTTTTTGCTCATTTCAATAGGGAAGTGAATCGACCTGAACAAGCAAAGAGACCTTCTAATGAGAACCTCAAGTTTTTCTTTGTGAATGCTATGATGCTAGATGCTAGCTTTCATTTGAGGAGAGATCGAGTGGCCGACTTGGCAACTGCTAAAACCTTGGACGTTGATTTGGAAGATGACTTTATTAAGGCTGGTAAATGGAAAAGGGAACTATAAATAGTTGTTTCCTCCTACTCAACAATGGTTGGAAATAGAAGCACCCCTAGGTTAGGGTAACAAATGTATATTCCATTTGAATTCTAGACATGAAGGGGCTAATTATCTTGAATTGAGCGGATACTGGGAGATGAATGAAGAATGAGGGATAATAGAAAGATGATATGGAAAAGAGGCTAGGTTGGAAGGTTATGGCGACTTTGATGTTAATTTTCTAGAATTTACTCCTAACACAAATAAAGGCAGAGATGTGTATACCACTTTACATGATGCTTCTTGTATGATACTCACTCAATCTCAATATAACTTGAGTAATAAAGGTATGCTTGATCTAAATAAAAATCCTACTCCTTTCAAAGTTCATTCTTCTCCTCAAAAATATCTAGATTTTATGTCCAAGAATCTAATTATTTAGGCTTCTGATAAGAGCTTAGTTCCTTTTGATATTGTGTATTTTTGTAAAAACACAAAAAATCAAATCTCACCCATTGAGTATTTGAGAACCAACATTAGTGAATTAGATAAGTTGGTGAAATTTATTGAATCTAGTCATACAAAAGCTAATTTAGTAGAAGAAGATTTGATAAATCATGAAACTCCAACCCCTAAGTCATCCTCAAATTCTAAGAATCATGCTCTAGCTACATCTAATTAGAAGCCCAATCTATTTTATGTATCTTTGCATATCAATGGTCATAGATTGAGTAATTGTATTATTGATTCTAACACATTAGATACTATAATTACTTATGACATAGCTAAAGCATTGGGTCTTTCTTTAACCCAAAATTTTGCGAAATGTTACTCGATGGATACCAAACAAGTTCCTCTAGTAGGAAAAATCAAAGATTCTCAAGTAGCTTTGGCAGCCCATCCAGAGAAAAGACTCAAGTTGATAATCCTAGTTGTTGATATACATGTGCACTATGATATGCTTTTCATTCAAAAAAATTGTAGAGATTTGGGTGGGGAAATACATATGGACTGGTCCTAGAGATTTATCCCACTTGGAAATAAAAATATTTGTCTAGAACTAGATTTGAAGACCAAATTTACAGTCTTAAAATATGATGATCCGCATTCTCATATCCTATACAAATAGTTTGAATTCATAAATTATATGTTATTCTTTAAATATACTGATAATAAAGCCACTTTCAACCATGAAACTTCTTGAAAATTGTAGACCCTAGAATCTGACTATAGTTTTGCTAATTTTGATTCAGGTGTAGGGTTGGGGTTGGTTTCACCTGATGGTGATGAGTTTCATTCCTCACACAAGATAGAATTCAAAAATACCAATAAAACCATTGAGTACAAAGCTCTATTATTGGGAATAGCTATCACTAAGGAAAAGGGAATCAAGAATATGAGAGCACTTGGTGATGCAAAATTGATCATCAAGCAGGTAAGAAAGGTGTTCACTGTCAAGAATAAGAGATTGAGGGATTATAGAAATAGAGTTTTGGATGAAATAAAATCCTTTGATGCTATCTCTATTGAAGAATTTATGAGGTAACAAAACACTAGGGAAGATTCCTTTGTTGTTTCAGCTTCCTTACTTCTCCCGCAAAAAGATTTCAAGGACACCTCATATCAAATTGAAATAGTATATCAACTAAATGTTCTAGATAATGCTGAAAATTGGAAAGTCTTTGAGAATGAAAAATAAATAAAGGATTTTCTAGAATGCACGAATATGTTTGAAAAAATGTACTTTGAGGGCAGTGAGGCTGCATGTGAAGAATTTTATCCAGATAAGAAGAGAGAGTTGTGAGAAGGTATGATTCAATTAAAGGGAAATAAAATTCCTAAAGGATTGCTTTCATTGGAACAATTGTTTGATATACATGATAGGTGTATTAAAAGGAAGATGGCTGAATTTATAAATAATTTTGGAGAATATGAGTTTGAAAATATAGGGATGCCATATAATCCTAATTTGGTACATATCGGCAAGTGTTGAATTCCTGAGGAAAGAGATGGGTTGATAAAATTGTTACTCAAGTATAAAGACGTCTTCACATGGTGTTGTGATTATTTTAAGAAATTTATGGGTGGAAGAATGCAACATCATATACCACTTAAGCCTGACACGCCACCTTTCCAACAAAAATAGAGAAACTATAATCCAATGGTTACCAATGCCATCTTTCGAGAGATTGTCAAAATGTTGAAGGGTTGAATTATCTATCCTATTCACCATTTCACTTGGGTTGCTAATATTGTTCCAGTTTTCAAGAAGAATGGAGAGATTAGTATTTGCATAGACCTGCAAAACCTAAACCGATCTTCCTTGAAAGACAATTAGCCCCTCCCAGTAATGGATCATGTGTTACATACTATAGTTGGTTTATAAATGATGTCCATTTTAGATGACTTCTCTGGTTACAATCAAATCAACATGGATAAAGAATATCAACAAAAAAATACCTTCATCACTCCTTGGGGTATGTTTTCCTATAGTAGAATGCCTTTCAGGTTGATCAATGCTAGAGCAACATTAAAGAGAGTGATGGATTTGTCTTTTGGTGATTTGAGGAATAAGATCATAGTGAGTTATTTGGATTACCTGATTTTTTTCTCCAAGAAAAGGGAGAATCATTTCAGAGACCTGGAAAGAATCTTACAAAGATGTCGGTAATTTTGGAAGAATGAAGAAGACCATATCTTTATGTAGATTTTGTGTTGTCATTGATGTCACCATGTTATATGAGTTGCAATTGCAAGCTTAAGTTCAAGATTGATTTGGTATTCTAAACCAATATGTAGGTATTATCCTTCGGTATCTTGGTCTACAATCCTTCACTGATGATTATCATTGCCTACGGTTTTGGGAAATAATTTTTGGATGTTGGAAGATTGTATATTTAGAATCTCATATGTTCAAGTGCTCATACGACAAGTTGGAATTACTCTATTGTTACGTTTTCCTATTAGGTCTATCTCTAGCCAACCTAATATATAGTTGATGTAATGGATTAATTTTTAGATGTATGTGTGACCTATCCTTGGTCCATGCAGACATATTATAGCATGCTACACAATTGAATTGTTTTTGGAAAGAATTTGTACATGCTTGAAGCTGGGAGTTATCTTTCTAGTGAATAAGGGTTTCATCTAATTAGGCTGACCTAATTGATGTCTATGGATGAGTTAGATATATATATTGGATAGTTTTGAGATTGAAGAAGAGAGAATAAATGCATATACAAATGAAGGGGAATATATGTCTTCTGGTGTGCGAATTTACTAAGCATCAAAGGAACTAAATCAACACTTGTTAGATGTAACTCCATCAATTCATATTGTGGTTGTGTAATTTCCTGATTTTACAACATCCTCTTTCAGTTGGGTTGATTTAGGAACACTTAATTTTTTTAGTAAGTGTTATTTTTAGCAGGGGGTCTGGTATGGTGCTTCGGTCTCTGGTGAGCCTTCGTGAGCATCTCAGTCTCTCTTCATCTCATGTTTTAGGGTGGAATTTACTATTTTTAGGACTTTTTAAAGATAGTAAGTCAATTAGGGTTAGCCGGTTCTGGTCAGGATGGTCTCGACAACACAAATTTAGTTGATACAAGGTTACTAAGGTTGAATCATTTAAATGTTTGAATAATTTTTTGAAAAGGAGTTTAAATAAAGTAAATTTATTATTATTTGTTGAGGGTCATGAAGAGGACCATTTTTTACCATGGCACCTAGTTCAAAAACTTTAAGTCATTTTAATGAGCTTCAAAAAGAGTAATTCATTATGCACTTTATGTGGATGTCTAAGGGGGAGATAAAATGGAATTATTTTATTGAGTTAATGTTGAATGAAATTTATAATAAAATCAATAGCTAAAGTAAGGTGGCATTGGAATTCAATAGGTTGGTTGCCCTAATTTGTATTGTAACTTTATATTCTTTGGAGGCGTCATTTTTGGAGGCATGAATTGTTGAATTTGAAACTTGACCATACATTCTTCTTGAAGCTTGGGCTTTGAGGGTTTGAACCAGAATTTTATGAGATTAAAACCTCATCAAAGATCCCTTCTTCATGTGTGAGAGATCACATAAGGAAGGTTTATTGGAGGCTTCACATAGGAGCTTAATTGAGGCTTCACATAGGAGCTTCATTTCAAAGTTTGAGATGAGGATTTGTGATCAATATTGATGCAAGGATTGTTTGGTTTGGCTTGTCATATCTTGATATTGATTTTGGTGAAGATAAAATGCATTTTGGTGATGATTTTAATTGTTTTTGGGAACTTCCATTTTGGGTCTAAATAAGTATTTTCACTCATAACTTTGTGATGGTTTTGAAATTCGACATAGGTATTGTTTCATGGAAACAATAGTTATAGTGAAATTCAAAAGAGTATTTATATGCTTCTTTTGAGTGGGATTTGGAATTACTAGAGCAGATTGTACCTTCTCTTGGGGATTCCCTTGTTGGTGTTAAGCCTCAATTTATGACTAGTAGAAGTATTGACACCTATTGTTAAATGTTGAGGGTTGGCTGACCTTCACCTGGGACTCCCTTGGTTGGATCTTAAACTTCTATTTTAGCCTGATGGTTCCAGGTTGCTTTTGCATATTGGTGTGGTCTGAAAGTAGAGATCTTCTAGGCATGGAAAGCAAGGAAGCGGGGGTCAAGTCTTTGTGTAGATCTAATCATTATTTAAGCTCCATGCTTGTTGCTAAGAGTCAAATGAAGCGATGACTTAGTCTAGTTTGAATTGAGCTTGTGGTCACAATCATTGATGATGAAGTGATTAATGTCAAAGACATAATCTTTTGTATGGGAGATTTATTCAAGTTTGATCATTCATTTTCTAAGTTTGATATTTTATATTAGGATTTTAATATTTTTGCTAATTAATATGATTTTTTAGGGTTTCGAAATTGATCTTTGCAAGAATATTTTCTCTACATGTTATTCTCTTGTTTATTAACTTCAAGTAATTTCAAAAAACTTGCAAACCCTATGATATACTATGCAAAAATCTATCAAACCAAACTCAACCAGCAAGGTGGAAAATTCATAAAACATCAAAAAGAAAACACAATTTTTTTTTAGGGTTGGTCATTATAGGATGTAAGCCATTTTGTTATTGTATCTTTTGTAGGCAGTGAACCTTCCATTCTAGACAGTGAGTCCTTTTTGGACAGTGATTCCTTGTAGTGAGAAACCCTTTGTAATATCTTATAACTGACTATACTATATTGTGAGCTAATCCTCACCATGGTTTTTAACACCTTGGGTTTTCCATGTAAAATTTTTTGGTGTTCATGTGTTGTGTTCTTTTCTATTATGTTAATTCTCTTGCCATTTTTATTTTTATATGCATTGGATTAATTGGATGGTGTTTGTTCAACAAGTTAAATAAGATATTGATTCATCCCCCCTCTCAGTATCTTGGGTATTCAACAAGGAACACAACATATCCCTAAATCCTGAAAAGTATATCTTTAGAGTTATAGAAGGGAAGATTTTGGTGCACATCATTTCTAAAGAGGGAATTATAATCAATCCAAAAAGGGTCAGGGCCATTCAACAACTGAGTTTTCCCTTAAATAGGACTCAAGTAAAATATTTCTTTAGATAAGTGAATTTATTGAGGAAATTTGTCCCATATTTTTCAAAGATTACAAAACATATAACCAACATGATAAAATAAAATCAAGGTTTCAAATGGAGTGATGCTGAAAAAATGATCCTTTGAGGATATCAAGCTATCCATTGCAAATGCCCCAATACTTGTGCATCTATATCTCAATAAATATTTCATCATTTATTGTTATGCCTCAAAGCATACAATGTCGACAATTCTTCTTCAAGAAAATGGTCAGAAGATTGAGGCTCCTATTGCCTTTATGAGTGTGCCATTGAAAAAACTTGAATTAAACTACTCTTCGATGGAAAATCATGCCTTTTCTGTAGTCAAAGTGATCAACCAATTCAGGTTTTACATCCTTCATTCTCACACTAGGGTCTTTGTTCCTGATGTGTTAGTAAAGAGTATACTCACACAACAGGAAATTGGCTACAATAAAAGGGATGCATGGGCAGCCAAATTTCAAGAATATGACTTAGACATCAATCCCACCAAGCTATTTATGGGTAGGGGTATCTATAAACTTATCATCAAAAATGAACTTGAGGAAACTGAATATTCTCTTACAGTATTGTTTGCGATCTTCCAAGACCCATTGTTTTCCCATGTGGCCCATTGTCTTACTTATAGGGAATGTCCCTTACATATTTCTCAAAAGGAAAAGAGGAATATAAAGTTGAAAGCATCTAAGTATGTGATTTGAAATGATACACTCTATAAAAAAGGCCTAGACAAGACATTTTTAAGGTGTGTAAATAAAGAGTAGCAACATAAGCTTCTTAAAGCATTTCACGAGGAGGCTTGCAGAGGGAATTTTTCTTCTTCTGTCACAACTTTTAAGATTCTTAAACAATATTATTCTTGGCTAGGAATGTTTAAACGTGCTTATCATTAGGTGGAAAATTGTGATAAATACAAAAGATTCAAAGGAAAGCCTCAATTAGCCATATTTCCATTAAGACCAATAGTGATTGAGGTGCCCTTCTAGCAATGGGGATTAGATTTTATAGGGCCTATCAATCCCATTTTGAGTACGGGGTACACTCATATTTTGACTACTACAAATTACTTCACCAAATGGGTTGAAGCTATTCCTATGAAACATACAACATCCAAAGTAGTCTCTAATTTCATCAAAGAAAGAATTCTTGTTCGTTTAAGGGTTCCTAAAATGTTAGTAACTGATAATGAGACCAACTTCTCATATTTAGAAATTTTTATTCTTTTTTTATGATCATGGGATATCTCTCTCTTATTCATCAGATTATTATAGTCAAGGGAATGAATAAGCTAAGTCTAGCAATGAATATCTGGTAACTATCATAAGAAAGTCAGTGGATGAAAACTAGAAGAATTGACATAAGAAATTATACGAAGCCTTATGGGTTGATTGAACTACACTAAAAAGGGCCACTGGGATGTCTCCTTTTGAACTAGTTTACATAATTGGTACAATCCTTCCCTTACCTTTAGAATTGTCCACCACAAAGATAAAAATGACCCTTGAGGATCAATAGTTCAAGGATTCTTTGGAGAAAAGGATAATGCATTTAAGTGAGCTTGAAGAAAAGAGATAAGACATGGTGGATAGGATTACTACGCATCAAGTGTGAGTTATAAAGATCTCTGATAGGAAAAATAGAACCAGGATCTTTATGGAAGGCGATATGGTTGTGTTGTGGGATAAGAGGCGAGAACCCAAAGGAGCTCACGAAAGACTTGATTCTTTATGGAAGGGTACTTTTTGGGTTCAACAAGCATATGGTAAAAATGATTTAAAATTCGCTTATCTAGATGGAACTATCTTACCCCTGCCATACAATGGGAAAGATTTGAAATTGAACTAAATCTAAAAATAGGTATCCCTTGCCTTTGTATTTTAGTAAGGAGTTTTTGGTTTGGGTTTCATTTTTAGTGTGTGTTCTATTTTGGTTTGTTTTGATCCTTCATTTTGATTTTCTTTCTCATCCATCCTAGACTTTGTCACCCTGTAAGTTTAACCACCGATTTTAGGTTCTTTTGCATCCTATTCAGTCTGCATCCCCAATCAGAGCCAGTTGTTGCCTTGGTTTTAATTTTGGCTCTAAATGTTCACGTTTTTGGGTACCCTTTTGATTTTCAAACCTCTATAATTTTGTGTATCGGTCTTTTGCCTAGTTTGTAAACCTTGTCGGCTCGCGAAGTTATACTTACAATTTGTCTTTCCTCAACATGGTTTTCTCACAAATATTTTTCTTTAGGCATCATTCTTTTGATAAGTTTTTAAACCATTTCGGTAACCACACAAGTTTTATAACCTTTTCAATTTGTGAAGGATTTATTTTTTAAAAGGTTTTTATTAAGTAAATCAGGTCTTGGGTGGTTTCACAAACCTCTGTCGAGCCCGATGTTCCTTTTCTAACCATATTTTATCTCAACTAAAAGGAAACAATATCATCTAAGGTGAATATATGCACGAAATAAAGAAGAACTTGTCAGGGTGGGCTTAATTTTTTGATCTTCATCAGCCATGGACTATATTCTCAAAAAAATTTCAAATACCTAACTTTATTGAAGTGAACTAAGGTCATCTAACATTTTTTCCAAGTGGAATGTGTGTCAATCATTTAATGTTATCAGTACTAAAGTAGATGAAATAAATGCTCGATCGTGTAAGATTAAGACACCATTTCAAACATAATCATTCTTCTTCAGGAGTGTTATTCTAGAAGATGAGAAGAACATACATAGGAGTGGCACTCAAAGAAACATCTCAAGTAGGAGAGTGTCGAATATTTTTAGGTAAGTAGTTTTTCTAAATTATGGACTGGTGATTGGAAATTGTTTTCTATATTGTGGCATAGTTGAAGTTCTTGAGACAATGAAACACAAGTATTTGCAATATGAACATTTAGCTGGTCTCAATAGTTCCTTGCAAGAGATTGGCGATATAAGGTTAGGAAACATCAATTTAGATGCATTTTGGGAAAGAATTTATAGGCCAAATAGGAATCCAATTACTCAGAGGGTAATATAATTTGGTCTCCTTGAGGCTTGTGCATTCCTAGTGAAATTAAAATTCACATAACTAGTATTGGAATGCATATCTCATTACAACCCAATGACGAGAGAAATATGCACGAAAGATAAAAATCTCCTAGTAATCCTAGATAGAGCTATGATAAGTGGGTGCTTTAGGTTTCCAGAGAGAGGTCTATTCATATTTAAATTTTACCCTATCCGAAGGTTTATTTTTAAAGAAGAAGGGGCACTATTAGAATTGCATAGCAAAGGAATGGTTTGATCCCCCTAAGAAGGCCGGAAAATGTCCCAGCTTCCTAAGAAAATGCACAAGTCGCATTTCAAAGAAGAAATGTTAGAAATTATTGTATTGTTGCACCAGGTGAGATGAAATATGAATGCACATCATTTCAAAGAGTGGATGTACTTCTTTGTGTAGATTATTTGTGGTGGAACACAATACCTAGATTGGGCCACTATAATTAGTGGTCGATTGGATGATACAATGAGAAGCTTTGTTGTGAACAGGTCATTTTATATGTCTTGTTATCTATTCTATGTGCTAGCCTATACAATACCTTGGATTGGTTTAAACCTTCTTAAGTATTTTGATGAAAAGATTCAAATTTATGATTATTATCCTGATTTGTAGCTTGAAAAGAGCTATAAGAACTATCGCAGAGTAAATGACATGTTCAACATAACTAGTCAGAGAGTTATAAGGTGATCCAGGACAAAGAGTATTTCCTAAAGCTTTCCAATTGGTCACCAAGTATGGCAATATCTTTATGTAGTTTTAGAAATCTACCTACTTACGGGTGGGTGGATTTGATGACTTCCCTTTGAAACTTCCCAAATATGTAGAAGATAAATTTATCCTGATGGAAGTTTTTCATCTAGCCTCAAAGGTAAAGAAGAGATGTGTAGATCAAAAAATGGCTAGGATTCCATTCCCAATCAGCCTACGATATTATGAATGTAAGTCATAGTCAAATGCTTTTAATCTGAGAAGATAAATTGTAAAATTATCTTTTGATACCTATGAGAGGAGGTTCCCATTTGACAGTAAAAACTATGTGGGGGATAATCTCCATCTTGGTCCTGGTTACTATCATATGCCTCATCTTGAAGATTTTTGGGCTGATTGCATAGATATTTATTAAGTAAGAAGAAGGAATTGGATGAGAATCTCTTTGGCAAAAAGTTTCAATTTCAAGTTAGGTTATAATATAAAGGGATTGAAGGATGATGACTTTGATTTGGTTGATCCAACTTATGCTCAACAAATATAAGCTTTACCCTTATCATGGATAGATTGGAACAATGAACAAAATGAAGATATTCAGGTTATAACCTCAGTAGTTTTGATAAGGATTCAAGTTAGGATAACTAATAAGAAAGGAGAAGCTACTAAGGCTTTGTCAAAGGAAAAGAAGGGATCCCGTGAACAAGCAACTACTGGCCATATAGTCACAAGGTCTTCTACACCAATACCACTAGTATAGGCTACATCTCTATCAAGTGGTAATTGAGATGGTGATTATCCTCTTGACAAAGGGAAATGACTTGATTGAACTTGTGGTGGAGGTCTCCCCCCTAATGTCATAACTAAAGAAAAAAATAGTGATGATGCTGAGAAACAATCACAGGAAAATAATCAAGTAAATGAAGTTGATAGGGAACCCTCAGAGAAGCAAAGGTAAGCATGCAATGAGATGAAGCCTCAATTCCTTCTCCCTCAAATATACATAGTCATTGTGCGACCTCTTTTTTTAAACAGAGCTCTTCATTTCTCTACAACTTATATTTCCAAAGATCTTAATGCACCTACATCCACACCATCCTGGCTGGAGAATTATCGCTCTAAGAAAGGAAAAATAGAACCTATCATGTTGCTAGAGGAGGACATTATGGGAAAACTTATGTAGAAAACTCCCAAAGTAATGAAGTTGGAAACTACTGCTAGGTTGTTAGAAGATGAGTCTTTTTGACATTTGGTTATGGAAGTTGCCTTGACCTCTATGTAGAAAGATCTTAATTAGGTCAATATAGCATACTATAATATAATGAAAGTGGAGTTAGGCCCTCCTAGTAGAGATGGAGATATCCACAAATTCCAAGTTACTACCTCTAGGTTGGTGGAAAGAATAGAAAAGTATAAGCATGATAAAGATGAATTGAAGAGATCTGTAGAAATTCTTTCCAATTATCTTAGGACTTCAACAAACACTTCACCTCAACCATTGATTCAATCCAGTCTTGCCCTCAATCCTAATTTGGCTGCTAAAAAATCCATGATGGGAATAATCCAAAAGGATAATTAATATGTGAAGGTTGTACAAAATTGGATTCTTGAGATCAAAGAGAAAGGGCCTCCCATAATTGAGAAACTGAGAAAATTGTATGATGAGTTCACAATTCTAAGGAGTGTGATCAAATCTGAATTGTTTGTTTGTAAAGAGGAAGAGACACATTGGCTACAGATTGATCATGAGCTTATTGATCTTATTTCCATGGGTTTGGAAAAAGATTGTTGTTAAGAATATAATTCCTTAAAAGGAAGATAATCAAGCTCTTATGTGGAAACAATTATATCTTGGAAGCTTGAATTCATAATTTAATCAAACTTCTCAGAGAAAACAAAATTGTTAAAGGAATGTGGTATCTTGAATAACAATCTCATCAAGAAATTTACTGATTTTGAATACCCAATAATAAAAGGAGATAATCAAGGGCCTACCACATTTAAAGAGTTAAGAGATGATTTATTTAAGGTAGTTGATACATATGTAGGGGAGCAATTTTTCGATAAGGAGGAAATAAAGAAGCTAGCCAGGATTGATTCAATGTTGTCATGGAATGAAAATTTTCCTGTACTCATCGTGTGTAAAATGGAGCCAATTCAAATTACCAAGCCTACCTGGTAGTTAAGAATGAGGAATGTAATTGTCCCATAGTAGATAGAAATTGTTGTTGTCATGTTGGCCTTGCCAGACTATCAAGTATGCATGGCAGTTGCTCAACAAAATTCATTCAAGGAAGAAGTGTCTGCCAATTCGCATGCCGAGCCATCTTAGCATTAGAAGAATTTAAGTTTCTTATATTTTTTCTTTAAAATATTTTGAACTCCATTATTATGATTCTTTCAAGAATTAGTTACTTTTAGTTGTTTCACAAGACTGTGGTGATATTTATTTTTTGAAAACTATAAATATGTTATATTTTAATTGTGCAAGGGTCCGAAATTTTGACCCCCTTGCATTGTGATGCATGAGTGAGAATCAATCTTAATAAAGGATCAAATTTTGCAGTTTCAATTCATTTTCAGTGAATTTTATTCTCTATGTGAAATAATTTGAATTGAATCTAAGGTTTTTGAGAAATTTTGTGAGCTTTGACAAGCATTTGGATATTCCTTTCCTTTGAGAATGTTCTATTTAGTGTCATTTATTTCTTTTATTTATACTTGATGGTTGGAATTGTATTGCGTTGAGTCACCAAGTGTTTGTAGTCTGATCTATGAGTCACAATACTAATCATTTTCCAGTCCTTTCATTGTAGCAACAATTTAACTTTAATCATTTCCTTTTGCACTTGTTTCATGGCTATGAACAAGTGTTAGTTTGTCTTTTTTTCTTTTTGGCTAAAAGCATACCTTGAGTTTATATATATTCAAAAAATGAAAAATTATATCAGAAGAGGGAGTTGTACCTCAATCAAAATTCAGAGGAAGATTACTAATCTAATGGTAATCTCTTTGATTGTTGTAGCTTGATTTTGTGCTTTTTGGATGTTATAAAATCATTTGAATTCATTTTTGCACAATTTTTGCACCAACATAATCATCAACAAAGCATGAGTTGATTTTTATATCTTTCTATTACTAACAATGTAAATAAGGAATGAAACATTGTAAACTAAAGAACGAACCTCATTTCATTGCTAAAATTCATAGAAATTATATTAAAGAAAATATATCAAACGCTCTCAACTTGGGGTGATCCCATAATAGTGGTTTACACTTTTTGGGACATCTTGTTTTTTGCTAAAATCACATAATTTTAGAAAACACAATGATTTAAGCCTTGAAAAGTTCAATTTAAAGGATTTCAATTGAAGATTTTTTAATCAAACCACCTTAGATTAAACCCCCTTGAATATAACCCTACTAGTTTTAAATGATACATATAACTGAGTCTCCTTTACACCTATCAAAATACTGATAAAAACCCACTTTTGATTTACCTTTTGGGGGATCAACTGAATTCATTTAAAATTCATTTTTTGTAAGTATGTATTCCTTATTATAAGCTTCCCCAAAAGTATAATTTTAAATATTTAATTTGATTATTATATTTATTTTTAATTTCTTCTTAATGTAGTTTTTTCACCAAAAATCAAGCTCTTTGTTCTACATGTGGAAAAATAGTAGATTAACAAAAAAAATTCTGAAAAAATATTTCTATGCTAGGTATCGATGTCCTTGATACAACAATTGTTTTTTGAATTTTGATACATATGAAAAAAGTTATGTTGTATACGGTCTTCCTATTTCTAAATTGCAATTGGTTTGACTTCAAAACTTAATTAAGAAAAAAATATCCAATAAAAAACTATGAAACCAAATGAAAGTGCTAGATATAATAGTTACAAATAAAAAAAAATTATGTTGTATATGGTGAACACCATTCTTTAAAAATGGTGTTTACTATTAAAAACTAGTTTTTGAAGGAGATGGATAAAGAAATGCAATCTAATTCCATTTTTTTTTTTAAATATATATTTAGAATCAAAAGAAAAAATGTCACAAACCACTAGTTTTCATCATCTTCAAATTCCTCATGGTTTAGTAGCTATAGGTGCCCGAAAGTGAAGATTTTGTTAAAAAAAATCAGTTCAATGTCCATTTTGGCCAAAAATTGTAAACCAGTAATGTGGGATCACCCCAGTATTAAATTTAGGGCTTTAAATATAATGAAATAATAATAACAAGAGATTAAAGGTTTCAATATTTTTCAAGTAGACTAATCTTCCATAGAAATTTAAATAGATATGATAGGTATTCAACCTATTCACTAAATCAGATTGATAAAGCAAGGAAAACAATATGCCTCTAATCACCATAAGAAATCTGAAAATGATAAGAATATTTCCTATCTTCATTCACAAATAGAAGAGCTAAAATAATTAATGAAAATGTTATCCATATTTAGAGAATGTAGCCAATAAGGTTAAGATCTACCTTCACACAATTTTGCATCTCGACTACTTGGCTTTTATTGACTTAATTGATTTAATAGGTGCATGTGATGATTATGGGTGTTCCAATGTGTAACTCTGCATCTCTTTTAAGGTGTACACAATTGAAGTTTTGAGACCAAAAAATGTTATGCAGGACTAAACAAATAAATTAAATTTTATATGCAATAAAGAACCTTGCGGCTTCTTGATAGACCAAACCTATGCCAAGGTAGTCTCATTCTACAATAGAGAGACCCAGATTCATATTATTATACTAGAGAAAAATAAACACAACACATTTAGATGTTGATAGATTTATTCTAAGGCTTTCATAATATAAAACACTCTCTTAAAAAAATATAGAGCATTCGACAACCCAACCTATCTACAGTGACAAACTTGGATCACAAGGTTCTTAAACTACTAACAAAAACCCAAAATTAAAGCAACAGAGTTACCTTGATGTTTCTAAACATAAGGGACATATATTCTGTCGGTACTCAAAAATGCAGGTTTTAACCATAAGAGTTTTCCAGACCCTTATAACATTCTTGGACAACATACAATGCCAATTATGCAATTAAACCTTCTACTCTTTAGGTTCTGCTAGACCTAGGTGGGTGAACCTATATGAGATATACAGATTTGAAATGAATTTCCTACTGAACAGTCTATCTACAATGGCAAGTAGGCATGGATAGACAAAAGGACACCACAACTAATCCTACCACTCAAATTAAATGAAAGTTTTTTGAATCAATCCTTTATTTATAATGATTTTTTACTCTGGGATATGGTAGATTAGTGCCTTCTTTCTACCGGGCAATGGAGTCAAAAATGTTACTGATTATACATACATATTCCTCCCTGACACAATTTAAGTTGTTAGACACTTTATGGGATGAATTTTTAATGACTGGCATGTGACTTCATCAATTTATGACTAGCATAAATAGTGTTGAAATATTTTCTTACTTAACACTCTTTCAATTATCCAAAAGAAGTCTCATAGACACTATGATTCACTTAAAGGAATTTAACTCTAACTTGTGGACACCATTAAATGAAATCACACAAAGTGAAGAAATGCACTTTGAAGAATTAAAATATACTTGACATTTGAACTCAAATGATCGAAAAACTCCAAATTGGGGAAAACTAAACAAAAATTGATAGTTATAACATCACAACAACAAAAATCAGAAAGGAATTCGGTCAAGAAATTATCTCCATTGCACTCTTTCCAGAAGGTTTTTCTTTTTACATTATCTTGTTCCCAGACCAATCTCTCCCCCTATCACTGAGTTATCAAAATACATATACATCATGTATGAAGAGTCATGACCCTTCACCGTTCTGGTAAAACCATTTAAATTCTATCACAGAGATTAAAATATTTAATTATATTGCCTTTCAGAAAATTAAATATTTCTTACAATAGTTCCGCTTTCGATTTTTCATTTTATCCTTTCCCATCTGCACTTCTTATCTTATCGGAATTTTTTACTTTACATTGCCTTTATTTATATTCTCCCATGGCTTCCATTACATTTACCGCTCTATCATGGGTTTGACTTTTCCACCCACGCTTATGCACTGCCTAGCCTTGACAGTTAACCTCGTTGTTTACCGCATTACCGCGGTCTATCAAATGACCCCCTTGCGGTACCACAGTGGGCCTCCTTTGCTAGCCGCTTCCTCCTGTTTGAATTTGTTCACCGCGATGGCTATCCCCACATACACCACGTTACCGTGGTCACTGGCCTGACTACCAGCGGTACTGTGGTAGCCACCAACGGTTACCTTTGTTGCCTCACCATTGTTACCACATTACCACGGTCTTTATTTTAATGACTACGCCATAGCGGTAACTACTCACTGACCACCAACCATTCATTGTCTCCTCATTGTTTACCACGCTACTGTGGTCACTGGCCTACTTTCCAGCGGTACTACAGTGGCTGTTCATTAACCACCATCATTTTCATCATCTACTGACATGGTTATCTCTTCTACCCATTAATCATTCACCGCAACCACCAGAGTCTATGGTTTGACCACATGCGGTGGCACAGTAAAAATTTTATGCCTGCTCCTTAGCTGCTATCGTTGTCTACTTGCCTTTGACCATTACCATCATTTCTTACTCACTGCCCACTGCAATACCGCCATCTATGTCTAGGCCACGTGCGGTGGCGCAGTAAAAATTTAATGCCAACCTACTAACCACCACCGCCATACCGGAAGCCTATTTTGGGAGGCCGCGGTAAGGTGATAAAAGCTTATGGAACACATATTAAGGGAGTGGTAAGGATTTGAAATACATGATAAAATGGACGAGGAATAAAGCAAATACTTTTTTATGAAAAGATAGGCAAATATAAGCTTAAATGGATAAGAAGGCTTAGGATTTTAATTGAAATTTTTTGGTTCTAACATATTCTTCATTGCTAAGTCATATCATTTCTAAAGAAAATGAAATGGGGAGGAATGAATTAAGGGTGTCACTATGTCACAAAAATTTAAGATTCAATATGCATTTTTTTCCCATTTATCGCAAGAGAAATTGTTCTAGAGTTGTGAACCATTTCCATCATTTTAAATAGGGACAAATTTCTTGTGGAGAAAATTGGTGATGTTAAATGAAACACTAAAAAATAGGCTTGCACTATATTATTGCACACTGGTAGACATGCATGGAAAATATGTAAGCATAGACAAGGCTCGTGAAATGCTAGACAAAATGCCTCAAAGAATCATGGTCTATATGCATGTCTTTCAGTCTCTTTTATCGCCACCTATCATTAATTAAAAAAATGTAAATTTAGGTGCAATTCTTTCTAAATCACAATAGAACAAACCACTATTTCCCTCCTAACTTAGCACTCAGATTTTACAGTATGTCCTTCTACTTCTGAACTGGTAAGATTAAAATAATCATCATATTATAGAATAAAATAATGGGAGGGAGCATTCACTTTTTTTTACCATCACAAAAGTTTCTTGGAGATTAGTGTAAACACTTAGAGCTCTTGAATAAGGAGAAAAACTAAAAAAACTTAAAGAAAAACCTTCAGGACTGGGATTAGCTCACCGTTAATCGGTAAATTCTTTAATTAAATCATGTTTTCTTTGTTCTTTGTTTTTATTCTTTTATGGCACAATGTAGAAAATTGAAAGTATCTTCCTTTATTAAATAAAATGATATCTTTTGTTGAATGCAGGGTGAGGAGATATACGACCACAAGAATCGTCGATCTTCCTAGCTCTAAAAAGAAATAAAATGGTTGAGGTTAAATATCGATTGACATGGGAAATTTTTGACAACCAGATTTGCTGGGAAAGAAGGCATATGATATGCATTGAGTTCAATTGCACTTCCATAGATTCAACAG
This sequence comes from Sequoiadendron giganteum, assembly GCA_007115665.2. Taxonomy (NCBI): domain Eukaryota; kingdom Viridiplantae; phylum Streptophyta; class Pinopsida; order Cupressales; family Cupressaceae; genus Sequoiadendron; species Sequoiadendron giganteum. The sequence continues at coordinate 439,895,353 of CM021104.1, forward strand.
AGTCTACATTTCAATTTTCTCTTTAATTCTTAGTTTAAGGTTCAGAAATCTGACATCAAATCATTTAAGTTACTGTGACCCATCTTCTTGAGTAAGATAATTTTTATTGGAGATTGAGAAAGCATGAAAATACATAAGATTCAATAGCAAAGAGTCTCAACTAGTACATCATCTATCGGAAACCTGCAGAGTTTGGCACTATGAATTCCCCATTAATTATCAGATCGGGCTGCTGTGGAGAATGAAAGAAAAATATGAATAGGGAAAAAGAATTACGATTGCATGGAGTTTTTGATATATGATATGAATCATGAATTATAATTTGAAAGATATACCTCCATTGTGCAGGAAGGCAACACAGTATGTGATAGAAATAAAAATATTTAGCAAATGGTCAACTAGAATGCATGAAGAACTCACCTTAAATTATTATTGTGCACTGAAGATATCGTGAATTTGTCCTTGCAACCTTTGATGCCATGTCAAAATTTAAAATGATCAAAAAAACATAGAGCCGTTGCTCTACTTTCCCAATCATTTGGGAATACAAAAACTCAAAATGTGGAAGCACAAGGAGACATGCAACTTTATTTTTCTATTCAATCAGCTGGAAATGAGATTACAGAAAAACATAAAGCTTAAAAACTCAGAAAACTAAACTTAAGCTACAAATTACAAATTTTTGGGAGCCTTCATGAGCTACTCAACTAGACTGGTAAATTTTAGGAGCTCACTGTCAGGAGCTATGCAAAGCTCGAATTGGAGCAATCATTGCTCACTTACAAAAAATAATAGTTGTTGTTGTTCAGGAGCTTCTAGGAGCTCACACAAAATGTTCATCACACAAATTGTTGCTGCAAAAAAACTTCTTCTTTTTAAGTAACTGAAAAAATTTGTTGCCTTCATTCCTTTTGTCTTCTTTAACATTCCATCTCAAAATTCAAAATTACCTACCTCCATAAATTGAAAATTAAAAATGAGCTACCACATTTAATTTTGGAGTTGTTAGGAGTTGCAGGGATGATCCCAAAAATAGAAAGGGTTGCTGATGGGTAGGTGAAACCAGTTGGGGGTTTAACGGATGAGCAGGAGGGTTCAGGAGTATTTAATTTTCCAACACTCCCCATTGGTCCTGAGCTGACGAAACAAGATCAATCCTAATCCAAATCAACAACACCCAATCTGCTCCTTAGGCACTCGAAACTGTCCCTACTCAATGGCTTGGTGAATATGTCTGCTAGCTACTGCTCAGACTTGCAAAATTCCATTTTGATTTCACCATTTTAAACCAATTATCTAATAAAATGATACCTGATTTTAATTTTCTTGCTTCTTCTATTAAACATAGGATTTTGTTTTCAAAGCTACTGATTAAACATTGTCACAAAAGATTATTGTTCCATCCTCTTGTTCTTACCCAAATCTACCAAGATTCTTCTTAGCCAAATAGCTTGGCATGTTGTTGCATTTGCTGTTATATACTCAACCTTAGCTATTGATAGGGAAACTATGAGTTGCTTCTTGGAATCCCATGAGATAGCTCCTGAACCTAAATGAAACACATAGCCAGATGTGCTCTTCCTATCATCAAAACTTCCAGCCCAATCACTGTCTGTGTAACCAACCAGCCCAAACTTTTTTGCTGCTATGTATGAAATGCCATATCCTTTGGTTCCATTCACATACCTCAGGATTATTTTACCCACTTTTCAATGGGTGTCTCTTTGAGTCTCTATAAATCTAGAAATAAGACTCACTCCATGCATTATATTAGGCCTAGTTGTTGTTAAATACATCAAACTTCCAACCAAAATTTTATAAATGGTCAGATTCACATTGCTGCTGCAATCTTCCTTGCTCAAATTTAGACCTATGACTATTGTTGTTGGTGGAGGCTTACTTTCAAGCATCCTAAATCTCTTCAAGATCTCATTTACATATTTTTCTTGAGAGATGAATATACCATCATGCATTTGTTTTACTTCTATACCTAGAAAATACATCAAGAGACCTAAATATTTCATTTCAAACTCTCTCTTCATGGCCTCTTTAAAATCAACAATGAGGAAATAATCATCCCCAGTAAAAAATAAATCATCAACATACAAGACAACAATAAAAATATTACCATTTGTCGTGTTGATGTAAAGAGTGGGATCACCATCGCTTTTGCTAAAGCCATTTCTCATCAAATATGAGTCAATCCTATTGTACCGTGCCTGTGGAGCTTGCTTCATCCCATAAAGAGATTTTTTCAGCCTATACATCTTTTTTTCTTCACTCGAAACTTCATATCTAAATGGTTGCTCCACATAAACTTCCTCTTTTAACACTCCATTTAAGAAGGCATATTTCACGTCCATTTGAAATACCTTCCATTTGTGTTCGACTGCAATAGCTATGGTTGCGTACATGGTCTCCATCCTTGCAATAGGGGCATACATCTCATCATAGTCTCTCCCGAACTATTGTTTGTACCCCTTGACCACCAAACGTGCCTTGTGTCTCTCTATCGTTCCTTTGGCATTGCACTTGATCTTGTAGACCCATTTCAGCCAAATAAATTACTTGTTGGGAGGAAAATTAGTTAGCTTACATGTTTTGTTCCTCTCTATTGCATCTGTCTTCTCATCCATGACCTCACACTATTTCTCATTTTTCATAGCATCCTTAAAATAAATTGGATCACTATGAGAAAATAAAGAAAAAATTACACTCTCATCAAACTCTTCATCATACCCTTCATCTTGGTAGATCTCCCTTAGACACTTGGTCTTCTTTGGCATTAGGGAGGTGAAAGTGGGGTCTAAACTTTCACTACTATTGCTGCTCTGGTAAATTGGCAGGTTTAGGAGCACTTGGGAGCTCTCAGGAGTTGATCTTTTGGCTGTCTCTGGCTACTTTCCTTTCTGTCTACTCACTTCAAGAGCTTTTAGGAGCTATCGAGAGCTCTTAGAAGCCAATCCTCTAACTTCTTGTTACTATCTTCCTAATTTTCTACCTACTTCAGGAGCTATCAGGAGTTTTCAGGAGCTCTCTATCCGTGGTTGTCTTCTTGATTATCTACCTACTTCGGGAGCTCTCAGAAGCTGACTAGAATTCTTTCTAATATAATTATGTGACAGTCTATTTAACTTCCTATTTGGTTCAGGAGCTCTCGGGAGCTATCTAGAGTCGATTGTTTCTACTGTTATGGGATCTTTTTGATCTTCCTATTCATCTTCTTCATCATCTTGAACCTTCAGGAGCTATTGGGAGCTCTCAGGATCTGTCAGACCATCCCATGAATCATCCTCTAAGAACTCCATGTCTCTACTAATGACAATTTTCTTGGTGATGGGGTTATACAACCTATAAGATTTGGACTCTTCACTGTAGCCCATGAAAATTCACTTTTCACCCTTGTCATCTAACTTATTTCTCTTTTATTTTGGCACGAGTGCATATGCTACACATCCAAACACTCTTAAGTGCTCAACCATCCACTTGCATTTTGTCCATGCCTCTTGTGGTATTTTTTCATAGACCACCTTTGTTGGACTTCTATTTATCAAGTAAACGGTTTTTGCTATAGTATCTCCCCAATATTCAATTGGGAGTCCATTTGCTTTCATCATTCTCCTTTCCATCTCCATGATGGTCATATTCTTTCTCTTAGCCACTCCATTTTTCTACGGAGTATAATTGGCTATTAACTCATTCTTGATCCTATTTTTCCAACAAAAAATCACAAAATGATTGGAGGTATACTCTCCTCCATGATCTGACCTTAGGACCTTGATGAAATGTCCACTCTCCTTTTCAGCCTGGGCCTTAAACAACAAAAAATTATCAAATGCTTCAAACTTATGCTGCAAAAAATAGACCCATGTCCTACAACTGAAATCCTTAATGAAGGTCATAAAAAAATGGCTTTTACCAATAGATTTTATTTGCATAGGGCCTATCAAATCCATATGCACCAATTCCAATGGTGCTCTTGCCCTTGTAGATTTGCTTGATTGAAAGGTTTGTCTATGTTCCTTTCCCAAAAATGCAAGTTTCACAGCTAACATTATGCTCTACCATGCTTCACAAACCATCAACTATATTGTTCTTAGACAAAATAATTAGACCAACAAAGCCTAAGTGTCCATACTTGAGATGCCATAGCTTGGAGGGGTCTTCAATAGTGCTCCTGAGGGCTACTGAATGTACTGTTGTAAATTTTCCATTCAGGGGAGGTGCAACAACAGACTGAGATGAGAAACATGTCTTAATATTCAAAGGAAACATCCAGTTCTTTGTCATTTGAACTGCTGCAAAAACTTTTGTCCTCTCACTCTTATCATAAATAATGCATTGACCTTTCTCCATCATCATTTTGTATCCATTTTGGATTAGTTGTTCAACACTCATGAGGTTATGCTTTAACCCAAGTGAAAAAATACATTATGAACCTCCTTCTCACCTTGCTTGGTGTGGATCATAATAGATCCTTTTCCCTTGACTGAAACTAATCCATTGTTCCCCATTCTATTTTCATATTTCACATTCTTATCAATGAAAGAAAACAAAATTTTAATACCACTCATTGCATTGTTGCAACCACTATCCAAAAATTAGACTTTGGGGCTGCCTTCTTCACCAATGTTGCACATGATGAAGGTTGTGGACTAATTTCTTTCAGCCACATTTGCATTTTTTTTGGCTGATTATTCTTTTTTTTCTAGCACTCACTTGCATAATGCTCAAATTTATGATAGTAGTAGCATTCAACATTGCTCTTTTCATTTCTCTAATTCAAACTGCTATTCTTCATGCCTTTTCAGGAGCTTGTTTGAGAGTTTCTCACTTCCTCTTGGCTTCTTTCTCATCTCGAGATTTCTCCTCTAGCATTTTCTTGTCTGAATCTACCTCTACCTCTTTGGGGGCTATTTCTACCTCTCCTCTTACCTCTTGCATTTGAATGAGCTTTAAAATATTTCTCTTGGGAAGAAGTAGAAAACCTTTTTAGGCATTGCTCATCGGTTTGTAGAGAACCCATCAACTCATCAATAGACAATGTTGAGAGGTCTTTCACCTTTTCAATGGAAATGATGATTGCATCACACTTGGAAGGAAAACTTTTGAGAATATTCTCCATGATCCTCTAATCTTCCACGGTTTCACCATTCATCCTCAACTGGTTTAGCAAACCAGAGACTCTTGTGTGGAAGTCTAAAATGGACTCTTTGTCCCTCATCAAGAGAGTCTCAAATTATCTTTGAAGCATCTAGAGCTTCACCAATTTGACCTTGTCAATTCCTTTGTAGCTTATTTGAAGGATTTCCCAAGCTTCCTTTGCATACTCAACTACTGCAATTTTTGGAAAAATGATCTCTGTCATGACCACTTCTATCAAACTCAATGTCTTAGCATCCTTCTTCCTTTTCTCCTTCAACTGGGTCTTTTTGTTATTTGTGAGAGCAACAAATGCTACTGGGTCAGTAACATCCACAAACCCATTTATCAAAAAATCCCACAAATCATTGGTGACCATTACGTTCTTCATCATCTTTAACCAAACATCATAGTTCTATCCATTAAAGGATGATGGTTGCTGCAAACTCTTCCCTTTATCTCCAACCATGTCTTTTATAGAAAAAACTCAATACCCAGAAAAAATAAACACCTTAAATCATGAAGAAATGGGGCATATGGCTCTAATACCATGTTAGAATTTAAAATGCTCAAACAAACACAAAGTTACTTCTCTTCTTTCCCTATTAGTTCAGAATACAGGAACTCAATTTTCGGAATCATGAGGAGACATGCAACTTTATTTTTCTATTCAATCAACTAGAAATTAGATTATAGAAAAACATAAAGCTGAAAAACTCAGAAAACTAAACTTAAGCTATGGATTACAAATTTTTGGGAGCCTTCATGAGATTCTAGAACGAACTGGTAACTTTCAAAATCTTCTCAAAGCTCACTATCAGGAGCTACACATAGCTCAACCTGGATCACTCACTACTCACTTACAAACAAATACAACTATTGTTGTTCAGGAGCTTCTGGGAGCTCACATAGATTGCTACTGCAACAAAACTTCTTTTTAACTAATCAACATAAATTTTTGCCTTCATTCCTTTTGTATTCTTCAACATTCCCTCTCAAAATTAGAAATTACCTACCACCATAAATTTAAAATTTAAAATTTTCTACCACATTTAATTATGGAGTTGTCAAGAGTTGCAAGGATGATCCCCAAAATAAAAAGGTGTTAAAATACAAAATACAACTGAGAGGTGGGGGTGAATCAGTTCTATCAAATCACTTACACTAGTAAACTTAACCAATTCCACTTTATCTTCAATCTATTATTAAGTATGAACATGAAATGCATATAACAAAAACACAACACTAGAGACACCAAATTTATGTGGAAGACCTAATGAGGGAAAAACAATGATGAGGGTTAACTCACAATAGAGATGTAATGCAATACCAGATACAAAGGCTCACTACCAGAGAGCTCACTACCTAGATAGAAAGTCTCACTACCAAGATTAAGGGCTCACTCCCTTAGGACTCATTGTCCAGAATAGGAGGCTCACTGTCTACAAAAAAATGCAATGAAATAGATAAAGATCCACCACTAAGAGTTACACACAGTTCACAACTTGATCAAAATATTGTTGTGACACTTCGCTCTTCCACACTCTACTTTTCACACTTATTCACTCAATATTCACTTTCTCGAATCGAATGATGTATGGATGATCAATTCTCTACAACTTTATTCTCTTTTATACCATCTTCAACCTTAGAAACATTCATAAGGTCATCTAAACAATTTCAAATTACAAATTCAAACAAGGTCGGCTACTCAACATTCCTGCAATGGATAAGAATGTGAGAGGATTAATTACATATTAAATTTAGGACCCAAACAACACCTTGGATCTCACACATGCTTTCTTAAATTGATGTAGAGGCATAATGTAATGTGTAAAAACTAGGTCGTCCAAACCTAATTAAGACATTGATGAACTTTGAAGTACACACATCACCAACAAGATAATCTCATGTGGATTGCACAACATGATTCACCAATAATTTTACCATCTCTAAGAACACCTCAAATACAATTGCAACAACTTGAACAAACTTCATTCACAGAGAACACTTCACCAGTCCAATCGAGACAACCAACAAAAATACCAAAGCTCTAGAGTAGGTCTTCCAGAGCGCCAAACCACAAGAAAATTTTCTAGAATGCAGAAACCATCACAAAGAGTAATCTCCTAGATCTACAAGATTTGAAACCACATACCAAATAACTGTGGAGCCAAAACATTTCTCCCAGTCCACAACCAGATAACACTGACAAACCAATTCACACACCGATGAACAAGACTTTTTATCTCCATCAAACCAGAAGATGAAACTTGGAATATACAATACATTAAAGCTTATCAAAACACCTTAAAAATTTCCATAGGTATAAGATCAATATAGAAGAAATGCAGACCACAATACTAGATCACACACTTCAACAATGGTTCCATTATTTCTCAAATTTTCTCAAAATAACTTGGCAATACTCAACTTACTCAACCTATATAGTGTTGACATTAATGAAAACACTACCAAACACATCCATAATTGCAAAAATCTCCCCCTTTTTTCATTGATTGAAACACATGATTTGAAAAACCACCAAAGATAACATACACTCTTCTTAAGAGCGACAACCTGCCAAGTATAAAATTTTCACATGATCTCTCTCTCATAGACATACATGATTTTTAGAAGAGAACTTGCACAAGCATAGAATTTTCACATGCTCTCTCTCTCTCTCCTTTTGACATCAATGGAAAAGGAAATTATTGCCATATAATGCTATTTTCACTCCCCCTAAGGAGTACATCTATATCACATAGTGCAATAATGCACTTCTCTACTCCCCCTAAGGAGTAGACCTCAATCATTAGTCCAGACCAAAAAGAATATATGAATCCACTAGACTGATGCACCTTCCTGTGCACCTAGTTCAAAGAAGGAGGAAAAGAAACCCCTAACTTCCCTTTAAGATACTCAAAAGTATCCTTCAAAAGGGCTTTAGTGAAAATGTCTACAACTTGATCTTTGGTAGGTACATATTCAAGTCTAACTTCATTCCTTATTACCTTCTCCCTCAAAAAGTGATACTTGATAGATATATGTTCTGTTCTAGAATGCATCATTGGATTCTTCAAAATGTTTATAACACTTGTATTATCACAAAATATAGAAATAGGTTCATCACTTACCACACCTATGTCCATCAAGGTTTTCATCATCCACAGTACCTGTGTGCAATAGGATTTTGCTACAATATACTCTGCTTCTATTATAGATAGAGAAACTGAATCTTGTTTCTTGCTCAACCATGCAACTAATATTCCTCCAAAAAAGAATACACCACCACTAGTGCTCTTCTGATCATCTACACATCCAGCCCAATCAACATCAGTGTAGGAATTCAAGGTGGTATTATTATCCTTTGGATATCATAGCCCATATTCTAGAGTTCCTTTAAGATATATGAATATCCTCTTCACAGATGTAACATGTGCTTCCTTCGGTTCTACTTGAAATCTTGCAACCAAACATACTGCATACATTATGTGAGTTCTAGTAAGAGTAAGATACAACAATCCACCAATCATGGATCTATACATGCTTTGATCAAGTTTAGCAGATTCATTATCCTTAGTTAAATTACAACCAGTTACCATAGGGGTACAAACTAGTTTTGAGTCATCCATTCTAAAATTCTTCAAAAATTCCTTAACATACTTAGATTGTGAAATAAATATCCCTTTGTGAGTCTGGTTAACTTGAAGTCCAAGGAAGAAATTCAATTCACCAATCATAGAAATTTTAAATTATTTTTTCATCTCTTCAACAAAATTCTTATACATACCTTCATTTCCACCAAAAATGATATCATCAACATACACCACAATTATCAACATCTTACCTTTCTCAACATTGAAGTAAAGATTGTTGTCTACGAACCCTTTTTCGAGTCCCTATTTTGTCAAGTATCTATCCAACCTAGCATACCAAGCTCTAGGAGCTTTCTTCAACCCATATAATGCTTTCTTCAACTTACAAACCATGTCCGATTTATCTAATAGTGAAAAACCTTTCGGTTTCTCCATATATAATTCTTCTTCCAGTTCCCCATTCAGGAATGTAGACTTTACATCCATCTGATATACCTTGAAGTATTTATGAGCTAAAAATGCCAAGAACATCTGAATGGCCTCCATTCTTACTATAGGTGCAAAATTTTCTTCAAAATCTATGCCTTCAACCTATGAATATCCTTTACATACCAATCTTCCTTTATTTCTTACCATTTCACCATATTCATTTAGTTTTTTTATGAATACCCATTTCAAACCAATTACATTCTTGTTTGCAAGTCTAGGGATTAGTTACCAAGTCTCATTCTTTTCTATCTGCTATAATTCCTCTTCCGTTTCTTTCATCCAACTTTCATCATTACATGCTTCATTCACAGTCTTAGGTTCAATATTAAAAAGTAAACACAAGTTTACCTCAACCACTTTACTTCTTGTCTTCACTCCTTCACTTTTGTCTCAAATTATCTAATCCTTTGGATGATTTCTCTAAACATATTTAGGAGTCTTGGGTGTAGGTTCCACAATTTATTCTTCTTCACTTTGTTATTTCTCTTCCTTTTCCTTTTCCTCTTCCTATACTTTCTCACAAATAGGATCATCAAGTTCAACTTCAATTATCTCTACTCGTCTATACATAGCTTCATCAACCTTCACATTAGTACTTTCAATGATTTTTCTCAGCCTCTTATTAAAACATCTGTAAGCCTTGATATTATTAGAGTATCCAAGAAATATTCCTTCATCTCTTCTAATGTAACATCTACTACCAAATACCTTAAAGTATTTCATAGTAGGAGTCTTACCAGTCCATAACTCATAAGGAGTCTTAGTGTTGTTACCTCTGATTTGAACTCTATTAAGAATGTAAATAGTAGTGTGTATAGCTTCTCTCCAATACACATCAAGAATATTTGATTTTCTCATCATGGTTCTAGTTGTTTATTGTATAGTTATGTTCATTCTCTCTACAACTCCATTATGTTATGAGGTTCTAGGATTAGAATAATGTATTTTTATGCTATGCTCTGCATTGAACTCACCGGATGTAAATTATCCACCTCTATCAGATCTAAACATTTAATTCTCAGTTTTGCCTCATTTTCTACTCTTGCCTTAAATACCTTGAATCTATCAAGAGTCTGATCCTTTTCTCTAGGAAGTGTAATTCATGTCATCTTAGAGTAATAATCAATTAAAAACATAAAGTACCTATCACCATTTAGGCTACCTATTATTGTAGGACCACAAAGGTCTATATGAATTAATTCAAGCATTCTAGTAGAGGATTGATCTTTTCCTTTAAAACCGTTTCTTTTCTTCTTTTCCATATGACTACTTCTACAGATTGAATTAGAAGGCTTTGTGATTCTAGGAAGATCTCTCACAACTTATCTAGAATTGATTCTAACCATATCGTCAAAATTCACATGTCCCATTCTCATGTGCCAGAGCCAACTCTCATTAATCTGTGAAACAAAACATTGACCATCACCACCTTTAAGTTGATAAATATTTCCATGTGTTCTTCTTCCAGATGCAACTATAGTTTTGGATCCTTTCCTGATCTCACAAGTGTTATCCTGAAACATAAGTTTAAAAACTTTGTTGCACATTTTTCCAACACTTAAGAGATTATGCCTTAAACCCTTTACATAGGAAACATCATCAGTATTATATTTTCCATCAAATATAATTGTTCCTTTATCAACAATCTTAGCACAAAAGTCCTCTCCAAACATGACTATACCTCCATCATACTTCTCAAGTTTAGTAAACTTACTCTTATCTCAAGTCATGATTTGAACATCCGCTATCAATCACCCAAAAGGCTTCATCCTATCTGGCATGAAAACAAGTCACCAGAGTACCTTCTACTTCATTCTTCTTGTTCTCCAGACCAGATTCCTTTGCACACTTTTTTTCCAGGGATAGAAACAAGAATTCATCTTTATCTTCCTCATAGTCAGATTCATCATAAAAAATTCTTGCATCTTCCTTATCATAATACAACTTCTTGAACTTCCTATCCTTCTTATCCTTGTAATTATTGTTATTACCATCCTCATTCTTATTTTTTGTAGCTCTATTAGGACATCTTGATGCATAATGACCAATATTTCCATAGCTGAAACACTTAAAAGGCAACTTACCTTTGTATTTACCAGTACCTTTTTTCAATCTCCTTGTGAAATTTTCTTCCAGATCTTCTATATCATCATCATCCAGATCATTTCTATCTTAATTTATTTAAAGGTTGTTTTAGTCTTCTCCTTATCTCTTGAAAATTTCCTCATCTCAAATGCAGTTAGGACTCCAAATAGATGTCCCTTAGTAAATTTATTTGGATCATACTATTCTTCACAAGCAAATACTTTGTCACTATAATTTTCTAGTAAGGTCATCAAGATATTTTCAATTATATCTTCATCCTTCATGGTACTGCCTTGATTCTTGATTATAGTTGCAATAGTTTTGACTCTCTGATAATAACTTGCAATGTATTCTCCTTATTCCATTCACAAGTTCTCAAATTTTTGCTTAACAGTTAATTTCCTTGAAAATTTTACTCTTTCATTTCCTTCATAAATGTCTTGCAATTTTGTCCATATTTCATTAGTTGTACCCAGAGATATGACTTTCATCCTTTCATTTTTAGATAAAGCACTCAAGAGGGCATACCTTTCTCTTTCATTATCTTCAAAAGCTACAACCTCATCAATAGAGGAAGGACTGACTATTGGTATCACATACTTTGTCTCCACAACTTTCCAGGTATTGAAACTAATTGAGATCAGATAACTCCTTGTGTGTTCTTTCCAATCACTATAATCAACTCCATCAAAAATAGGAAGCTGCAACTTGTGCACCATATGATCTACCTCAAGTGGTTAAGCTTTTCACTAAGGAACTAGAGATCTAATACCATTTGTTGAAATACACAAGAAAACTAAGAGGGGGGAGTGAATCAGTTGTATCAAATCACTTACACTTATAAACTTAACCAATTCCACTTTATCTTCAATCTGTTATTAAGTATGAACATGAAAAGAAAATAACAGAAACAAAACACTAGAGAAACTAGATTTACGTGGAAAGCCCAATGAAGGAAAAAACATGGTGAGGGTTAATGCACAATATAGATGTAATGCAATACTAGATATAAAGGCTCACTGCTAGAGGAATCACTACCTAGATACAAAGGCTCACTGCCTATATTAAGGGCTCACTTCCTTAGGAATCACTATCCAGAAAAGCAGTCTCACTGTCTACAAAAAAGTATAATGAAATAGATAAAGATCCACCACTAAGAGTTCCACACACTTCACAAATTGATCAAAATACTATTGCCACACTTCGCTCTTCCACACTCTTATTTTCACACTTATCCGCTCACTCTGCACTTGCTCAAATCGAATGATGGATGGATGATCAATTCACTACAACTTGATTGACTTTTATACCATCTTCAACCTTAGAAGCATTCATATGGTCAGCTAAATAATTTCAAATTACAAATTCAAACAAGGTCAGCTACTCAACATTCCCACGGTGGATAAGAATGTGAGAGGAACAATTACATATTTAATTTAGAACCCGAACAACACCTTGGATCTCACACACACTTTCTTAAATTGATGCAGAGACATTATGCAATATGTAAACACCAGGTCGGCCAAACCTAATGAAGACACCAATGAACTTTGAAGTACACACATCACCCAAGAGATAATCTCACATGGATTGCACAACATGCTTTACCAAGAATTTTACCATCTTTGAGAACACCTTAGATACATCCACAAAAAGTTCAACAAAATTTATTCATAGAGAACACTTCACCAATCCAACCGGGACAACCAACAAAAATACCAGAGCTCTGGAGTAGGTCTTCTAGAGTGTCAAACCACAATAAAATTTTCTAGAATGTAGAAACCATCATAGAGAGTAATCTCCTAGATACGCAAGATCCGAAACCAAATACAAGAGAACTATGGAGCCAAAACATTTCTCCTAGTCCACAACTAGATAACATTGACAAACTAGTTCACACACCAGTGAACAAGACTTTTTCTCTCCATCAAGCCAGAAGCTAAAACTCAGAATATATAATCCATTAAAGCTTATGAAAACACCTACAAATACGAATAGGTATAAGAGAAACACAAAAGAAATGCGGACCACAATATTAGATCACACACTTCAACACTAGTTCTATTATTTCTCAAATTTTCTCAAAAGAAATTGGCAAAACTCAACTTAATCAACCTATATAGTGTTTGCATCAATGAAAAAAACCACCAAACACATCCATACTTTCAACAAAAGGGATCCTGATGGGTAGGTGAAGCTAGCTGGGGGCCTGACAGATGAGCGGGAGGCTTTAGGAGTATTTAATTTTCCAACACGCCATCCTTCCTAAGAAGATTTTTGTTCAAAAATTGCTCATGCCTGATATATTTTTTTCTTTGTATTTTGCACATCCTCCTTTTTCCAGAAATTTCTCCATCATGCCAAAAAAAAGAGATACATGCAAGAATTCAAAATGCATAAATGCAAATGACTTAAATGTTTACATGCAAATAAATGCATGTAAGCACACGTCCCACATTCCTCATGCAAAGTAAAAGCATACATGCAAACAATATTTATTTATTATATATATTTTTATCACCTTTATATATATATATAACTAAAATAAATATTAATTTGTATATATATAGATTTTTTAACATTTATAAATATCAACTAGGAAATTTCAATATTTTCAAAAATAAAATGTCATTAAATATTGGTTAGTCTGCTAAATAGAATAACTTGCTTCTATATGATATTATTCAATAATTAGATAATAATATTAATATTGAATTGATAGTTTGAATATCAAGTCTAGTTATTTGCATTCCATCCAATATGAAATTAGTAAATATCTGGTGGTAAAATTATAACCATTTGTATCATCTATTTAAAATTATTAATTACTACTATGTAGAAAAGAGGGTCATGACAATGCAAGTTAGCATTGCAGCAAGGTAGAAGGCTAGTATTCAATTTTTTGCCTTTGTATGATGTGGAGGAGGGTACACATGTCTTGATGTGTTTTCAAGTTTCCTACAATGATATTTTTCCAGTTTGGTATACCACATTCAGTGAAAAATTGTAGAATTTTTGTCTAAAGAATTTACAATATATACTCTAAGGAAAATCCAATATTTTGGTAGATAAATCCTTCAATACAATAATATTTAGTCTTGTAGTTCAAGAATTAATCCCACCGATATGTGAAGGTTTTATATAGCTCATACATTAGACATCATTAAGTATGTGTTCAAAAACACTTGGCCAAAACATCACATCCAAAGGAATGCAGAGCATTCCAACAAGTCCCTTGAACCACTTTGCTTTTCCTTAACATAGTTTGGCACTTTGCCACTTGTAACTTCAAACCGCTCTTAGTATTCCAGTATGTTCAACAACTTCTCCCCCTCCCCCATCTCTATCTCTCTTTATATACTAGAGAGAGAGTTAGGTAGAGGGAGGGAGAGAAAATATAGAGATAAGTAGATAGGGAAGGAGGGGGGAGGGAGAGGTAGGGATGGATAAAAAGGTGAGATAAAGAGAAACATAGAGAAAGGGAGAAAGAGAGCGAGGTATATGTAGGTAGAAGAGGGACAAGAGAGATAGAGAGGGAATGAGGGAGTGAGGGAGAGGTAGGGTGGGAGAGAGAGGTGAGATAAGGAGGTGTAGAGAGAGTGGTACAATGTGATAAATTTAGGGGAGATAGAGAGGGAAACAAATATGGAGGGAGATATAGGGAGGGAGAGAGAGGTGAGAGAGAAATAGAGAGAATGGTAGGGAGAGATAGGTAGAGAAAGTGAGAGGGGAGATAGAAAGAAGTAGAGAGGAAAAGGTAGGGAGGGAGGGGTAGGGAGTGAAGTTAGATGGATAGAACTAGAGAGGGAAGGAGGGAGTGAGGGAGAGAGAGATATCTGGAGAGAGAGAGAAAGAGAGAGAGAGAGAGAGAGAGAGAGAGAGAGAGAGAGAGAGAGAGAGAGAGAGAGAGCAGAGGTAGAGAGGGATATGTGAGATAGAGAGAAGAAGAGAGAGATAGGGAAGGAAGGGATGAGGGAGGGAGAGGTAAAGAAGGATAGGTGAGATAGAGAGAAGTAGAGGGAAAAATAGAGTGAGAGAGAGAGAGAGGTGGGAGGAAGGGAGGGAGAGGTAGAGATGGATAGGTGTGATAGAGATAAGTATCTAGAGAGGTAGAGATAGATAGGGAAGGAGGGAAAGTGGGAGAGAGAGAGGGGAGGGAGGGTGAGGTAAAGAGGGATAGGTGAGATAAAGAGAAGTAGAGAGAGAGTGGGAGAGAGAGAAGGGGGGAGGAGAGAGTGAGAAGGAGAGAGAGAGAGGTAGAATTAGAGGGAGAGAGGATATGTAGAGATGTAGAGAGGGAAGGAGGGAGGTAGGGAGATAGACAAAAGTAGAGATGGAAGAATGGAGGGAGGGAGAGAGGGAGAGAGAAGTGATGTAGAGAGGATTAGATATGGAATGAGAGAGAGAGGGAGGAGGGATCAAGGGAGAGAGAAGTGAGATAGAGAGAATTAGATATGGAAGGGGAGAGAGAGAGAGTTCTTCATTTCAAGGGAGAGAGAGTCAGATAAAGGGATGGAGATAGTGAGAAGGAGAGGTATAAAGTGTAAGGGATAAACAATGAATGAGTTAGAGAGATAAAGTGTTGCAAGTATCAAGGTTTTTTCATTGATGTCAATAGGAAGTCTACTGACTAGTGTTTTCATTGGTTTCACCTATGTGTTAAGGAATTTGTTGCATGATGAAGATGTCGAGGCTATTGAAAAAGAGGAAAACAAGTTATTGTAGGTTGTGCATGTGTAGTTGAGATATTGAGGAAGTTTTGTGAGTACATGGAACTATCTTTTTGTTGTAGTTTCTAAAGATGAGTTGGAATGAAGTTATGAACTGAGATGATGTCTCTGGTACTTGGTTTTGAAGTGCTTTTGAGAAAATTTGATAAACATAGAAACCAATATTGTGTGAGTGTTCAGAATGTGCTCCAGATTGTGCTCTACATTTCTTTTGTGTTGATGTTATGCTCGTGAGGATATGATATGTCATTCAAGTTTATTAGAGGTTGATATATTCAAAATTTTGGTCTCTAGATTATTGACCAGAGGAAATTGTGTTCACTAGTATGTGAACTAGTTTTTTAGTGTTGTACAAAGGTTTTTTGGAGAAATGCATTTGCTCCACATTTCTTCGCAGTATCTTTTTCAGGCCTTATGTCTTTGAAGGAGATTTAATGCTGTTGTTCTCTTGCTTGTGTCAAGAGGATTTATGATTAGGTGTATCGAAAGTTTCAGATGCATATACTTAATGTTTAATGTGTTTTCATGGGCAACGATCGACTTGGTGTCTACACTACATTCAAAAATGTTCAAGTATTTATGGAATCATAGTTGGAATGTGAGATTTAATTTTAGGTCTCAGTTAAGCATTGTTTTTGCCCCTTTTCATTCCTATCCACCGCAAGGAATGTTTAGGTTCCAACCTAATTTGAATTTGTAAGTATAGTAGATAGTTTCTAACATTGGAGAAGGTGTTTAAGGTTGAGGTTGATATAAATAAGTGTGGAGTTGTTGTGAGATGCAAAAGAGAAGAAAAATAGATGTGAGATCAATGTGAGTGATGTGTTTGATGCAAATTTGAGTAGAGAAGCACAAATTTCAATGTTAAGATTCTTGAATGTAGTGGGATGAAGGTGTCTGCAATCTTTCAAACAAGGTCGTGAAAGTGTTGGAGAATTTTTTGTGGATTCCCTCTTGTATTGATAACTTGTTCTCTATGTAACATTTTTCTTCTATCTTCTTGTGTTCTTTCTATGACAGTGAGTCTTGGCTGTGAGCCTTTTTGGACAATGTGTCCTATTCTGGCAGTTAGCCCTTGTATCGGTTTTCTAATTAATTATATTGTGAGCTAATCATCACCATGGTTTTTCCCTCATTGGGTTTTCTATGTAAATATGGTGTTCTCTTATCTATGGTGTTGTTATTTCAAAAATTTTAATATGTGTTTCATGATTAATCATATTTGTTAGAATTGGCTATGGATGCCAACTTGGAGAGTCTTTTTCTGAGGAGAGATACCAGATTTGGGGAGGTTCAATTATTGGCTATTTATTGTAGGTTTATATCGGAGCTTGTTGGTGTAAATTCGAGCTCACCATTGCGTCTGAAAGGTTTGAGAAAGTTGATTTTGCCTTTTGTTTCCTCCCAATCAGATATATGAGGCCAAATCTATGAGGGTTTGAAGTTGAATTGTGGTTGCCAGATCCAGAAGGTAGCTGCATTTTTGGAGCATTTTGGGTCAAATTCGACCCTGCCATCGCATCAAGAAGGGCCAAAAACCCTAAGATCAACTGTTCATTCGGCCATTTTGGAGCAAGTCATCCGGTGAAGCAATTTTTTTTGCCTCGAGAGCCGTATGGCCCCCAAGTCACCATTATTGCACGACAATACATTTAAAAATAAATAAATAAATAATTCGATCAATTTTTTTTATACAAAAATTGTTTTTGATTTGAAAAAGATTTGATTGAAAAATCCAAAAAAAAAAAAAATACAAATCAAAAAAAGGGGACAGACCTATACAGGACTGTAGGTCCACACATTCAGAGGAGGCCACATGGCCATCTAGCCATGGCCCCACCGCGGCCCCACATTCCCACCACCGGTGACAAAAAATTTGGTTGGGTTTTCTTAAATTTTGACATCTTTCAAACAATCTGGTGCTGCTGTAAATTTCGGCATCGTAATCAACATACCGACAAGTGACCGAAAAATTCAAAATCCTGACGACATTAGAATATTCTAATTCCCCTAAAAATTTCTCTCAAAAATATTTTGGCGCAGATTCCCAGCGAAAAGAAGTATATTCCGGTCATATTTCAAAATTTTGGCACTAGCAAATCCAAAGGAATATTCCGTCACCCGAAGGAGCATATTCTTTTTTGACAACCCAACACACATCAAACTTAAGCCACCAAATTGTGTACATCAGTGCGATGTCACTACTGATGTCAGCAATTTCTTAAAAAAATTGCCCCCTCACAGTTGGAGTTTTCAGTTTTGCATTCCGAATTTGAAAGCTCATATCTTGCTCATTTTGGCTCCTTTTTTCGAGCAATATTTTTTGATTTGGGCTAATTTTTTGTCCTCTACACAGTGGTGCAATAATTTTTTGGTTTTGGCTTCTAATTTTTCCATAAATTTCTGATTCTCATAGGTGTTGTTGCTTCGTCCTCATTTTGAGAAATTTGGGAGATCATAACTTGATCCTACAGTAACATTTTTGGGTGAATTTTTTTTTTAAAGTGCATGATTTTTTATGTACTTTCCAGTCGTGTGATAAAATTTATCTCATCTACTATATTTTTTTCACTTTGAGCTTGAGGCCTATTTTGGCAATTTGCATGTACTAAGATCAAAGTCCACTTTGTTGTTTTTGGTAGTGGAAATTGTAAATGCACTAAGTATAAAGTGCCAAATCAAATATTGCTTGGGGTTTTTCTTGGTTGAGTGATTTGGGGGGGTAATTTTGCAGTGATTGGTTGCATTATTTTGCTCTATTTGTGTTCTTGCAATGGGGAAATATCAAATTGAACTCCTAACTCCACATAATTATGCTACATAGAGAAAATCAGTATGGCACTATCTCATGATGAAAGGTCTAATAGGTCATCTAAAGGACACTACTCAAAAACCTATTGATGCTAAAGAATTGAAAAAATGGGAGATTGATCAAGAGAAAAAACATGGATGCATATGTTCATTAGTCTCATTTGATTTACAATTTCATATTGATTCATGTACAAAACCTAAAGAAGCATGGGAGACTTTTGAAAAATTGTATGGTAAAATAGATAAGATTAGGGGATATCATAGAGATAATGATTTGATGAATCTTGATCCTAAATTTTTTGACCACATCCAAGACTACATCTCCAAAATCAAGAAATTAAGAACACATGCATTGGTTTCTAGTGAGTCAAAGGTACATAAAGAATCAAGGAATCTTGATAAGAATCAAAAGATGAAAAAGAACAAGACACATAAAGAATCATAATCCACTCATTCAAAAGAAGAATCATCTAAGAAGAAGAGGTCCTTTTGTGCATATTGCAAGAAGGATGGACATGAAGAACACTATTGTTATAAGAAGGATATTGATGAGTTGAAAAATCTTCTCAAAAAGAATCAAATTGATTTTCCTTCTAGAATGTTTGAATCTTCTCCCTCTTCTTCTTCAAAACAATCTAAGGATAAAGGTCAAGCTCTTTGTGCTTCTTCAGGTTCAAGATCAGGGAGATGGCTTCTAGATTCAGGTGCGTCACATCATATGGAATCTCTGTAGTCTATATTCTCTTCATTTCAACCTTGTTCTATGTCTCATATATTGATGGGAAACAATACATACATGAGTGTAACAGGGAAGGGATCTATTAGTTTTGGGGAGAACACTTTCCAAAAAAAATTGTGTGTTCCTCATTTGACGAACAATCTTCTTTCCATATATCAGATTACACATGGTGGAGATGGGAGAATTGTGGAGTTCACACCTGATCCAGTCATCATTCAAGACTTGGAGAGTAGAGAGATCATTGCTACTAGGGTGGTTGATCATTCATCTCAGTTGTATACCTTTGCAGATTTTGCTTCTAATGGTGACACTGTTCCTTCGGCTGTTGATCACACTCCTAGTGTGAACCATAATTTAGAGGAGACATTTGGCTACTTGAACTTGGAAGTTCTCACATCAGATGCAATACTTGATCCATGCATTTCATCTCCTCCATCTACTATTGTATTTGATGATGCTTGTGATTCCACTGTTTTGGTTCCTTGTGATTCCACAGTTTTGGTTCCTTGTGATTCAGTGGAGCAAGTTATACACTGTCTTCTAGATATGGCTACTTTGGATGGATTCTTGACAAATATTTCAGACTTGTTTGTGGAGTCTCATCTTGTAGATTTGTGGGACAACATTGATGACATTCATCTTCTCTTTGATGAAGATGCTCCTTCAATTTTTGTGAGGGAACACTTTGACCCTCTAGTTCATTCTCTACATGATCATTCTTTGCAGTTTGACATGAGTGTGGATACTTTTGGACAGCATTTGGAGGAGGCTTCTTTGTCTTTAGAGGGGATATCCTTCTCTTTGGATCATGTTCTACATTAATCTCTACTAGATGTTGGATTTTACTGTTCAGCAATGTGGCCTAGAACGCTTGTTTGGAGTGTGTCAACTTTCAGCATCAACATGGAGACACTTGAGCATGCTTCAAAGACATCATACATACTGCATACATTCTTGGTTTTGTTTCTTCCTAAGGGGAGGAATGTTATTTGACGAGATTGGACCATCTTTAGCATTCAATGTCGAACTTCTACGCCTGCAATTGAGGGGGTTTGCCTTGTCTCTCTTCTACTTCTCTATTATGGGGGGGTCTTTTTCCTCACATGGGGTTTTCACCTTCTCATGCATCGTTGAGAGTATTTCCATTATTGTATTTCATCTCTCTTTTGGGGAGTTGTTTTGTCCCATTGGGTTTTCTCCTTTTCTCTATTTGTGAGAGATTGCATTGCATTTGTACATGGGTACCTAACATGGCCTAGTTGTCGGGACCCATCTTGCATTGTTTTCTTTTGTGTAAATTCTCCTTAAGTTGCACTTAAGGGGGGTGTTGGTGTAATTTAATGTGTTTTACCTTGTCCTAGCTCATAATTACACCTTAGTTAAGTTTACTTAGGGACCACATAGGAGTTGTTGGAGAATTTCCACCTTTGGTGGACTTATCATGTTATTACTTTATCACCTCCACCTTTCATGGACATATCATGTAATTAGGTTTCCACCTTTCATTGGTGATCCACTATTTGTGGTGGTTATCACATTATCACTTTCCACTTTAGGTGGAGTGATAGCTTTTCATTTTTGTCTCATGTCATAAGATTAGGACACTTTTCATAATCTTATGCACTCCTATGTTCTCACCTTGGCTATATAACCAAGGGGTATTTCATTGTAAAATTAATCATCATACCATTGACATTGAATATAGTTTATTCTTGTGACATTATTTTCTCTCTTCTTTGTGCTTTCCATTTGGTCCATAGATATTGGCATCCATAGCCAATTCTAACAATATTAATAGAATAAGGGTTTAATGAATGCATGTGGATCTGATTATTGTTGAGGGTTTTGATGTTTTAATTTTCTATAATTGATTCACCCCCCTCTCAATTGTCTTTTTCATTAAACAATTGGTATCAGAGCAAGTTTCCTTGGAGAATATCTTAATTTATTAAGGTAGATTTGGGATGGCGAAGCAAACTAATTTCCCTAGATTTGATGGAACAAACTATGCATTTTGGAAGACAAAGATGGAAGGATATTTGGAAACACATGGATTTTAAATTGAGAAGGATTATATGAATAAATATACTCCACCTGCAAATGGTTTGAGCACAAGTGATGAGATCAAGGCACATGAGGTAAATGTTAAGGAAAAATCTAATTTGACAAACATTCTTTCAAATTTTGAATTGGTTAAAGTTATAAATCTTAAGATTGCTAAAGAAGTTTGGGATGAGCTTGAAAGTATTTATGAAGGAGATGGAAAGGTCAAACAAGACAAGCTATAGAATCTAAAGGCACAATTTTAAACTCTACAAATGTCTAAAGATGAAACAATTACAACCTACATGCAAAGTATTAATGAATTGGTAAGTGCTATGAGAGTACTTGGTGCACAAGTTAAAGAGCCTAGGGTGGTAAAGAAAGTTCTCATAACTCTTCTTGATAATTATAGTGAAAAGGTATATTCTATTGAGGAAGTTGCAAATTTAAATACTTATTCTAGAGATCAATTGATTGGTATACTAACTTCTTTTGAGATGAGAAAGCTTGGTTTAAAGAATGATACAAAAGTGGAGATTTATTTTTGTTAGTTAACAGATTTGTCACTTCAGTTTTATACTCTCTTGCCCATTTCAATGACAATCTAACCAATATTTGAGTCACTTGCAATGTTATTTGTAAGTGTTCTCTATTTATTTTACAAGGCACACAACTACCTTTGTATGATATGAAATGAATGAAAACACACAATATGCTTTTAACTAGAAAGTACAAAAGGAAGAATAACAATTGTGCATAACCATGACACAAATGCGATGGGTTAACTTCAAAATAAAGTGAATGAAAATAAATGACACAAAGTTCAAATATCACACCCATGAATGATACTCAATAAAATAATAAAAAATCGATCTCCTTTCAATAGATGAGTTAATCTGAATTTAAAGTCTTAGAAACAAACACATACATAGTTTAATATAACAGAATAAACACTGAAGAGTAATTACAAAGACTCAAAGTTCATTTTCAATCAAAATAAAACATTAATAAATACACAGATTTAGAAATATCTCCTTTATTTCCTCAATGTCAAAATGTGAGTTCAAAGCCTCAACATCCCTGTACAATAAAACTATGTTGAAAGAAAACTAAGTCGCTCCCTATTCCTAAATAGCTTGAAAAAAAGATAAAAACCCTCTTTAGATAAATGCCCTTTGTTTAAATAGATTTATTTTGATGGATGCACAATCATTTTGTCTTCCTCTTCATAACCACTTCTTTGTAATGCTAGAGATTCTTTAATTTCCTTTCGTAATTGATTCTTGAAATAAAAAGATGAAAGCTAAAAATATTCCTCTTCCCATCCACAAAATAATTTGACACCCAAAAATAAGTCATAACATTATGAATTGACTTATATGGAAAGAAATCAAACCTTGACTGAAATCTACTGATGGGTGAATATTATATAACTTTTGCTAAGAATTCCTATGAGTTAAGGCCATGGTAGTCCCACCAGTTCTACATTTCATATGCTTAGAAAGTGCTCCAATGGCTTCCTAGCAAAATACACTCTCTTCTCCAAGTGGCATACATCAGTTAAATTTTAACTAGCAAACAATTGTAAGCCATTAGAACTGAATCAAAATGACATTGATCTTGGCATTCCAAAAGTCACTAAACTTGGAAAACATAATGCATAACTTCAATGTTCCCCAACCCAAGTGATCACAAACCTTTAACTCCTTCTACATGCAAGACCATTTGATGAATAGGAGACAACAATGATTTTGGAGTACCAACCTGGACCAACCTTCCATTGAAGTCATTATGTCCATTATTTTTCAGATACTTCCTTAATGTTTTCTTGATGCAAAGACAACTTCTCAATTTAGATTCTTCTTTATGAATCTTATTACAAAGTGTTGAAGAAGGATTTCTACCTTGATAATTATTTTCCTGGGTGACTCAAAACTGACGGTGTCCCTTTTCAGTGCATTATAGCCTTGAGTGACCCCATACCATTACAACATATGTGAGGGACACAACTAAGAAAATTCCAAACAATAGGCCAGTGGATATCGCTTCAAAAACTACTGATAGAATATTTTTCTCAAGAAGATCATATACCAGCTTGGCATATGCATACGCCGAGTCTAGAGAAAAGATAAGCTAAAGGAGGTCACGGGATCTAGTTGTACACCTTCCAATTATATTTGATTGAGAGTCTCTAAATATTTTTCAATAAAATCATTTTGTGTGTATCTTGCAATCACTACATTCCTTGAGAGTGCATTTATCTTCAAAATAGTTCATGCGCCTTGTCTATGCATCCACATTGTATAATGTCCATGAAACTTTAAAATATTTATAAAAAAAACAAATACACTTTGTGTGTATATTAGGCAACACATTATTCTACAATGTACATTTTTGTTTCTTATGTTGCTCGATATTGGTGTCACTAAATTAGTTGAAAACCAATGATATCTCACAAATGTATCCCTCATTTTGTATACTCACTACTATATTTGACTCCAATTTTTGATGAAATTTTGTTGGAATATCGACAATCTATTGTCAAAATACTGACGAATGACTGAAATATTTTTTGTCGCTCAATATTCTTCGCTTTCCCGACTAGCTTTAAAATGTCGAAATCATGACTCAAGTTCGTCGGAATATTGATGGAAATTTTGTTGATCTAGTGATGAAGAGTAGCCATAACACAAGTGGAATGCCTTTTCCAAAGAATCAGATCAACAATAGAAGTTCATCGCAATTACGATGAAAGTTTTGACGTATTGCAAATATTGGTGAGAGATCAAGACTGTTACAACGATCAAAATTTCCTGAAAAGATATATCGGGAGGACTGGCCTATGGTCTCAGTGATGAAGTTTCATCAGTGAGATACTCATCTTGTCTCATCGATAAAGCATGAGGGAAGCATATTTTCAAGACATATACCATCACGGTAAGTTCAAAATGTCTACCCGACCCGCTATGTCACACCGATAAGATTACATCAGTAGGATTCTTGGTGACATACTTGAGATCAAAAGAAGAATGACAATAGTTCATCGAAATTGCGATGAAATAGGCAATTCATTACGATGAAAGTTTTGTTAGATTTATTGCAAATTTGTTGGATGTTTTTGGAGGTTCGTCAAAAATTTGACGAAACAATGCAATTTTAAAAAATAAACTATTCGTTCAAATGTAGGCATATCAATGAAAGATCAAGATTGTTACAATGATCAAAATTTCTTGAGAAGATATATCAGGAGGGCTGGCTTGTGGTCACAGCGATGAATTTTCATCGGTGAGATACTCATCTTGTCTCATCAATGAAGCACGATGGAAGCATATCGACAAGACATATACCATCGAAGTAAGTTCTGAATGTCTACCTGACCCTCTATGTCACACCGATAAGATTACATCGATAGGAGTCTTGGTGACATACTTGAGATTGAAATAATAATCATCAAGGAGACTCACCACATTGGGGAAACTGAAAAATATCCTAGTGATACATGATCTCTTGTCGATGAAGATACTAATGGATCAAAATAATTATTAGAGTGACTCTGGGTGATATTTAAAAGTAGTAGGAGGCTCCAAATTTCATCCATAGGTATAATGATAGGACATAAGGATAGGTCAATCAAAGAGAGAAAGTTGATGTGCCAAGACCATGGGCATTTAAAAGGGGTAGTAAAAGACAAGATGGATTTTCATCAATGCTTAGATATAAAGGACAGATTGGAAGACTTCATTATGAAATTTTGATCAGAATATGCTTAACCCTATTTTGACAAATGCAATGACATTAGTGTCAAGAGTTAAGAGGCCATTCAACTTTGCATTTCAATAAATTATTGTATGCATTGAGTAAATTTTTACAAGGTAGAGAAAGGATAGTCATATAACTGTTTAAAATATCAAACATGTCAATTGTTGTGTTTAATTAGGCTTATAGAGGCAAGGGTTTATCATTTTTTGCATACATTTACAATCCAAGCTCTAGGTCTGCATTATTTGGTTACTATGTATGAGAAATGAGAAATGAATAATTGTAGAATATGGAGGCTATGGATGATATTATGATGGCCAAATTTGATGTTGATGATAAAAAATTGGAGCAGAATATAAAACCTATGATGAGTCATGAGATCAAGGGGACTACCATGGACAGTGAATGGCAGATCATAGATGCTAAGACAAAAAATATTCACCATAGAGCACATGAAGAATAGAATTTATAATGCTATAGGATAGTGTACTATCATAAAGAATGTATTCTAAAATTTTAAAAGATAGTCATACCAGTGTGTAAGGACAATCACTTCAGCAATGAAAGATATAAGGACATGTGTTAGAGGAATGATAGCTAAATAGTGGATTGAGCATAGAGATGGTAACCCTTAAAAGTATAATGTTGTGTTGACATCAAAGAAAAAGAAGAAGGTTACTGTCAAGTGAAGTACAATTGCATGGCTTCCATCAAGAGTACAATTAGATCCATTAGTGATAGTGAAAAGGTTTTGACAATAGTTTTGATGAATATCACAGTGCCCTTTACTTCATATCAAAATGACAGACTATACGAAGGCAATGGTATGAAACTTTGTTGAAGATAATCAACTACGATGAAGATGGAAATAAATATATAATGATGGTCTAAGCACTATGATAGACAAATATGGAGGCCAAAGTCAAGCCAAATGAACAATCTTAAATAAGCTTTGAAGATAAATTTTGATAATGGAAAGTAGAAATCACAATATTCAGAGGACAATGTAGGACTCAAAGTTGGATAGATAGTATAATTTTGTGAGAGTTCCTTCAAGAGTGTAATGGTGATGAGCTATTGAAGGCTAAAGTTGCTGAAAATGTACACAAATTTACTAAATGGAATATCAATTGCTTTTTTTCCCATTCTCATGGTCAAGGAAGTGCTAACACAATAACACACAGTTCATCATGGGAATTATAGAGAGGTTGAAGACACTAATGTAAAAAATTAGAGGTATGACAGAATAGTGAAGTAACATAAAGTTGTGAAAGAGAATATTGAGACATTCATATGAAGTACAACCATCAAACAAAGGTTTTAATCAAGACATAGTCAACCTTTGATAAGTTGAAAGAAAGTCATGAATATAAGAGGACAGTTTGCAAGATAGTCATATATATCGTAAAGGAAAATAAATAAGGTTTTAAATTATTACTCAAAGAGAAACTAGTAACCTATTCCTAATATCTAAACTCCACTGCATAAAATTTTATTGAAAAGGGAAAGTATTGTGCAACTGAATACAAAAATCTCATCTTAAAAATTTGTACAACAAGCACAACCTAAAAACTAGATTCTAATTTTTCTAAAAAAGAAAAAAACGAAGTAGTGAATATTAAACTACACACTAGAATCTAATTTTGTGGAAAATGAGCAATTTGGTGAGAAAAAGTACCCACAACATGTCTTGGATACTTAGCTAGTGTACTAAATAATAGGATTGCAAACCCAAAATTATTCTCACTCTGGAAATTCCATAGAAAAATACATAATGTTATCCTAGAGACTTAGCTCTTAGACAGTAAATAAAATAATATGATCATGATTATGAATGGTTTTACCTGGTCCCACTCTTGATCTCCATGTTTGAGAGCCTTCTCTTTAATACCCCATGAATCCACTTTGATCCATTGCTACCAAAAGAGATATTAATGTGTAAACAAGGAGCCACATTTAGAAAAACTAGTTGTTGATTTCTTCTAAGAAATTTAGAGACTACAAAAAGAAGATACCTGATGGGGATCATGTGGGCTTCCTAAAGAAAGCACTGCAATATGGCCTTGAGCAACAAGGAAAAACTTTGGATTAGCTTCATAGTAAATCCTAACAACATAACATTGAGGCTCCTCTTCATTAATTTGATCGTATGAAGAACCAAATACATATCCTCCTTGAGATACATATCATATTGAATTGAAAAACACAGTGACACAAGCAATCTGAATTGTGAGATAAAGCCTTCAAACCCTCTATGGAAACATGACTTTTACCAGATAATCAAAAATTTAAATTTAAGTAATACCCAAGAAAAATAATTCCATACAATGTAGCTACACACAAAACTTACAGATGGGACTGATCTTCCACTTTTGACTCTCCTTCTTATTCCATTTGAAGAGGACAACCTCTACCCCTTGATTCAGCTATGTAAGTTTAGCATTAACAAATAAAAATATTTTTAGCACAAGAAATAATCCTCACCCATCTAAACAAGCACTTGTAAGACAAGCCCTAAAATCTAAGTTTATCACAATCAAGTAAAGATTAAATCCTTATAATCAATCACATTAACTAGAATGTATTAATTAGATCAGTAAGAAGAATCAAATAATTAGGGTTGGGAACTATATAAACCACTACTATCACAGCTATTGAAACATGCTCAGGTATTGGGTCCTCTCTCCTAGATTAAATTAAGGAAAACATTATTGTAAACACAATATGTGTAGAATAATATGAATGTAAAGGAAAATGGATATTAGCAAAACATAAATGTAAATAAAAGTAGTGTGAGAAAAAAATGAATCTAAATTGGTCTTGACTAAATAAAATCATACCCAATTAGCATTAAGTTATACTAACCTTGTACTCATTGCCATTGACAATCTTGAAGGTTAATTTGATGCCTTCTACAGAAACTCTCTAGCCACGAGGCAAGAGAAGGAAGGAAAAACAAGTGTATATTGATGACTTCCTGACAATCAAAAAGAAACAAGCAACCAATCAACCCTATTAGAACAAAATAATCTTATGAATTGATTTTATTTGTTTTACTAGCTAATGGATAGTGGACCTAGTTATTTTGAATTGAGA
This sequence comes from Sequoiadendron giganteum, assembly GCA_007115665.2. NCBI lineage: Eukaryota > Viridiplantae > Streptophyta > Pinopsida > Cupressales > Cupressaceae > Sequoiadendron > Sequoiadendron giganteum. The sequence continues at coordinate 439,923,846 of CM021104.1, forward strand.
TACTACTAAGATGTGTTGATTGGTGATTTTAGACTATCGATATTCTGCTTCAATCTCTATAAGTTAATTTTGTCTTAGATATATTCAAGATAACTCTGCAAAACAATTCCCTGATCTCTTAGAAATTATGTAGATTATTTTTTTAATACTTCTCCATTTTGATATTTTATTTCAAAAATTAATAGAAAGATATGTAATTCCATATTTGAAACTTACATATTTAATTTTACTAGTTCTATAATTATAGGATATGATTCCAACAATTGTGAAACACATTTGCAATATTCGAGATGAAAGAAGTAAACTATGCAATTGGCAGGTGTAAAGCCAAATTCCTTAACCCTTGCTAGCATCCTTCTTGTATGTTCTAAAACATGTGCTTTGGAATAGGGCATGAAAACTCATCTAAGTATAATGAAAAGGATATTTTTGTCAGATATTATATTACAGTAAGTTGAATGAATTTAAGTAGAGAAATTTTTGCATACCTACAGATGGTACAAAATTTCATGGTTAAGTAGAAGCCTTCCATCAACAACAAGATCCAAATATCTGTGTATCTATCTCAATCAAGCCTCTAAACCCTTCAAAGCTATCAAATTCTCCACTAACCTGTTATGCACAAAATTCAAATTTTAGAGACCACTAAAAACAAAAGAAACAAAGCTTTGAAACCAAATCCACACACAACACAATGTTCATAGTGAAAATTTAGCACTTTCTTTCATCTTTTCATATTGGTTTGATGCTTCAAATGATGCATTTCTTATATTGAAAAGTGAATTACCTTATTGAGTTTCTCTTTGTTTTGAGAATAGTTTAATATTCTCTAATTAACAGGGCCAGCCACATGAAGGTGGAGTCTCATTTGGCCCCTCCCCCTCACATCACTCTCAATTCCCCATACCCAATCATATAACATTAATCATTCATTCATCCATTAATAACATATAACATTCATTCATTCATCCCACATTAATAACATATAACATATTCACATTCATTCATTCATCCATTAATAACATATAACATTCATTCATTAACATACAAAATTCATTCATTAACATATTCACATTCATTCATTAACATATAACATTCATTTTTTCAGTTTTTACATATTTTCAAAAATATGGTTGTCATCATATGATTACAATCAGTTTTTCTTTTTCTTTTTTGCAGCTAAAAAAAGTTGAAGTGGAGTATCATGTTATAAATCATTTGTTCCCCCTTTAGTTGTTTTGAGCTCTTCTCATGATATTAATGTATTCCTAGTCATGTACTCACAACATGGATGTCGTTGCAAGGGGGGGTCTGCTGCAATAGCAAAGAAATGCTAAATTGATATGTTTTATTATTATTGTTACAAGTATTTCATTAATTAAAACATTAGAGTGGTGCTCTTTACATGATGGGAGCACATCATGTTCCTGATCTTGTCTTATAGCCTCATGTTCAACATGATGAACACCCTCTAAATCCTGATCTGGAGTTGAAACACAAAAGGTTACACTAATTAATACACCAATTGCAATTAAATATGTTTAAAAGAATATTAGAGTGGTCATATTTACTTGATGGGACCACATCATGTTCCTGATCTTGTCTAGCTTGATCATGCTCAACATGTTGATCACACTCTACATGCTCTAAAGTTGAAACACTAAAGGTTACATTAATTAATACACCAAATGCAATTAAAGATGTTTAATTGTATTAATCCATACTACGTTTTTTATAGCACATGAATACATCCAGTACCGAGATGCACACCATAGCCTTCATCTACAGGTTATGCTCCACCTTCACAAGGCTACATTCCAATGGCATGTGCAGTATTATCATTATTTGTTTGTTTAAAACAAATAGGAACATTATTAGTTTATGGTGGAAATTAATATTGAATAGATTGCACAAGTATTCAATTTTAAATAGACTTTATTGATTTTATTTACCTACATGTTGGACGCACTGGAACATTGTGTTTGCCAATTCCAGACTCTTAGGTGTTCAGCCAGGGCTTCATAGCCTTACTGGAAGGAAATATTCAAGTCCTCTTCTATGGGAACTCTGTTGAATTCAGAGCCCTACATTTTTGCATAAGATCATGAATTTTTCTTCTATGGTGTGATAAAACCAAAATTGTTTGCAATTTATTATTTTGATGCAATATTTCATTTATTGATACTTACAATTCGTGTGGCTAATTTTATATAACCACCAAAGCCAAGTTTGTGTTGCCCGTGTTTTTATAGTCTTGCCTTTGTTGCCTTCGATGTGTCAGGAAGCCTATGAAAAATTTGAAATACATTAGATTATGTAAAAAGAAAGAGTAATCAGTATATAATTACATTGTTGATAGTATCACATACCTTCCTTGGCCTGACAGTGTCTTTCCTTTTTTCTTTCCAGCCTTCTCCTTTCCATATGACACCAAGTCCTTCTACTCCCTCTCTAGAATCATGGGAGCATGCTCGTACTTTTTGTTCTTCTCTAAATTTGACCTATATTGGTCCCTCACATACTTTAGATAGGTACCATATTTCCTAAGGACCTTGGTTCGATTGAATTTTTTATCACTGAACAACACAAATAAACGGTTAATGATCTCATCTTTTAAATCTTGATTTTGGGCATTCCACCGTGTACGTATGGTGGGCTCGAAGAGCTCCAATGTAATATCAATTAGATGTTTATAAATAAAATCGTTCCTGCAAAATGATCATGGGATCATTAGTCTATAAAGAGTGATTAATGAGTAAATTTCAATTGGATTATATATAATAATAATTAAAACATTTTAAAGTACCTAGAACCTTCTCTATCTTTATGAGAACAAAATCCCTGGTCACCACAAATGTGACCGACAATGTTCCCGTACTAGTAATATGGGAAGATCCAGGAAATGTTGCTAAAACATCACCAGTACTAGTCGCCTCTACATCCCCAAGTACATGTCCTGATACATGTTCTGGCATGTGTTTTCTACCAGAGGGTGCACTATTAGGTGTCTGCATGGTATGTGTTTCCGACATTTCAGTCGATAATATAGGCCCAGATGATGGGGTCGGATGATGTGATGTATGCGCAGGAAGATCAGGATTGATACTTGTACCAACCCCTACTCCTCGGGCAACACTTGTAGTACCTTGATCATGACCAGCAACATCATGAGGATGCAAATAATCTTGTAAAAACAACACATATTTTAGTTAATGACATAAAAGAGTACAAAATATAAAATGATGAATGAACTTATGTTATAATTAAAGATCTCATGAAATTTTACTTGCAATTTTTATGCTCTCTCAGTCAATATTTTAACCCTTTCTCTTATCTCATCTATTTGAGGCACTATGAATACCATCTTAAGGATTTTTGGGCCTTCCTCATCATATCCACAGGGTTTGTGGAAAATGTGATATCATCATGGCATAATAGTGACTGCACCTCCATATGGATGCTCTCTTCTACTACTGGTGCCTTTCCTCGATCAGCTAACTGCAACAAGAATATTAAAAACATTATCGAAATTAACCCAATAAACTCATGAAAAAACATAATAATAAAACATTTTGCTTGTATCTAATTTGTAAAATTACAATCAGGTAAACCTATCGGGTAGAAGCACCTAAATATGGATCATGATCTATGCTCTAGGTTGGAGCCTTCCCCATACAATCAATGTCCCGTTGTGACAAAAAATAAATACAAAAAAACAATACCAAAATGAAACCAATAGACTTAGAAAAAAAACATAATAATAAAATGGTATATTGGAGTCATTAATTGGAGGTTGAGTAAAATGGTATATAGTACATACCACCCCCATAGTAACCATGTTTGTATTTAAGTGATTCAAATTATAATTGATTAGCAACTCTTCCCTTGCAGTTATTGATTTTATCGCACATACGAATACATGGTTTCCCTCTCGTGCCTTGAATATGCAATTGGGTTGCTTATTTGTTGACCCAGGTCATGTATTGTTTATAAACCCTGCAATATTCGCTGATGCTTTTGGCCTTTTGTAAATGTACCTAGCCACTCCTTTATTTTGATCCTTATCGTCTAGTTGTATATAATTTTTTGGCAATGCATACCTACGAATACTTCATGTATATCGAACCAACTGCATCCAATCTTTGTAACTGTAACATGGTCCAACACACTCCATCAATTTAGTAACTTTTTCGTAACAGACCTTTATGCCATCCATGCAAAATAGGCCCAAACCATGTAATGACGATGGTGCTATGCGATATATCCTCTTGTTGACACAAAAATTAGTGTTTATTGGAGGAATTTCCTTGGGTACCCATTATTTCCATAGATTTTTGTACCTCAATGTCACCTATGCTCTCATCATCATAAGAACATGACCCCCCTTTAGCAAGAAAAAATTCCATGCATTTACATAATTTTCTTCTAATATTTTGACCTCTAGTTGATTTCCCTCTTTTAGACCTACTACATGTCTCGTTTTCCTCTTCTCTTACTGAAGTTCCCTCGCTCGAGGAAGACAAATCTGAAAACTACCTATTTGGTGGTACCTTCACTCATAAGGATGTTGGATGAATTCATTTCATGGTGATGTGATCCCAAGCTAACACTATGATTAATCTATCATTTCATCGCTCGAATTTGATAGGTTATAAGGTAATCAAGTCTTGATATATTGTAAGTTATTGTTACTACCGTCCAAATGTGTCCATCACAAATCAAATCTACTTAATGTTTTAACTCCCAAACTTTGTAACAAGTGTTAAATGTGACTATGGTCCACTAGTTACACAACCAAGGCCTCAAATGTATTCTCTAATTGTAATCAAAGGACTTTTTCTCTTCATTCAAGTAAATAAACTTGAAGGGAAACACCACCGAGTGGTTTATTGGACACCTACATGACTAAAAATATCAGAAAATTTACATTTAATTTCCATATGTCTAAGTGGTTAACGAAGAAGGAGTGTGTACTAGAACTAGTAAAATCATCTTAATTTTATGCTTTGGCAATAAAAATTGTTTAGGTCATCTTAAATCTTCCTATGTCTAATTTCTAGGAGACATTTGGTATGTTTTAAGGTAGGATGAGTGGTCCCATCAATGTTCTAGTTCTCTATGACAAGGTTTCAACATCTTCAAATAGTGAAAGTTAGTGCTCATAGTCATTTGAAACAACAAAATTTTGATTATGTATGATGGTAGGATTTCATAACTTAAAAGAATTGGCTACCCAACAAACTTAAAGTTAAAAGAAATCTTTTCAATTTAAGGGGTTAGCACTTTCTTTCATCTTTTCATATTGGTTTGATGCTTCAAATGATTCATTTATTATCCCAATTATATAATATTGTATTCCCATCCCATTTCAATTGTTGGAGGAGTAGATACCAAAATTTCATATCAAATACCACATTCTTGAAGCAATTTTTTGTGTTTTTACTATTTTTCTGAAGTTCTTTTCTGTTGTATGGATCTATATAAGCTTGAAATGCTCTAAGATCATTGGTGTAGATAAATATATGTGTTCCCTTTCATTTTTATTTGTTTTGAAGTGCTCAATCACTGTTTTGTGGGAGAAAACAATCAAATACAGGGATTGCGCTTTTTTGCCTATGTAAGGGTTTGAGGGCTAAATAGAAATGACATCCACCAATCCACCCACTATCTTGGAATTGTAACTTCGTGGATTGGTGTGCAACATGGTATGATAGAGGCTCATTGCATTTAGGGTTTTTTTAAAGAAAGAAACTTGGCATTGAATTGATGCCCTAGGGCTAACACAAACAATTTTCATGTGAATTTGTGGTTGTTAAGTGAGGTTTATCAATTTGATGGATATCTTGGTAGAGTCATGGTGACACTATTTGATGGTCCAATCTCTACTTCAAATCAAAAATATCTCTAACAAATCCAAGAGCTATAATGTGATGTAATTAAAGGAACCTTCATATGAAGGATCTTCTAATGAAAGACCTTTGAATTAAGGTCTTCATTTGAAGGTCCTTCATGCAAATGTTCCTTTTATAAATCATTTTGGACATGAAATATTTAAAATAAAAAATACCTTCATTTTAAAGTCTTTACATGGCATCATTTTTGAATGAAGGTTCTTCATTCAAAGGTCATGCCGACATCACCTTCAAATGAAGGTTCTTCATTCAACTAGTATTTTATAGTTTTGAATGTGTGATAATAATTTAGGGTTAAAAATAAATCTATTTGAGTCTTTTATAAATTAAATTCTATTTGATGCAATCATATTCCTTGTCAAACTTTTAACTTAATAGTAAGGACATCATGAGTAGTTTGTTGGGCCCATTCAACAATCTCCAATGCAAGGATTGAATTGTCTAGAATGTATCTACTATCAAGAAAGCCAATTTGTTTACCTATATGACTATATCTCAACCAATAGGTTTAATTGTGATGGCAATGATATTGACAAATATTTTGTAATCTAGGTGTTGAGAAGCATAATTGGCCACCATCCTAGGAAAGATTCTTCATTCTCACTTTTAGGTGTTAAAATTTAATAATACCTTGATTGATGAAAGATCCCAAAGAGCCTTTCTCCATGGTATCCAAGTATAGATAGCAACAGTCTTCTCTTATACAGTTGGACATGATTTAGAGAACTTAGCTAGGAATTATTCATTTAACCTAAGGTTTTCTCATAATGTCATCATTGGAAAAGTATGATCAAATTCTTCTATTACGAAGAATTGGTCTATGTGCTTCTAGTAATCACTATAAATGTTTATCAAGATAAAATGACTAATTGCATCAGGTAGGAGAGAATCAACTTTGATTTATTCAAATATTATATTCCTCTATTCATAATTTTTAAGGGTTGTGTGTGGAGGATGTTATCACTACCAAGAAGGGAGGATACCTTTCCCTGCATATGTTTGTGGTGGAGGTATTAAAGAAGAATTGTATGCCTCTATTTCCATTCATTAGATATAGCTTAGCCTAGCATATACTTGGGCTCCTTTGCCCCTATAAACTTCCATTTGTTTGATTTTATGTTATGTAAGCGTAATTCCATGCTATGTTGAAATATAAGAGCTGGAGGAGGCCAAAAGGAAATAACCTCTTTTTAGTTGTACCTTCAATTTTTTTCTTATTGTTTTATGTTTTTAGCAACTTTGTGGACATAAGATTTGAGGTAGGTCATACAAAAATTAATAACATGTTCCCACCAACAATCAAGATGTGGGTACATTATGGGATTTTTTCCAAGAATTGAGGGTGGTCGATAAAAATGTGAAAGACTACGCTATTTTTATTTTTCTTTCTTATCTTATACCATTTTACGAGAATGGGGGTGCCAATGTATGAGAAGATCTTTGGAAACTAGGCATGAAAATTGTAGGTTAAAGAGAATGGGGGTGCCAAAATTACAATACTCATTATCCCTTGGTCATCAATTTTCCCTGTGTTCCCTCAACCTCGTCCTCAACACTGGTATTGACCTTGTTTTCACTCTTCCATACTCTTCCTCAGCACTAGTATTGACCTTGTTTCCACTCCTCCAAACTCTTTGTCGGCATTGGTATTAACCTTGTTTTAACTCCAAAATCTTCCTTGATGCTGGTATTGACCTTGTTTTCACTCCTCCAAACTCTTCCTCAACACTGGTATTGACCTTTCACTTCTCCAATTTGATGAGCTACAACCTGATTTCGTTAGGTTTTAGAGTATGTTAATTAAATTTAAAATTATGGCACCATTTAGAGCAGTGAATATAAAGCAATCCAAGCCTATTATAGTCATGAGGGAAATAATAAAAATCCTAGGATGCTTTGTGAAACCATTTTCCTTGGTTAAAGGGAGGCCATAAAATATACCTTTGGATTTTTTCAATCTTCAAATATGAGGATTTACAAGGTTCTTAGCAAGATGAGTAATGGAAATGTGTGCAACAAGAATATTTGAACACACATGGAATCTCCTTGCCAAAGAAATGTGCTTCATAATTTAATATGATAATTTTTCTTAGCTCTAAAATGATATTTTTCCTTAAAGAGGAAGAAGAAACCTAAAAGGAGAAAGAGATGCTTAGGAATCTCAACACTTCCTTATGATCAACCCCCTTCTATCCATAGGAATTGAACTAGTTGGGCCTGGCTAAGAAGGATTTCCTATAACATTGAGTTTTATGCCACTATATATTTTACCTTAAAGCTTTCCAAAAAATATCTAGGCATTGAATATCCTAAATAATGTCACATTTGTCCTCCAAGAGAGTGAGAAAGGAGCCATTAGAAAAATGGCCATTGAATAGTTGGGCTATAGAGTTAGGAAAAGTAGCACCTTTAATAAGGTTCCATGAAATACTATTAGCCAAAAGATATCCAAAGACTTCCATAAAAAACACATATAAAGTAGGAGCTAAGGGGAAAACAAGAAAAATTGAATGAAAACACCCAAAATCCTCAAATTTATGTCCATTCATGGTAATACAAGTATAACCATCATAACGTTTTTTTGAAAAAAGTAAAAAAAAATGAGGAACAAATTTTAGATGACATAACTAGTCGAATTCAACACCACAGATAGCAAGAGATTAATGAAATTACCAAAAGTTTCAAGTAGAATTAAACTGCCATTTTCAAGTACTAATGCTAGTGTGAAATTCTGACTAGCTAAATGGAAAGAAAATTAGAAAATTGTAACCAACATTTAAGTGGAAATAATTAAAAGTAACCACACTTTTGTATGGTTGAACCAATTTAAAAATTCAGCCAAAGGTGATAATAATAAGAAAATTAAAATGCACCTATATGAAATATTTAGTCTAAGAGCCAAATTTGGATGGAAAATTTAGTAAGAAGTAGTGTCGAAAGTGGAAAATTAATCATGAAATCATGGCTAATAGAGCATACAAAATATATTGGAAAACTCAAGAGAACTTATATCTGCACATAAAAACACTCAAAATAATAATTATATCATACAGTTCATTTGGGAATATATTACAATATGGATTTTACAAAGCCTTTCAAATATACCTTCCCATTTGAACTACTATCTTACAAGAATATAACTAATTATTTAATAACAAAAATAAACAAGTTAGTAAGGTGAATTTATTAATGTTAATCTTAATATTCCAACACCCTCCCTTAAATTTTACATTCCACACAACAAAACATGTTGATTGAAACAAACAAATATACATAGGCTAAGCTAACATCATTTGATTTTTCTTTAAGTTCTCCCTCAAGAACATCATTGGCTGGAGTTATACAAGTCCACATTGTGTGATCCTTTTTCTTACAATAATAACATTCATTTTTATTTTTTAATTATTATTACCACATGAGTATAATACATTCTCATGTTGAGAATCAACTTTTAAATCTTTTCCGTTGTTCTTTTTTCTTCTCCTAATAGGGCCAAAATCATATCTTATTGTGTTTGAGAAGTTATTGGATTAAGCATACAAATAACATTGTTGTATTTTCAAACTATTTAAGAAAATATCCTTAGCATCTTCATCATCTAATGTGAGATCTCAAATTTCTTATGTGATTATATCTCTTATTTTGAATCTAAATAGTTGAAGTTTTAGGAAAAACTTCACATTAACTATTTTTGCTCCAAATATTTTATTGAAATTATCCCGAATTTCCTATGATGATTTATCTAAATATATATAATAAAATTTAATGTCAGAAAGGGAAAGACCAATAATATATTTGACTTTATCATCTGTTTTATGTCATTCCAATAATTTATTTGCCTTTCTAGGTGGTGTTTTGTTCCCATGCATGATTCTCTATTATTCATTTATTGCATTTGTATTTTTTTTTCCGAGTATGAAATTTAAAACAATTTTTTTTGTTTAAAAGAATCTTTATCTTAAAAATCTGAACTAAAAATATTTCAAAATTTTAATGTCAACCTTATCACTCTAAAAAGTACAACTTAAACATCCCTTTCAAACCTTGTAACTAGTTTTGAACCACTCTCCAATTAATTTTTCCTCATCACAAACATTGACACCATTTTAATGTTCTAAACAACTTATTGAATCCTCTTATGCATCAAACTTATTTAATTGTTTCAAAAAAATAAAAGAAAATTATTGAAAATACGACTTTTCAAACTTCACACTTCCTTCTTATTATTACCAAATTCCATTATTTTAAATGAAAAACATAGAATGTTATAAATGCATTATTTCTATAAGGAAACAAACCATATATCTCTTTTTAATGACCAACTTAAAGAATATTGAAAATAGAAACTTGGCCGTTGTATAGAACATTGAAAAACTAATAACAAAGAATAAAAAAAACTACTACAAAGATCTAGGATAGGCTAGAGGCCCACAGTAGAACATTCATCACAAAGCAACTAGCCTTTATAGTGATTTTTCACTCATTGATTCCCTAAAGAAAACCTTATCTTGAGTATAATCCATCATAGTCACATATGATCACATCATTCTTGACCATTTGATATCATGAAAAACCTCCAAAATCTAGTGTTCAAATAACCCATATCATCGACAAGACAAGTTCCATCGAGGTGAAATGAAAAGGTCATACCGATCATATAGGTCTCATCAATGAAGTTCCATCGGCAAGAAAACTATCTTGTCTCCATGATCAAAGCACAAGGATTTGTATCGGTCAGACCAATGCCATCGGAGTAAGATCCCTAAGTTAGCCTGGGTACATTTATCTCGCTGATGAAATATCATCGTTGAAACACTCATCTTGTCTTGTCGACAAAACAAAGACACATTCTATCACCAAGAAAAACACTATCAGAATGAGTTCAAAATGTCCTCCCGACCCACTATGTCATGTTGATAAGATTACATTGGTAGGAGTCTTGGTGACATACTTGAGATCGAAGGAATAATCATCGGGGAGACTTATAACATCGAAAAAATTACTCAATGTCTTAGCGATACACCATGTCTTGTCGATGAAGACACAAATGGATCAAGATAGTCATTGGGGTGACTCTTGGCGACATTTATATGAATCGGATGGATATATTATGTGATATCGATGTAATGTCTCCCTGAAAAAAAGAATGTTTAATGAACGTTAGTCAAGCTTGAATAAAAAGATTGCCCAAAGTTTTAATTGTCTTGCCGATAGAACATTTGATGTGATAGTGGGTAAATTCGAAGATCAGCTACGCTCGTGTTCAAAGCTAGGACATTAATGGTATTATTACTACCAAATGTGTCGATGATTTCCTGAATTGAGAAAATTAATTGAAGGAGAATTTTGCAAAGTTAGCAGCAGAAGAACGAACGAAGGGCCAAAGGATCTTGCGGTCAAAGAATTCTAAATAAACTTATAATTTCCCTACAATTAAATTTCTAGTTTTGTGTAAAATGGAAAGCACTAGCTCAAGAAAAGAAAAAGGTAGGAAACAGAGTGAGAGTAATAACCCTAGAGGAAAAAAGAAAAAAATTGAAGCAAAGAAGGAACCGGGGGTAGCTGAGAGGAAGTTAAACCAAGACTTAATTGATCATTTGCTTGGTTTAGGACCTGAGGCCAGGCGATCTACACAACTTAGGGAAGAAGTGGAAAATTTAGAGGATAAATGCAAGAATGTATGAGACTATGGACCCCAATTAGGGGATATGAGCTATTTATTTTTCATTACCAACAAAGGAACCGATATGAACTAGTGTGCAATCCTTGGAAGTTAAACCTAGGGAAACTAGTTTGCCCCAATGTATTTGTAAATGTAGAATTGGTGAAGATGTTAGCTGCGTATTATAATCCAAAATGTAAAGCTATTTGTGATCCATCAAGAAAAAAAATTATACATGTATTTGAAGCTGCCATCTGTGATTTTTTTAACCTATAGGGAGTGTGTAGTGAAAAAATTGTACTTGATAGCTAAAAAAAGGAATTTTGGAGGATGGATACTTTGTACGAGGGTTGGAGGTTACCACTACATAGGTCTAAGAAATATGGTGTTTCAATTCCACTAAATGACAGTGATGGTCCCCCATTCCATGTTGATTTGTTTGAACCTTGCATGAGGTACACATATTTTCTGTGTGTCGAGTGCTAGGAATGGAGGCCCCTAAGCACATGTCAATTGTACCCATGGTAATTGCAATGGACATCCAATGTCACAATTCAAGGTTTTTTTTATTATTCTTCACACATCTTTAAAGTACTTGATTCAGGACTAATGGCATTAAAAACTGGAGCTCCTATATTGCACTTGGATGCTTATTCAATCCTAATGCATATGATATTTTATTATGGAAAATAATTGTAGATGTGGCATGAAAAATTGAGGGTTGAACAATTTGATAAGGAAGGAAGGTTATTACCATTACAACTCTAGACTGCCACCTGGGATTGCAGATTTGCTAATTCTTGTTATCTACATTTTGAAGAGTTTTTTGTGAAACCATTGTACAAATTTTACAATCATAATTGTGAATACTCATTGTCCGATGAAATACAAAGGTTTTTAAGGCCTAAGGATTTCAATGGATATGTCAACCACAATTGGGGAGACAAGTATTGTCTAGAAGATGTGACCATGATAAGAGTATATGGATTTGAAGATGGACCCTTCATTCTACCCAAGATAGTGTTTGATAGGATTTCATATTTGGAGATTTCTAGGCAATTGGACTTTTCAGTTGTTATGAGTCTGAGTTCATTTGAAAAGAAGGCATTTATGCCTAGTACATTATGCTTCAGTGATTTCACTGCATTAGCAAGGGATGGATATGACATGGTTCTCAACAAATTTCTGCAATACAACATGAAGAAGGGTCCACCGTGAAAAGGATTTGATCTAGAAGGGTATATTTATTTCAAAAATAAAATGAACTTGGGAGGATACAATCACATACCCTATTTGTATGATGACTTGATCAGGAATTTGGAAGCAGAGGAAGCAGAAAAAGTTATTGATGAGTATAATAGGGGATTGAAAGATACAAAATTATTATCTTCTGGTGAAGATGCATCTAGTGATGGTAGGCCTAGTAGTACAATTGATAAAATTTCTAGATTGAGAACTCAAGACTACAAGTATGTTCCCAGGGAACCAGATGTTGAAGAGAGTGCAAATATTGACACAAGGCATATAGAATATAAATCATTTGTGGTTGATGATGAATTCATTAAAACCTCTGAATTTAAAACCTTTTTGTGTAAATTAAAAGGAAAATCAATAAGGGAATCAATGGAGAATATTACACCAAGTAATGAGGAACAACTGCTAATAACTTAAAATCAAGTGTGGAAGAAGAAATGAAGAGCATGACCCCTAAGAAATGAAGGAAATTATTAGAAGATGTAGGTGTCATGATCTTTCCTGGGTTGGATTTAAACTCTGCTTTGGTTTTTGATATTTTTTTGAAGAATAGTAATACCACACATAAACTCACTCTTGAGGGGGTAACAAAGATTTATGCAGGATCTAGGTATAACCTAGATGAGGGATCACTTATGATATGGGCCATGTATCCTCCACACAAGAAATCTATTGTAATCGATACTAAAAAGGATTTTGGACATGTAATGATGTTAAAAGTTGATGAGGTTTATCCAATAGCTATAACAGAAATTGGCATTAATGTGGCCAAATTAAATAAAGCTTAAATCCAAAAGCTAATCAAGGAAAAAGAAATGTATAAGATTAATAAAGAGAGACTACTCAAAAAAAATGATCACTTGAAGGACGTGATGGGAATCACGTTGGGATCTAAAAAGCAATTGACTCATGGTGAAAGCTCCCAGGAAAGAGACCAATGGGAAGAATCAAATGCATACTCACAAGGTAAATGTGATGCACTCAGTGCAATAATAAGGAAGAGGCGGACCAATTTAATGACTTGGTTGAGTAAGCTCTGGGGAACACATTCACACAATTTTACTGCACTACAAGAACATAAGAGGATAGATGGAAGGGTCTGAGAGAAGTTCCAGGAAATAAACCAAAAGAATGCTTCTGATAACATAACTATTGATACTGGAAACCATTTTATGAAGAAACATTAAGACTTCCATGATTAATTGCAAGGTGATGAGCAGGGGATGATCAATGTCATAAAAAAGAGAGTACCAATGTTGTTAGAAGATGGAGGGGAACTAAAGGGAAAAGACAAATGGATCAAGGAATGCAAGACAATGATGCAAACAATTTTGGAGATAGCCACAGGAAACAATTTAACAATGGATGAGGAATGTGAACAAAATGAGAAGATGTTCAAAATGGAGATAACCATAAGGAATGCACTAGAGGATGTTGATACACACGAGCATCCAAATTAATGAGATTATCTATCAAACATCTATTTATGGCTTAATAGAGCATAATTTCTAGTTTGTTATTGTTGTGAAGCAAAATACATTTCTGAATGGACACTCCCTTTCACAATTTTTATATATTTATATTTGTTTCATAATGTAAAATAGATATAGGCAGATAGGAGAAAGATACAATAGATAATTTTCAATGAAACTTTCCTTTAAAAGACTCAGATGCATGTATGAATTTTGATGAAGTTAATGAAGATGTTTGAACTTGTGGCTTAATCTTGGTATTAGTTGTTTGTGGAATTATACAGTTATTTAGTTGTCTCCATTTTGATACTTTTCTATTGTTTAAATTGATATATCAAGCATATATTCAGTTTACTGATACACATTTTTTGTATTTGTGTGATGTGATTATTTGGTTCTTTCAAGTAAACATTAAACCCTTCTAGTTAATCACAGTAACTGAAGAGTATTAATTGGATCAATAAGAAGAATCACATAACTAGGATTATCATTCTATCTCAAGTAGAGTTTGTTAGTCATTTAATTGCATGTTTATACAAGTTATAAACTACATCTGTGTGCCAAATAGTTTGAATTATTGCCATCATAGATTACATTTTTCTAGATCTTCATTAGACTCCATACACCCAACAAGGCACTGGTCTCACACTTTCATCTTTTAGTTTATCCATTTTATTTTTTACATCTATTAACTGAACATATTATAATATTACACATACACTTTATTAGGATTATATCTATTCACTATAATATTTCCATTGTGAATAGACTGTTATAAAGAAAATCCAGTTTCAATGCCAAATGTAGCAATTATTTTGTTGCTTTTGTCAAGTTTCATTAACCAAGCTATTTAGTGGGATGAATAAATTTTTTTTATGACCCTTGGTCTCTTTAAAATAATTAGACAATATTAGGGAGATCAAGAAGGGGAGAAAACTAAACTCCTTCAAAATAGGTGTAGTTGTGGGTTTGTTGGGTTTCTTTGTATACTATATACTAGTTCCTCTAGGATAAATAAGTCATTGTAGAAATGAAAGATGTTTGATTATCTACCTAATATTGTTTTGTGTTTTTGAAATGGAAGAGATCTACAACTCTATACAAATTGCTATATGCTAATGGTCAAATTATTAGACTATTTGGGTCATTTTAATTGACTACTACATAATAGTTTATGTGTTGAAAGTTTTTTTTCCATTCTTTGTAGTTTTTACATTGGAATACAAATCATAATTAATTTCACGCCAATATACTTCTCTCATAAAGATATTTTGTTTGATTTTTCCTTGCTATTTTCATCTTAAAATTTTTAAAAATGTATTCTATAATATAGAATTATTTTCAAATTGGGAAAAAAAGGATTCTGAGAGATATATTTAATCATAAATTTTACAATCATAAATATCATTTAATTTATATGTTGTAGCTTCAGTACTTTTAGTTAAAATAAAAATAACTTAAGTTATATATACATATAGTTAAATTGGCAAAGTTGTTTGTCCATTTTATTTTTTACATCTTTTAACTGGGCATATTCTAATATTACACATACACTTTATTAGGATAATATTTTTTCTTTGTAAGATTTCCATTGTGAATAAATTGATGTAAACAAAATCACATTACTTAAGTTTGCTCAGTTCGCAAAGGTAGACCCACCTAGGTTTGCCAACACCTGAAGAGAAGAAGGTTCAAATCATTTGGCCTTGTTTTTTACTCTAAGATGTATCAATATATTGGCAACCTCTTGAGGTATTCTTACCTGCATTTTTGAGAGCTAACAGCCTCCAAATCAACAAAAATATTCCACTTGTACGGCCAAATTCTTGCCAAACCCAAAAACCCTTATTTTAGACCAAAATCATGAGGATTTATTGAATCTCCTACTTTCACAACCTCCCAGACCTCAAAACCAACTTAGAAACAACCCATTAGGTCTTTACATGGATAAAAATTCATAAAATCAGATCTCCCATACATATTTTGTTGAAACCTAGGCTTGAGCCTCTCATTTCACATGCTTTTCTTCACAAAACTATTGAGGACAGCAGCTATACCTTCTTTATTTCTCATCCTACACTCTATTAATGCATCCTACAATTATAAAAATATCCACGGGGCCTCTTACACAAGCTAGAGTAATCACAAAAAGTTTAAGAGCCCCTTTATATCATGTTTGGACTACAAAACCCTAAAAAATAGGGTAACCAGGTTATATGCAAAGAAATGAAGCTTTCTAATCCAAATCAATGCCTTAAACCCTCAAATCAGATTCAAATCAAAGCTAACACATATCTTCATGACATGGAATTCATTTCACATCAAAATATGGTTGTATGTGACCGTACAGTGCTGCAAAATAGGAAAAATACAGAAATTTTGAAGAATAACATAGATTTTGGAATGTCAAGAGCTTGTATTTTAAATCCTCAACCATCAACACCTTTACAATGATCAATTTATGCCTTTTAAATGAATCTACACCTCAACCACCGAACAACCACCTGTACAACTGAATTTTTAATCTTTTATGATCACATGAAACATAAAACACATTAATTTCAAGGTTGTTAACATCACTATTGAAATGTTTAAATTTTTCGACCTTTCAAATTTATTGAAACTCATAGGAAACCTCTAATACCATGATAATGGCTTGATAGTAGCCTTATTATTGACATGACACTAACCTTTCACCCTTTTACATGTAGATTCTCTATTTTTCCTTAAAAAAGCTACAAAACTCTTTAGTGCAAGACTCAAACTCATAACTCAAAAATTCACTTAGAACATGACTAATGGTCTTGAGTGACCTTATTCATAATAAAAAATTCTTGAAATTCCTAAACCAACCTATTGACCTCCTAATTATCATCAAATGATTAAGCATAGAAGATAAGGTGTAGGTGCTCCTGCACCACTACCCCATCCAAAATTTTCTCACATTACACAAAGCCACAATGTTCATCCAAGATAAGCCAATAAAATCCTAACTTATGTGTCCTAGTAATCAAATTGGAAATGATACTAAAAATGACATTGCGAAGGGTTATTGATCTAAAAAATCTAAATGACTTTGAAATTATTTCACTACTATGATCAATGTGTCATCTTTCATAAAATTTTCCAAAACACCATTCATTATGATCATATGGAAATTTCTAGGAGAGGTACAATAGTTGTAACATCATGAATTAAAATTAACATTAAAAAGTACATCATGAATCAATTATGTAATGGCACAAAATTAGAAACATCATGAATTCATTATGTAACCACATAAGTCAAATATAATTCTATCAAGAAATTAATATCAAATAGATAATACAATCGCATAACTCATACATTTCAATGTCACTAATCTTCTTCTTCATCCAACTCTTTGTCTGTATCATTCGATCCCGATTCGACATTATAAGGATTGGTCATATCATCATCATTGTCATTGATATCAGTTTCGATAATGTCATCATCCACATGGATACCATCTTCATGAACATTAACTACTACATCATCATGATCTAGTTCCTCCTCTTAGAAATCTTTGCTAGGCACATCATCAACTAACTATTGATCCTGATCATCATCTATATCATCTTCTAGTTCTTTGGTATCTTCTTCTTCCACCACATTAAACTTTATCGGCCTTCCTCTTGGGTCATTTCTAACAACATATGACCAACCTGATTTACTTGGAACCTTTGAGTAAAATAATTGCTCACATTGGCTTGGAAGAACATAGGGCTCATTTCTAGATCGCTCAAAATACCTTGTATTAACCATGGTAAATCCATTATCATGTTCAATAACAGTTCTCTCAGGATCATTTTCATTCAATCATAACCTGTACCATAGGATGATGAACAAAACTAATTTGAAGGACTTAAAGTCACACTCAAGTATATCATCCAAAATCCCATAGTATTGATTTTATGAGACTTTAGGATGTATGTCACTTCTAGATGAAATATTAGTCACCTGAAAGACTACAATTATCCCAGAATCACAAGTTTTCTTTGT
This sequence comes from Sequoiadendron giganteum, assembly GCA_007115665.2. Taxonomy (NCBI): domain Eukaryota; kingdom Viridiplantae; phylum Streptophyta; class Pinopsida; order Cupressales; family Cupressaceae; genus Sequoiadendron; species Sequoiadendron giganteum. The sequence goes on from CM021104.1 coordinate 439,942,166, forward strand.
GTCATCCAACTTTTTGATTCAAAATTTATGACCATTGCACCACATATCCTTTTGGTGTTTCACCTGTAATATGTCAAACATGTAAAAATTATTACAATATCGTCAGTTGATAAACATATTTATTCTTGGCCAAATGTATGCAAAGAAAAAATCTCAACATATATATGCATCAATATAATTGAAAATAATTAAATAATATGGGTGATTGATATATTTATACATACCTTTTTATCTCTTAAACCATATGCTAAATCAATTTCCCTTGGTGTAACATTGGAATCTCCATTACGATGAGCTTATTTAACCAATGAATCCACACCTTCCCTTGTTAATGCGCAACCAGATTGTTGACATCGTTCAATCTGTACCATGATCCAATCAAGATTGTTTTCAACCTACAAATGTAGTGCATCCTACTCTCAACCAATTGTATTAAAAAAAATGAAATTCACAAATGACGTATAATTAGTTAATTACCATGGTATACAACCTTAATTTATTATTGATGTATATTGAAGATTAATAATTAAATAAGTACAATATACATAAAAACCAAATATAAAATCTATTCTAATTAATCTCCATGACCATCTTATAATTACATGTCACTTTCCTCAATCTACCTTTCTCCATCAAGTACTCCCCTTCAAATTTGTTAATGGATTTGGGATCCCAAATTAGATCTACATGGATATTTTCTACAAACATAGGAAGATATTTAGTAATGTACACCATGGTCTGGTATACCATATATCCCTCCACCATAGAACCCTCAGGATGTGCTCTTTTCCTAACCAAAGCCTTCAAAAATTTCAAGTGCCTCTCAACCATCTACATTGACCTTATGTGTACAAGTCCACACAATTCAATCTCCTCAGCTTGGTGTATGGGGTAGTGTTCTTGTGCATTAAAAAATGTTGAAGGTAGACACTTTTTCATTTCACACATTAGACGAGGAATTTTTCTCTTCCAATAATTTATATCTTCTTTATGGATTCCTTTAGATGACAACCATCTACAAGTGATTCAAGGCACAAATATATTAACGAGATTTAACAAAAATATACAATATATTACATAACAAGTAAAACAAATGGCAATTATAAGATCTATACAACGAATTGAAAAAATATCGCTACTTACCTCATGTATTTTCCAGGATCATATATAAATTTCTTGACATTTTTTTTGAAGTTGTCTAGGAGAGATAGAGGTAGAAAGCGCTACAAAAATTATAAAATGATTATTTCATTATTTTTTCAAAAGTAGTAAACATAATACACTGAAAAGTACATGCAGTATACATATATATTTATAATATACCAGAATAATTACCTTAATGAAGGTATGCCAATCATGCATTTTCATCCTTGACCCAAATTCACCTTTCTTTGTTATGATATTGTTTATGTTTATAGAAATTCCAGTGGGAAATCAAATTTTTTCGTATGACTTATTTTATAGCATTTCTTTGTTCCTTTGTTAATAACCAAGGGCACTTATATTAATTTGGTCTCCATCACTATTTAATTGAATGAAATTTTTCATTGCATGATTGCCTTCTTGAATGTCACTACAAATTTTGACAATTTTTTCTTTGTCATGCCTTCCATCCCATATTTTCCATAACTTTTATGTTATATTCTTTCTGATATGCATTGTATCAAACAAATGCACAATTTGTAGTTTCTCATAGTAGGACAACCTACTTAATTGTCTAGGATAACTTTTCAGCCCTTGTGGAAGCCGACCATTAATGCCTTGACGACCTTCATGAAGAATACAAGTTAAACAAATTAACAATGACAATCATTGTCAATTATAGCATAAGTAAACACAACACAATATAAAAATATAAATTCAAAACATATCATATATGATAGATAAAAAATTTGATCCGATGTATAACCTTGATGATTAATTCTATTATATTCCAACTTCCATAGGTGAGGTGTCATTCTTCATGGTTTTGATGTAGTCTCTTCTTTTCCATTGAAAAGATGTTTTTTAGTAGTTCGATACTTATGATTTATGTGGAGGAAGTGCCTATACTCATCAAACACCTGCTTTCCTAAACTTGTTGAATGAGGAGATTTCATCTTTGGACCACAAATTGGACATGCAAATTTTCCCTTTGTTTGAAGACCTGCAAATCATATATAATTGGATTAAATATGTCAATTTTTATAATTATATATAATGAATAGATTATTTAAAAAACATGCTTGATATCTACTTCATAAAATTAAATACTATTAAATTCATGCAGTTGAATGTTATAACATACCACAAAAATGTTTTAGCCCTGGGGCATCATGAATTTTCCATACAAGTATTGCATGGAATTGAAATTGTCTTTGTCTATTGGTCTAGATACATCATACATAGTGACGCCATTCCATAACTTTAGTAACTCGTTGATAAGAGGCTCAATATATACATTCATATATTTAACTTGGTACTTACCTAGTTGAATGAACATAAACATTACATAATTATTATAACCATTTTATTGCAATATATATAAATTAACGTACATGACTATTAAATGAAAAAATATGTCATTATGCAACAAATAAGACAAATGAGATGATACTACGTTAAATAAAATTTATGTAAGCAAATACCTGGAACACTCATTGCCAAAATTATGTGCTCCCTCTTTATTGACATCCATGGAGGAATGTTATTGTTGATAACAAAAACAGGCCACACTGAGTAAATGGATCTTAGCTCTCCAAATAGATTGACACGATTTGTTGCCAATGAAAGCCTGAGATTACAAGGTTCTTCTTTAAAGTGTGGCCATTTTTCCTCCATATCCCTAAATGCAAAACCATCCACAGGCATTCGAAGAATTTCATCTCCACTTTTATTCCATGCATGGTAATCCATAAATTGCACTAAGCTTTCCCACCTAAATAATTGTTGCATATGTGGAATAATGGGAATATAATGAAGAACCTTGAAAGACACCTTTTTTGTTAGTTGATCTGTTCGATATCTACTTAAATGACATTTCAGGAATTCTATTGCAAATTCATGTTGTTTATGATATATAATATGATCATTGGGACATGCATCTATTTCTTTATACTCCATTCCAATATCTTTCATAATGCCAGATAAATCTTGGTATGAGTGAGGTAAAATATTTGATGGTGGTAACAAAAATTCACCAATCAATCTACAACAAAAAATAATTTGTTAATATAAAGAATATGAATGGTACATATTTCATCCTTTATTTACTAGTGATGAACTAACAACAATTAAAATAGATGAAAAAAGATGACATATATGACATACCTTAACATCCGTGAGATTGCTATGTTGGATAAACCATTCATAACCTTCAAGTTCACCAGAAACAATACAACAAAGAGAAGAGTTGTTTGGGAGCCTTCATAAAGGGCCTTGTATGCCTTCTCAAGTACAGGTAAATCATGAACATCATCAAAGTCATCACAATCAACATGATCAGCTGTGCAACTAAATGTGTCATGGATCAATGTATTTGTACCATCTCTTCAATTGTGTTTTTTGGCGCATGATCATCTTCGATATTCATAGCTCCATGTTCCTCCGCTTGCAAAACCACATTCTTGAGGTCATGATAATCCATATAATGTGCCTTAGGGCGCCCCACCTTTATAATAATGATAGACACAAATAAACCATGATCATGATCAAGTGATTTTATATATATATAAAATGTTTAAAAAATATAAACATTTACAATTTCAATCAATATAAACACATATAATGAACAACTTACCAATGGACGATAATCATGGCCCCCTTCAACGTGACCATGTTGCCTACAATATTTCTCAGTTGTTGTGATTAAAATTCTTCTTGTCTTTAAGCCCTTGCAATTATTGCAAGGATAATAACATTTCCCATCACCCTTTCTTTTCAATCTAGCCCATAATCCATCAAGTGACTCTTCATTTTGTTCTAGACTAATATTATCTGACATGATTTTTCTTTACCAAGATTGAATATTTAGATCTTCAAAAAATATCAAAATCACACTCCAATAATTTGTAATCATAGATAGGTAACAAAATCTATTAATTTTGATATTTTACACCAAAAAAAATCAGCATGACCCTAGAAAAAACTTTAAAATGCTAATTCCAGAAATTATTAAATTCTGATTTTACTATGATTTCCAACTGTTAGACTCCTAAAATCATAATATTGAACTTGCACAACAAAATCTGGAAATGAAATTCTGAAAATGCACAAGTTTAAATGTAACGTAGGTAAAATGGATGTTGCACAGTAAGATGGTTAAATCTAATCTAAACATGCATAAATCTAAATTAAACAAAAAAGAAGGAATCAAATGAATTAAAAAGAAAATAACGTAAAACATAGAATAGTCTCACCGAATATCAATCCATTTCCTCTAATTATCTTGATTGTCCTCCATTTTTTCGTGTCGGTATTATTGCCCTCATATTTTTAGTATGTATGCAAGCATAGCCTTGATGTATGTCTAAGAAAAATATCAAAGATTAAGTTCATCCAAAAAGTGTATTGATTTCAGGAGGAGGAATAATGCCAAAGATAAGCCAATTTATAGAAAGTTGGTTTTCAAATGATCGGCTCAGATTCAAAAGAGAGATCAACGATCAAGATTGTTGAATGCAATGCAATGTGAGTTTTGTGTCAGTTAGAACATGAGTTGGAAAATTTTGCAGGATAATTATTAAATTAGAATAATAATTTAATCTAGTGTTAAGACTGTTCAAAAATATTTAAGAATAGACATTAAGATTAAATAAATGATTTAACCTTCAGTTGAAAGTCTTCGAAAATAGAAGAATTAGACTTTGAATGAAAATGATAAAGTTAGAACTTGGAGAATGATTTGTCTGAATGTACACATGAATTAATTAATTAATAAATATGTTTATACATATGAGTTAGAACTAGTTAATTGATTGGTTGTGATAGAGAGTCCTTTTCACAGAGACAATCAGATATTGAATCCGGAGATAACAGACGAATTTAAATAGATCTCGAGTTAGATGGTGAGTGAATAATTATTTAATTGGAAGAAAAAATAATGTGACATAAGGAATTAATTATGAGTTAAATGTTAATTTAATTCAACATTCAAAATTAAAATGATTTAACTAAATAAATAATAATTTATTTAATTGATTGAAAAGGTTAATTGAATAATTAAATAATTTGAAAAGAATATTTAATTATACTCAAAATATGATAAGAGGTAAATTAAATAATAAATTATTTAATTCAGAAAGGGAATTAATTAATTAGTGATGTAATTAAATAAATAAGATCTATTTAATTAATAGAAGAAAGACATGTTTAGGTAGTAATTAAATTATTGACATTATTTAATCATGACCATGGACAATAGAAAATTATGTCGAAAATGGTACTCGCATGCCTAGACCAATTTTTAGTGTCTATAGTTTGCCCCTCTTTAATACAATGTGTTTTATCACATTGTGTCAAAGAAATTGAAAAAATGATATGCCCCAATGAAAGTAGGGTGAGGAAGGATGACGGGGAGGTATCGGTATGCCCCCTTGAGAGAATAGGTGGGTTAAAAGAACATGAGTGTGCACTCGACATGGATGAGAGAACTAGAAGATGAAGGATAAAAATGATAGAGAAACATAGATAGCAGTGGTGAAGATGCAAAAAAGAAGAAATGTTAGCGTGGATTAATCAAAATGTTAGTTTTAGAAATGTTTGTTAGAAGAATGTAGAATCTTCAATATGTTTCCAAATTTATACTAAGCTTTGCATTTTATCAGCATTGGGCGGGACTAACACAAATGGATAGTACACACCATGATATGAGATAGACCATAGTGTACAAAGTCATCCAATTGCTAAAATAGACAGTCACAGACAAGGAGTGTCTTAGCTCATACTAAGGGAAAAATTGCCCCAAACATTTTGTCTAGACAAACCATAGACAATAAACAAACAAAAGACAGGTCATGAGACATCATTGCTCCTCTAAATCCTTCATGGGACATCCTTGAGGAAACTAGTAACATGACTCAAAATCCAAAGTTTAAAAGAAAGTAGACAGACAACAGTCAAAGAAAAAGAGTCCTGAGACATCCTTGCTTCTCTAAATCCTTCAAGGGACATCCTTGAGAAAGATAGTAACTGGAATCATACACAAATTGATAAAAAAATAAGAAAAAATAAGATATAAAGTCAAAAAGCCAAATAAAAGTATTTTCCAAAACTTGATTTTGTGTAATTGTTTGATGTTTGACATAGCTCGATGTGAGGGATGACACATACTGTATAAGACCTTGAGTTTGGTTTTGACCTTGTAATCATTTGTGTAAGTCATGACAAAGCTTGTTTTCATAATGACACATGTTGGATAAGACGTTGAGCCTGATTTTGTTGATGTGACAAGCTACATGAGGCTATGACGATTGATGATGTTTTTTTGACAAGAAAGCCATATATTGCTTAATACATAAGTTGATTGTTCTAACAATGTGTTTGATTTTGACTTGATGACAATTTTGGGATGTTTTCCTTGTTGATGCATGACTTGTTTTGATGCCCTGACTATTATGAGTGTGTGTGTGTGTGTGTTGAATTATGTGGACTTGAGATGATATACCCTAAAGGACTGACCTAGTGCGGCCTCAGGGGCTCATCGATTGATAGCCTTGCCTATGTTGTACATGCAAAGGCCTCGTAGTTCGACTAGACTTTAACTAACATAGCTAACTGAAAATATGTACTTCAGTTGATGATATGCAATGTGTGTGATAGTGAATGTGATAAACACTATTGGATTGACCTAGTGAAGCCTCAACGGCTCATTGATTGATAGCCATGCCTACGTTGTACACGTAGAGACCTCATAGTTTGACACGACCACCGAATTTGATATATACAGAGAATAAGTCATGATTTTATGTGTGTGATACATGACAAACCTAGATAGATAGACCTAATGCCTTGGGGGCACATCAACTGATGGCCTTTCCTACATCCAGTCATAGAGGCAATGCAGTTCAACTATGTCTACGACTGACCTGACACAATTGACTCTAACTCTTTTTTTATGATTTTTGACACGTTTTCAATTTTTTTGTCTTTGTGGAGTTTTTTGATGTTTTTGAAAAAAAAATTCAAGACATTTTTTGATGTTTTTGGATTTTTTTCAAGACATTTGTCTAATGTTTTGGGTTGCTATGTACAAGGTCCACATGACACAGAGCGAGGATTTTCTCCTAGTCAGGAATACAACATACATGATGGAGTGGGGAGACAGAGTGGGCTTGATGTCAATCGTTCCAAGTAATGGATAAGACAACCATTTATTATGAGTGATGGTGAAAATTCTGATTGGAATGATGGTAGACAAAGGAGCGAAGTCAACTACACATGGCACCTGTTTGCCAGTTTTTCACCATGGTACTTATCCATAGCGCCACCGAAGTGGTTTTCACTATTGGATGAATTATTTCTCTTTACTATTTTATTGATTTTTCAAAAAAGAAAATTGGTGTTACAAAATGCCTGTTTGCCAGGTTTTCATCAAGGTAACCATTTTTTTGTTTTTTTTGTTTTGTTTTTTGTTTTTTTTCTTTTTTCGATTAAGACATAGTTCTCAAAAGCTACACATAGAACCTCTTCAGATGAAGGTTGTTGATTGGTGAAAAAGTGGTTCTCCTTTAGGGGTAGAGAGTTGATATGCTCCTAATCCAAAATCTTTTGTAACAATATAGTGCCCTAACTAGTTAGGTTCAAACTTGCCTGGTTTTTCTCGTTCATCTTGATTCTTGGGGTTCTCCATTAAGACTAGGTCACCAATGTCAAAGTGTCAATTTAGAAATTTCCTATTATAGCTACGATGAAGACGATTCTGATATGCTTGCAAATGATCTAGTGCCTTGTGTTTTCATTCATCTAGGAATTCTAACTCTTGCAATCTAGATACACAGTATTCTTCATCATATGTATGACCTTTCAAGGATGCCCTCAGGGAAGGAATTTCAACCTCAATAACTAAGATAGCTTCAAATCTAAATACTAGGGAGTATGGAGTGGTGTCAGTGGGAGTATAGATGCTTGTGAGGTAAGCCCATAAGGAAGGATTAAGCTGTAAATGTAAGTCACAGCCAACATCATTGACAATATTTTTGAGGATTCTGATAATGGTTTTATTAGATGCCTCAACTTGGTCGTTACCTTCTGGGTAATATGGAGTGGAAAAATGATGTGGGATATGGAATTATTCTCATAGATGGAGGACTTCTTGTTTCTTGAATGGATGACCATTGTCTATGATAATGGATTGAGGTACACCATACCGAAAAATTATGTAGTTTAGGATAAATGTGGATATTTGTGTGTCAGTGATGTAGGTCATGGGAATAGCTTCAATCCATTTGGTGAAGTATTCAGTGGCGGTTATGATGAACTTATGGCCATTAGATGATGGAGGGTGTATCTTACCTATGAGGTCAAGTCCCCATTGGGAAAAGGGCCATGGTGAAGTAATCGAATGAAGCTCTTGTGCTGGCGCGCATATCAAATCTCCATGTATCTAATACTATCGACACTTCTTGACAAGTATATATGAGTCCTTTTCCATTGTAGGCCAATAATAACCTAATCTCATAATCTTGTGGGAAAAAGTAGGACCTCTAGAATGGGATCCACATATACCCTCATGTATCGCTTGCAAGTTTTCTTGTGATTCTTCTGCATCGAGACATCTCATTAAGGTGTTATCTAAGGTATGTCTGTACAGGGTATCTTTGATGATGATGTATTTGATAGACTTATGGATAAAGGTTCTACATTGGTTGTTTGACAAGTCTAAAGGTAAGATTTGGGCATTTAGATAGTTGTATACATCCTTGTACCAAGGGGAAGTAGGACCAAAAATCATACAAACCATCATGGAATCAGGGACATCATAGGCAGGGACCAACAATTGTTCGACCAAAAACTCGAGTTTAGGCATGTTGCTAGGAATACCCAATAAGGAACCCATGGTTGCCATAGTATATGCTGCCCTATTCTGAATGTGTGGTATTTGTTGAAAGGTGATGTCATCAAAGTACTGTTTGAAACTATCAGACATGCACTTGTAGGGGGAAATTTTCTCATCCTTATTTTCATAATCATCATTTACTTTCCAGACTACTAGCTGAGAATCCCCATAAACATGTAGACTCTTAATCTTCCAGTGGGATGCCATTCTTAGTCCTGTCACTAAGGCAAGGGAAACAAATCCTAAATGATTTAGGAATAGCATCACCTTGAGGTGTAACAAATAGTATGCCTGCTCCTGAACCACGATTAGTATGTGACCCGTCAAAGTATAATTTCCATTTGGTTCTAGTGTCAACTTTGAAGATAAACTCATTAGGAAAATTTCCCACTAAAGGATAGTCTACCTTCATGCATGCATCCACTAACTAATCTGCAATTAATTTCCCTTTTTTATAGATTTCCTCTCCACATACTAGATGTCATATTCACTAAGTATCATCACCCATTTAGCCAATCAACCTGTTAATGCTGCTTTACTTAGGAGATATTTGAGAGGATCAATATTTGTGACCAACATGGTTTGATGGTTTAGCATATAGTGCTGAAGTTTTTGAGTAGCAAAGACTACCGCAAGATAGACATGTTCTATGTTACTGTAGTTTAATTCATATCCCACCAAGGTACAATTAATGTAGTACACTACCCTTTCATGACCTTGATTATCATTTTGTGCGAGAAGGGCTCCTAATGCTAACTAAGTTGCTGAAATGTAAAGTATTAGAGGTTTGTCATCTGTAGGTGGCATTAATATAGGTGGAGCAAGTAGACAATCCTTGATCTATTGGAAATATTCCTAACATTTAGGTGTCCACACAAATGGTACTCCTTTCTTGAGAAAATATTGAAATGGATGTATTTTGCCTACTAGTTGTACTATGAATTGCTTGATGGATTGTAATCTTTCCTGTAGTGTTCTTAGTTGACCAATGATGGGTGGGGGATTCATTTCTATGATAGCTTTTACCTTCATTGGGTCTACTTCAATGCCTCTTCTAAAAATGATATATCCTAGAAGTTTCCCTGATTTCACTCCAAAGACACATTTCTTTGGATTTAGTCTGACTTTGTAATTTTCTAGTCTTTGGAATATCTTGTCTAGAAATTTCAAATGATCTACCCTTGTTAATGATTTGGCTATTATGTCATCAACATAGTCCTCCATGAGAGTATATACAAGGTCATGGAAAATAGTCACCATTGGATGTTGATACGTAGCTCCAACATTTTTGAGCCCAAAACGCATAACATTCCAGCAGTATGTTCCCCATGGACATGTGAAAGTTGTCTTGTGTTGGTCTTCAACTATGATTTTGATTTGGCTATACCGGAGAAACCATACATGAGGGATAGCATCTCGTATCCTATTGTAAGGTCCACTATCATGTCAATGTTCGGAAAAGGGAAGTCATCCTTAGGACATACCTTGTTAATATATCTAAAGTCTGTACAAATGTGGATGCCCCTAGTTGGTTTGGTCACTAGCACAAGATTTGAAATGTAGTCTACATAGTCTATGGATCTTATGAATCTGACATCCAATAGCTTCTTGAGTTATGCTTTGACCAGTAGATAAACTTGTGGATGCATTTTACTTAACTTCTGTTTGATTGGATTAACACCTAGCTGTAATGGTAGATGATGCAATATAAGGCCTGGATCTAGCCCAGGAATGTCATCATACAACCATGCATAGTTTATCTATCTCTTTGTGAAGAAGTCTCAAAACTCTTGTTGCTCTGTCTCTATCAAAGAGGTTACAAAGTATATTACCCGAGGGTTTTCTTCTATGTTTATGTTGACTTCAATAGACTCCTCTACTAACATTGGTGGTATTTCCTAAGAAACTGGGAGAATGCTCAAACCTCTATCCTTGGGTGCCTCAAAGAGGTTTTCACCCTTGGATGTGTCCTTTATTTTTACTATTTCTTCGTCCAAAGGCACCTTTCGGTTTTCACCTAGGGACTTGTCATTTTTCTCATTTTCATTGTTTTCTTTTTATTTTCACTTTTGCAACTAGAGGTGTGAATAGACTCCCCAAAATATGATTTTTCATCCAAGTCTATGGTAAAGCTAGCTTTATGATCCCCTCTAGGTATTCCTTCTTGAAGTCCCATGAACTCGGCTATTGCTTTGCCATTCTTGAATATGTCTAAGATGGGTGTACCTTGTTGATCCCAGTCGATAAGTTGGGGATATACGAGGGCATGTCATCATCAGAGTTATCAAATGTGGAGGCTGACAAGGTGAATATAGTGGTTAACATGGTCATAGAAGTTTTGGACTAAATCCTTTTTGTTATTTTTCCTATGGGTAGGTAAAATTTGATGTGGGACTAACGTAAGGGCTAGGTCATCAGAAGATGGTTCGTCAAGTGCCCAATATGTAGGATCAATGGTTTCCCAATAATAATGCTTAAGCCATTCTTCTTTGAACAAGGGATTTTTATGATGAGGGCTACATGGATTTGGTATGGGTTTTATCATTATGTCAAGTTCCCCAAATAACTTATCTAGGTTCATGGTGCTGGTAGAGGAAAGGGAATCCCATTCATAGTCACTTGAGTCAAGGGATTCATCTTAAACTGGATCAAGTGGTTTGTGAGATATCTCGATGTCTTCATAAGCACTTACTTCCTCTTCAAATGGTGATGAAGTATAAGGAAAGCTAATTCTAAGTGGTTGAAACCCCAATCTTAGGCCTTTTGGTTGTGGTGAGATAATGATTGGTTCAACCCTTCCATTTTAATGTATTCCTAACCCACTATGTTCATCATAACCTTTGCTTTGCATTATCATAAAGCCTTTTTCCATATTGATCCTTAGCTATTTGAATAGATGGTGAGGGGTATTCATTGTCTTCCTGGTACAACTAGGAGGTAATATCATCTTGGTCCACAACTTCTTCACTTAAATCTCCCCATTTTGTCAATGCCATTGTAGGAGGAACATGAAATGTGACTACGGATTGTCTCCTATCTGCTATGGGTAAACCATATGTCCTAGGATAAATCGATTGGCTGACATAATAGGATGCGTTCATGTGATATTCTCCACAACCCTTATCTTGGATCTTGACCTTAGGAGTGGATGATGGTGGTTGTGATGAAATGGACTTAGTAAGAGTTGATGGATCAACATACATGGATAAAGTAGATGATGAAGCTTCTTGATTAACTAACACCTGTTGTTGTGGAATTTCCCATAGGGTTGTGTAATATTGAAAAGGATTTGGATCACCATCAATCATGATATCGGTTCCATTATATGATAATTTAAGACACTAGTGATATGTGGAAGGTACAAATTTCATTGCATGTATCCAAGGTCTACCAAACAAAAGTTTATATGGAAGGTGAGATCCAAGACTTTGAAGCTAGTGTAAATAATTGTAGGGCCAATCCTAATAGGGAGTGTGACAACTCCTTTGGATGATATTTTCTCATCATCATAAGCCTTAATGACTATACTCTTAGTGGTGTCCATGCATTCTTCTAAGAATCCTAATGCCTTAACCAATTTCAAGGTACAAAGGTTCAACCCTGCTCCTCCATCTACCAAGACTCGTCTAACTTTGGTTTGATGGAATAGGACTTCAAGGTGTAATGGGTCATTATGATCAGTCTTTTCAGTTGAATAATCCTATTGAGAAAATGTGTCATGATGGGAATTGGTTAAGTATCCTACCATTTCTTCGAAACGATTGACATCTAAGTTGGTAGGGATAGTTGTGCTCTGTAAGGATTTGTTGAGAATGGCTTGATGATCTAGTGATAAAGTCAATAGTTCCAAGATGGATATTTGTGTTGGGGTCTTGCCCAATTGATCAAGAAAATTATACTTAGACTTGGAATACTATGTAGGTGGATCAGAAGGACCTGGAAGGGTTATCTTAGTTCTACGTGTATTTACAGCACATTTAGGTCACTTCTTTATGGTAATGGTATAGATGTTTTCATCAACGGCTCTGATATGATTGATGATTGTACCTCATTTATAATCATACTTAGCACTGTTATAATCGGTCGAGGTATTATTCTTAGTTCTTGAAATAGAGGCCTTTCCTTTCCCATGGTCATGTAATGGATCTGTGAAGACCTTGTGATCACTGTTCTTGGTATGTTTATGCCCATTGACCTCTAGGGTTTCATCTTCAACAAAATCTTGTATGATGTTTTTTTGTTGTCGGCATTGTTGTAGGTTATGTCCCTTTGTTTGATGGTATTCACAATAGGCGTTATCATCCCACCATGAGGGTTTAAACTATCCAATATCATACTATTTTGGTTCCAAAGGTTTTAGGAGATTATGTTTAATCAGCTCTTTGAAAACTGTCTTGATTGGTTCTCCCAAAGGGGTAAATTCATGTTTCGGAAATCTCCTTTGTGGCCGTTGTTGTTGCAAATTTTGGACAAAATTTGTTGTTTGATCTGGATTACTCATCATATCTTGATTGGGGTTGTAACCTCTAAGTGTGATGACCGGTCCTATATGTAGGGTCTTAGCATCAACAATACCGTCATTTGTAACATTTTTGTTTCCAGACCAGAACTTGTTTCTATCGTTGGGAGCGTTTTGATGTTGAACAACTGGATTTCTACCTAGTACTTTAATTTCTCCTTTATCAATAAGGCCTTTTTCAAGGATAATTCCCTTTTGTACCAAGTCTAGGAAAGAGGTAAAATAATGTACTCTTAAGTCACTTCTCAGTTTTGGATGAATATTTTCAGGGAATATCATGACTTTTTGTTTTTCGGGTATCTGAACTGGACATCTACTAGCTAAACTTCTCCATCTCTGGAAGAAAGTGGTGAAATATTCACCTTATTCTTGTGTGGTGTGACATAAGGTATCTATTGTTATTTCATTGTCTATTTTGAAGGAATTTTTTTTGACAAACTTCTCAGCTAATTCACCGAATGACTGTATGCCATATGGTAGTTTAGAGAACCATTCCAGTGCTATCCCGTAAAGGGTTTGCAGAAATAATGTGGGATCATATGATATGTCCATGCATGTTGTAGAGAATTATCTAATATGTTCTAAAGGATTCCTCTTCCCATTATACTTAGGAAAATTTGGTATAATGTATCTGTGTGGGAAGGGTGTCATGTATAGCACTTTGTCAAAAGGACATGGACATAAATCTTGCACTGAGATAGTTCGTTTGCCTGACATAGACATGTTGTCTATTTGTTGTTGAAGGATTTACATTTGATTTTGGAGAACATGTACTTGTGTCAAGGACATTTTTTTTGCATTGTTAGGATCAATGTAGGTGTTCTAAAATTCTATGTTTTGTGATGGATTATGATTTGGCGAGGGAATATATCCTATTTGAATGTTCTAATTTGATGTAGGGATATATCCTGTTAGAATGTTTTCATTTCCTAAGAATGTTCTGATTTGGTATAGTAATATTTCTTGTTGGAATATTCTGTGTAACCCCTATTTGTGGAATGGCAGTATGTGGTATAGTTGTATTTGTGCCAACTTTGGATCTTTTACCAGTAGTGTTTGTGCCAAAGGGATTTGATGAAGATGCTCTCACAGTGAATTGTAGACCTTGTGTTATGTTGAATGGGGTTGTGTTTACAATTGAAGATGTTTGAGTAGGTATGCCAGTTGGTATTGTTGCGGTAATTTGAGGAACAAAGACACTTCATGTCATGGTTTGCATTGGTTGAGTAGATGTTGTTTTCAAAGTGTGAACATCAAATCCTGGTGGTAGTGTGGCACCTTCTACTAGAAAAATTTCTAGATATCATTGGGGATCATTTTCGAAACACTCATCCATAAAGGATGAAGACTCAGGATCTTGTACGACACCATCTATGTCTTCAGTATATTTTTTTCCATGTGTGTCTCTAGTGACATGTTTTTCAAGCAAATTTTTGTGTGGTCTCTCTTTCCCTGATGGTTGGTTTCCAAAAGGATTGAAATTTTTTTTAGGGTCCGACATTTCTCTATGTTTCTTATTAGACCTTGTTTCAACCATGAAATTTTTTCCTGGAATTAGGTAATGCAACTACATCTAAAATGATGCATTCAATTTCTATGTTTTTGGGATTTTCTGAATACAAAGGATGTCGCTAAAAATTAAGGATTTCTAAAATGGTGTATACTAGGATGACGTATGCTAGGATGGACGGTATGAATTTTTTTGAGTAGATTATTATGGTAAATGATTCTAAGATGGGTATAACCTACCACCTATGGAATAAAATCCAAGCAATGATCTAACTTTACCAAGGAACTTGATTGTAGGTCAAAGACAACTGACAAGGTGAATTTCCAAAACTAGACTATTGAGCTGGAAAGATTCACTAATAGGATAATAGTGACTAAGTTCAATGATAATGATAAATCGGAGCTTGAACATATCCAATGACGTGGAAAGTTGTTCTATTCTATGATATGCAACTTCCTATGGGGTGTCTCAATTTTTCAAATCTAGGATGACTATCGCTAAGACATAAATGACACCTAATAATGCAAGGGTTTAGAGAATTTTTTTCCAGTTTCTGTCCAAGATTGGTCGTAAGAAACAAAAGAGAAAAAGATAATTTTTTTTCAGACTAAGTTTGCAGTTTTTGAAATTTTCTGTTGACAATCAATTATGGTTAGCGTTTCAGATGTGTTGATGGATTTTATAGATGTGTTTCAATTTTTAGATGTGGTTAATTGACCAAACCAAGTCTCGAATGTTGATAGAAAAATAAAAAATTTCTTGACAGACATTGTTTAAACTATGACATATGTGACTCGGTATCTAAACTCTGAAACTAAATCTGTTGACGGTCACATGTGGTTTTTAGTTTGACAGTTGTAACTCATAAAGACACATGCGGTTCAAAATATGATAGTTGGGACTCAAAATGACACATGCGATTCAAAATATGATAGTTGTGACTCAAAATGACATATGCAATTCGAGATATGATAGTTGCAACTCAATTTATAGCTACAATTTTTAGATGAAAAAGTTACAACTAGCTTAGTTTAATGATCAATTTTTGACAAATAAAGAAAAAAAAAGCACAAAATACAAAGTATTTTCAGTTTGACGTGTATGAATCTGTTAAAATCAAAAGACAAGTACAATCTAGGCTATGTTGGATAGTATTTACTGAGTTCTCAATTGGATTTCTCCAGCTATGCATATTCAAGGCAGATGACTAGTAGCTTGACCCCACTAGCTCCCCTCCATGACACTCACTTATATAGGGAAGCCAGGCTATTGTACCCATGAAACTCCCATGGCATACATTTCATCTCTACACATGAACCATTAGAATTTGAGATGGCTTCATAGGTTCGACCTACTGCATCAGTAAATAGATTGGGATTTTTGCAAAACTTCAAGGTTTTTCGTAAGGGCATTTCATTTGTGGGGCACCATCCAATATGATGAGAGACCATTTTTCCCTTCTTGTCAGAACAGTGAGCATGATTTTTGGGGTTTCCCCCAAAAATCCACTTTTATATACCGGTTGGAAGTCGCTCGTGACAAGCATGTTACCGGTCTGAGTCATCTTGGGGTGAGTACTTTTATCGACCAAGACAGTCCCAAGTTCTAGAGTTAGTAACCATTTCTCTTACACCCAAGATCGCACGAATGCATAAGGGGAGAGGATACTTTGATATACCGAATCGTAAGGGTAATTACAAAGTGTGCTTTTGCACCAGACAAAGTAAACATTGGTTGATTTTAAGCCAAATGACAATTATCTAACTATCAAACATAAAAGTTCATTTTAAATATTTAGAGTCTTCGACAACAAGTCCTACATGCAATTGATTAGTAGTTTATTGGTTGTCTTCATCATTCATCCTACATAAAAGAAGGGGTTTTGGTTTTCAAAGTATTCTACACTTCGGCCTGCAAAAACAATGTTATCCTCCTAAAACAAAGCTGTAAATAAAAGATTAGTGAAAAAAAAAACAAAAAAAACAAAACTATCAAAATGCAAAAATATGAAAGTTAAAAAAAAATCAAAATTATTACCAGCCAGATGTGTCATTCCAATTCACAGATGCGTCGAGATGTTGACAGTAAGATGTGTTGCGAGAGGTCTCATATGTGGATCATGCCATCAAATGCATTTCGGTATTTTTCAGATGCGGTTCGTGAACTCAGATGCATCGTTTCATCAGTCAGATGTAGTTTGTTGTACGATACCTGCAAAACAAAAAATGAAAAAGCGGAATGGAGTCACGAAGTTTGAAGAGTTCTTCACGTTGGTTTCACCAAATGTAACATAGATAAAATGGATGTTGCATAGTAATATGGTTAAATCTAATCTAAACATGCATAAATCTAAATTAAACAACAAATAATGAATCAAATGAATAAAAAAAAAACGTAAAACATAGAACAGTCTCACCAAATATCAATCCAATTCCTCAAATTATCTTGATTTTCCTTCTCCATTTTGTCGTGTCGGTATTCTTGCCCTTTTTTTTAGTATGTATGCAAGCATAGCCTTGATGTATGTCTAAGAAAAATATCGGAGATTAAGTTCTTCCAAAAAGTGTATTGATTTCGGGAGGAGGAATAATGCCAAAGATCAGCCAATTTATAGAAAGTTGGTTTTCAAACGACCGAGATTGTTGAGTGCCATGCAATGTGAGTTTTGTGTCAGTTAGAATGTGAGTTAGGAGATTCTGTAGTATAAAGATTAAATTAGAATAATAATTTAATCTGGTGTTAAGACAGTTTGAAAATATTTAAGAATAAACATTAAGATTAAATAAATGATTTAACCTTCAATTGAAATTCTTCGAAAATAAAAGAATTAGACTTTGAATGAAAAGGATAAAGTTAGAACTTGGAGAATGCTCTGTTCGAATGCACACATGAGTTAATTAATTAAATAAATATATTTAATTAATAAATATGTTCATGCATATGAGTTAAAACTAGTTAATTGACTGGTTGTGACAAAGAGTCCTTTTCACAGAGACGATCAAATATTGAATCTAGAGATAACTAATGGATTTAAATAGATCTCGAGTCATATGGTGAGTGAATAATTAGTTAACTGGACGATAGAAGAATGTGATAGAAAGAATTAGTTATGAATTAAATGTTAATTTAATTCAACATTCGAAATTAAAATGATTTAAATAAATAAATAATAACTTATTTAATTGATTGGAAAGGTTAAATGAATAATTAAATAATTTGAAAAGAATATTTAATTATAGTCGAAATATGATAAGAGGTAAATTAAATAATAAATTATTTAATTCAGAAAGGGAATTAATTAATTAGTGATGTAATTAAATAAATAAGATTTATTTAATTAATCAGAGTTGAATAAGGGTTACAAAGAATTAATCGAATAATTAAAGAGTTATTTAATCAATAGAAGAAAGACATTTTTAGGAAGTAATTAAATAATTAGAATTATTTAATCATGACCATGGACAATAGAAAATTATGCTGCAAATGGTACTCGCAAGCCTAGACCAATTTTCAGTGTCTACATTAAAAATGAAATCTAATGAGATGTTGCTTTAAAATATGATTTTCAAACTTGGAAGTACAAATCTGACTTCACAAATTAATTTTGGAAATAAAAGAGTATGGCATAATAAAGAGTTTCATTTGAAGTGGACCACCCTATTAAATGCCTTGATAAAGTTAAAAGATCTATGAATTTTATCTACAATATAGCCTACATAGTCATCAGTCTTATTCACATCCCTTCTTTGGATATCAATAGGAAACACCATTAGATAGCCTCCTTAAAAGTTCAATCCATTAAGGGAATAATGAAAGGGTTTTCCTTAATGATTACATCCATCTGCCAAAAAATAATGTATGGCTGAATAAGGATGATATCATTTTGAAAGACTAAAATGGTTGTTGAGACTGATCCTAACATATTTATGTTGAATACAATACATACAAACAATCTTGTATAGACCTTCACTTCCACACTCTCGAAAAAATTGTTTTGTAAGGACAACACTTCATTTGCCTAGTTTTGTAGGTTAAGCTAAATCTTGTTCTCACAAGCAACTTCAAATGTCTCGTACACTTCCATCTACTTATGAAGCAAGCCTCTATCTAAATTGACTTCACCATTACAATAGTGATTCAAAATATCATAGGGCCATCCTCTGGTTTTATATTTCAAATCTATTTCCATTTGTATTGAATTTTCTTCCATCCATGTAATTCATGTCTTTGGTCACAATGTTTATTCTAGAATCCATATACAACTTCCTCCCTCCTATTGACATAGAATCAGTATGGAATACTATCTTGACTTTTAAGCTAAATAATAAAAATTGGTTAGAGCTTATACTATGCAAAGGAGAATAAGAATAAACTCTAACCTTATCAGCAATTGAAATAGATAAGGGGTCACTATATTCCACACATATTCACATAGACAATGAACATGATATTTGGGGTTCCTACTCTTACTATTATTATATTTATTTATATAATAATAAGGTTACACTACAATATTTTTCTTCTCTTTTTATCTGCTCTAACTCGTATTTCCTCTGATACATTCAATCATACTAGTATTGTGCTTCCTATAATAACATTATATCATGGTTGAATGAAAACAATGTTCAATTCCATGAGGCTCAAATTTTATTCATGCATTGGTCTTGAAATGTCATCAAACTGAAAATAGTCATTGATATATAGTATCAAAGTTTTATTGATACTATTGGTTAGTATGATTTCTCATGTGAGTTGATTAAAGATTGATAACCTATATATTCATAGGGTCCAATCATTATGTTTGACAATGTATTGGCTAGTTTATTGTCCAATGCTATTTGCAAAATAAAATATAGTAAAATATAAAACAGTGATCTTTTCTATCTACTTCACTGTAAATAGTAAAGACTGTACAAATTTCCTTCCAATTTGAGTGTTGGAAGTCTTTATTATTTATAGTGGAGTAGATAGAAAAGATCAATGTTTTGTATTTTAATATATTTTATTTTTCATTGTATTTGATCAACAAATATAGTTTGATGATGATTCTTTGACTAGTGCTACAATATTAGTATCTCGAGGTATTATGTATGCAGGTATAAACTAAATTTGTATGATGCTTGATGTTATACCCATGTCCACTAGTTATCACCATAATTTTTATTATTATTTATATGCAATATAGGGATACTATAGAGGTGAGCAGCAACGAGCAAAGAGAAAGGATTTAAGGAAATGGACTTCAAATAAAGGTACGACACTTTACTATAGATTCCCAAAAGGAGATCACAGTCATGAATATTCAAATAAATAATGATTAGTCCATGTCATAACCATGAAGGGGGCATTGAAATTAATAATAATAGTGATAGGGTAGTATGAAAAACTTTAAAAGATACATAAAGAAAAGTAACTAAGTAGTCAAGAGGGCTTTTAAAATATCATAAATCTTGTCAAGGGTTCATTTTCTTCATAGCACTATGGTAAACTGATAAATATTTCCATCTCAAAAAGTTTCAAAAGAGTACAACCTACAAGTGTATTAAGGAGTGCATGGACAATATCTCAAGGAGCTACCACAATTAATTTCTTCAAGTGTTATACAAGACCATTGAAATCAAATGAATAAACTCATGCATAACCTAAAATAAAAAGGATAGTCAAGTTGCTAGAGGGCAGGTATCACAAAGGATATGGGATCACTTTCAATAGAGATGTGATGCACTTTTACGTTTTTTGCTTTATTTTTCCTAATAAGGTCAAATGCTTTATTTTAGTGTCTAAATCTACCACATAGAGATTAAATATGCTTACTCTCAAATAAAGTTGAGTTATATAAACAATAGTCAGATGCCTCCCTTAACATAAAGGAAAATCTAAAGTACTATGGAATTTTATATCCTTTATAAGTGATTGCTTTTAACCAGTTAAAAACTTGAGAGGGTAATACACAGGTTGCAAGGAAAGTTAAAAATTTATCATTAGTAGCTCAATCCAAAAGGAAAAAATTAAGCATGGAAAAGAATGAGTAGGTTGACCAAATTCACTAAAAGTACAAGTTATTTTTTATAACATCTTACTTGGATATTACTTGATAAGGTAAGGAGTGCTATTTTCCACTCAGTTTCATATGGTGCCATATCTACACACAAATCACCAAATTTTTAAATAACTAAATAAATTGTATTACTTAATAAAGTTGTTACAACATGCCATTCATGTCAAAATCAACTCTTCTTACCACAAAAAATTTGGTTTCCAATTTGATAGGTTCATCTTTTAATTCTTATACCAACTTCTGAAGGAATTTGGTAGCTTATACTTCTACATGAGGAGACAATTTCATCTTGTAAACTATTCCAAAGTACAAAAAACTAGAAATCATATAATTTTCATGATAGTTATAGCTTACTAGATGTTTGGCAGCATCTAAAAATCTTTAGTGAATTGAGAAAAATAGAGAGGCCTTGACCTTCATTTTTTAATTTTTTAGTTTGTTGCTCTAAATATCTCACAATATTTACAAATTGGTTGCTTTCTTTCTTTCTTGTTCAAATAAAAAATAGATACATTTGTATATAGTCAAGATGAATTCAAGAACTTCAGGTAACAAATATATCATAACTGCTTTTATAAGACACTAGCATCTAAGGTCTAAAATCTATTTCTGAAACTATCCACTATCCACTATCAAACATTCCCAATTCTTTGTTCAACCCTCTAGGCTTGAATCTTGATAGCTATTTCACTTTGTAGCTATCCCTATGCCTTTTATATTCTCTAGTTATGGCTCCCAAATCTATTGAAATTTGATCATTAGGGTTAAAATTTAAACCCTGCAAATATAATCTTTGTCCAAATCCATCAAGAATTTTCCATCAGTTATAAACAATTCCCTTATAAAGAATTTGTGAAGTCAAGGCTAAAATTTGGAAATGAAATTATGAAAATGCACAAGACTAAAAATGAGATATGATGAGATGTTGCTTTAAAATATGATTTTCAAACCTAGAAGTACAAATCTGACTTCACAAATGAATTCTGGAAAAATACAATGACTATCCTCAACCTGGCGATATCTTCTTGAGATTTTTTTGATTTTTCCCAAGAAAATCGTTGAGCAAAACACCGTTGCAATAAATAGTCAAGCTCATTTTTATTTATGTCGGCCACAATTTAACTTTGCAAGTCTATCAAAATTTTGGCAAAAAATGTTCGTCGAAATTCCGATGAACGTTGGGATAAAAAATTTTAAAAATGAAAATTTCACACAAGTACCCAGCGATACATCTGATTATATAGCTTTCATCAAAAAAATTCGTCATATTTTTCAATCAAATGAGTTAGTGACTAATCTACTAGGAATTCACCATTTTTGTGGCCTTATAATATGAGGCGCTTATCCTTTGCAACCGACTTGCAGTTAGCTAACCACGAGCTTTGAGGTTTCTAAAGCCAATTCAACAAATCCTTTTGGTGCATATCTTGTAATCATTGCATTCCGAGTATGGGTGCCATCACTAGAAATAATGGAAATGTGTGAAATCCCTGACAACAGAGAAGTTGGGAAGTCGGCTCTTTTAAGAACTTTTGAACCTGTAATTTAGAGTTCGGGAGTTTGAAAAAATCCTAACTTCCCAACTTAGTGACTTGGTCTTCATAACATCTCATCTTTATTTAGCCTGAAGAGGTCGGGTGATCAGGCATTTCTTGAACTTTTTAACTTGCAAAGGTAAAATATGTGGTTCAAAAACTTCATGAACTCCTGATAAAGAGAAATGAGTATTTGTAAATTTAAGAGCCCCTTTTAATCTGTCGGCCTAATAAAACCTTTAAACTTTAATATTGCCAATAAAATTATTTGACTTGAATAAAATCTCCATTTGAAAACTTGGCACCCACTATCACCATGAATTGGAAATAATCCATCCTAATAACAAATGCATTTATTCACCTTTCTGATAAAATTAAACCTTGAAACTTTGAAACCATGGCTTCAGCTAAAAATGAAAAACTCCAGATCTTCCTCATAAAAACTCCTTTTCTTATGAAATTTGGACTGTAAAGTGAACGGACCTTCCTGAGAAAGACCACCAAAAAATTTAACCTCCAGCAACTAGAAAACTAAATTTTGGCCTCATTTTCAAATTGCTGACAAAAAAAGTGAAGCTTAAAATATTGCAAACAATAAAGCATCTCAACATGAAAAATTGCCAGATTGGGTGGAATAGGGTTAGGATCAATTCCATAAGAGTATTTTGTACCAACTCGCATAGGTTATTAAAATTCATTATTTTCATGATTTGGCAAGCTCAAGGGCGTATAAGGGAATGCACTAAAAATTTAAAATTTCTCAGGTTGAAATTTTTTGATAACAATAGGCTTTGATTGGGGATGATGATTGCAAAGGACAAAGCAAGGGACGTATAATCTCAAGCATGGACCAATACTTATCCATTGGGTATAATATTTAGGGAGAACCGAGGAAAAAGGAGCCAAAGCATAACACAAAAAGAGGATGAAATAGGAAAGGAAACTAACTACTAGCACAACAAAAAAGCCTAATATGTACATGGTCAGGAGACCCTCCCTTAGATGACTCCAGAATGTTTATGAAAATCCATTAATGGGCTAAGAGAATTAAACTCCCAAGTAGAAAAGAGAGGTGTACCCATGAAGCGCTTGCAAACTTAGAAACCATCCAAAGATCTGAAACTAAAATCTAGAACTGGTAAACCAAAAATACCTCCTGAGTAATGCTCCAAAACCAAAAAACCATTTAGCATCATAAACCTCTGTAATATCCTCAACATATTCTTGCATATATAACCATTCCCTATAGCAATCAAACTAACATCCCATGCCTCAAAATAACCATTTGGACTATTAGGAGACCAATCATCAACCATATGTGTCTCATGCCAAACTAGAAGTTGATCAAGCTGAAAATATTCATTGTAAATAATATTTTCATGTGTCTTAAAATCACTTCCAACTATAACAATCTCCTCTTTTCCTATAGGAATTGACTCAACAATATGATATACTTCACTTTCCTTGTCTATATCCTATAGATTAGACATTACAACCTCTTCTCCACACAAAATATTATCTTCTCCAACATTAAGGCACCAGTTCAGAATATAAACAATATGAGGCTCATCAAATTTGTTTATTTGACCACTTCCATCAAAGCTATTATGGCTACTTTTAACATCATCTTCCAAATTTTGTTTAAAAATTTTGGCACTCAAATTTTCAAAATGAAAGGATTCAAAGGTAAAATCATTTTTGACCTCTTCTTATAGCCACACTTTCATATTATCTTGCTTAGAAAAAGTGAAGGCCTCATATTCATCTTGCATGCACTTCGAGGAAAGGATATTCAACACCTCATCTTTATGTTGTGCATCTTCCTATCGTTCTTCATCACCAAAAAAAGTGAACGATTCCATTTTTGTAACAGATAAGGATGACAAAACAACACTATTTGCATTAACCTCATTGAAATTTGTATCATGAGAGGATGGTCCATTTTATTCACCATTTGAGGGACTTTCAGATTCATCTTTATCTTCTTCACGATGCAAATAATACACTTCAATTTTCCTATCCGTATGAGGTTTAATTCCTACCACACTTACTTAACCTCTACCAAAAAATTTTGGACCAAAAATAGTGAGATTAAAACTTTTGACAGGAGGAGGTTGTATAGTTTGAAATCTTATAGGATGAAAACTTGGTTTGTGCATGATGAACTTCCTTATAGATTCATATATTGAATCATTTGTAACCTGATTCTCTTTCCAAAGACCACTTAATATCAAGTCGTCTTCTATTTTTATAGCCTCTTGTTGAGAAACTTCTATATCACCTAATTTACATTTTTTTAACTCAAATTGAACGTCTAGATGCAATGCAAAAATAAAAGTACAAAGTTGTAGTTTCTTACTTGGTTGAATAGAAGCTGGAATATTTTTGAGCAGTCGGTTGAATCTATCCACAAAATCTCTGATTGATTCACCTTCTTGCTTCTGAATATTGAAAAATTAGTCCAGCAAAGCAGCTTCATCAACAGGGACCTCATACCTTCCCAATAACTTATTCTTCAATGATTTCCAATTAGTAATACATTTTTCTTCTAAATAATAAAACCAATTTGTGGCAAGCCCAATAAGAGATTCAATAAATAATCTCACAAAAACATCTTCTTCACTTACCCCCAAAATGCCACATGCAATTGTGAATGCCAGAATGTTCTCTTCTGCATCTTGATGGTCTTCTCCCCTGAACTTTAGGAAGTGCTTTCTTGATCCTTCAAGCAATGGTAAATATTGTGGCAAAGAAAGAGGTCCAAAGTGATTTCCCCATGGCTAGGAAGAAATTAACGTCATAATGTAATTCTGAAAAATAAATCAGACAGGAGGCTTTACTATAATAAAATGCTTCTGAGTGCATTCCACCTTGCAAAACCACCAACCTCCATCCTCAGGGAGGCACCTTAAAATTTCTGAGAAAAGACGACACTTGCACTTCGATTCTTTCCCCAGTGGAGTTGCCAAAAATTTGTTAGTTAACAGATTTGTCACTTTAGTTTTATACTCTCTTGCCCATGTCAATGACAATCTGAACAACAGTTGAGTCACTTGCAATGGTATTTGCAAGTTCTCTCTGCTTATTTTACAAGGCACAACTACCTTCATATGATATATAATTAATGAAAATAGACAACATGCTTTTAGCCAGAAAGAAGAAAAGGAAGACTAATAACTATTCATAACCATGACATAGATGCAATGGGTTAAATTCAGAATGAAGTGAATGAAAATAAATGATACAAATTTCATATATCACACCCATGAATGATACTCAAGAAAATAATGAACAACAAATCCCCTTACAATAGATGAGTTAATCTGAATTCAAAGTTTCAATAACGAACACATACACAGTTTAATATAACAAAATAACCATTGAAGAGTAATTACAAAGACTCAAAGTTCATTTGCAATCAAAACAAAACATTAATAAATACACAAATTTAGAAATATCTCCTTTATTACCTCAATCCCAAAATGTGAGGTCAAAGCCTCAACATCCCTATACAATAAAACTATGTTGAAAGAAAACTAGGTTGCTCCATGTTCCCGAATAGCTTGAAAAAATATAAAAAACCTTCTTTAGATAAATCCCCTCCATTTAAATAGACTGATTTTGATGGATGCACAACCATTGTGTCTTCCTCTTCATAACCTTTTCTTTGGAATGTTGAAGATTCTTTAATTTCCTCCCTAACTGATTATCGAAATACAAAGATGAAATATAAGAAGTTTCCTCTTCCCATGCACAAAATAATTTAACACCCAAAAATAATTCATAACATTATGAATTAAATTATATGGAAAAACATCAAGCCTTGATTGAAATTTACTGAAAGGTGAATAGTATATCACTTTTGCTAAGAATTCCTATGTGTTAAGGCCATGATAGTCCCACCAATTCTACATTTCATATGCTTAGAAAGTGCTCCAATGGCATCCTAGAAAAATACTCTCTTCTCCGAGTGGCATACATCAGTTAAATTCTAACTAGAAAAAAATTGTAAGCGATTAGAACTAAATCAAAATGGCATTGGTCTTGGCAATCTCAAAGTCACTAAACTTGTCAAAAATAATGCATAACTTCAATTTTCCCCAACCCAAGTGATCAAAAACCTTTAACTCCTTCTACATGCAAGAATCTTTGATGAATAGGAACCAACAATGATTTTGGAGTACCAACCTGAAAAATTCTTCCACTTAAGTCATTATGTCCATTATTTTCAAATACTTTCTTAATGTTTTCTTGATGCAAAGACAACTTCTCAATTTAGATTCTTCTTTGTGAATTTGATTACAAAGTGTTGAAGAAGGATTTATTCCTTGATAATTATTTTCCCGGGTGACTCAAAACTAATGGTGTCCCTTTTAAGTGCATTACAGCCTTGAGTGCACCCCATACCATTACAACATAAGTGAGGGACACAACTAAAAAAATTCCAAATAATAGGCCAGTGGATATCGCTTCAACAACTACTAATAGAAGATTTTTCTCGAGAAGATCATATACCAGCTTGGTAGATCCATACACAGAGTCTAAGGAAAGAGAAGCTAAAGGAGGTCACGAGATTTGGTCATACACTTCCAATTGTATTTGATTGAGAGTTTCTAAATCTTTTTCAATAAAATCATTTTGTGTGTATTCTGCGATCATTGCATTCCTCAAAATTGCATTTATCCTCAAAATAGTTCACATGCCTTATCTATGAGTCACATTATATAATGGTCGTGAAACTTTAAAAGATTTAAAAAAAAACAAATACACTTTGGGTGTGTATTAGGCAACATATTATTTTGCAATTTACATTTGTGTTTCTTATGCTTCCCAACACTAGTATCACTAAATCAGTTGAAAACCAATGATATCTCACAAATGTCTCCCTCATTTTGCATACTAATCTACCAAGCCTTCACCATTTTTGTGGCCTTATAAGATGAGGCGCTTATCCTTTGCAACTGACTTGTAGTTAGCTAACTATGGGCTTTGCAGTTTCTAAAGCCGATTCAACAAATCCTTTTGGTGCATATCTTGTGATCATTGCATTATGAGGATGGGTTCCATCACTGGAAATAATGGAAACATGTGAAATCCCTTACAATAGACAAGTTGGGAAGTTGACTCCTTCAAGAACTTTTGAACCTTTAATTTAGAGTTCAGGAGCTCGAAATGTTTTTGACTTCTCGACTTAGTGACTTGGTCTGCATAACATCTCATCTTTGGTTACCCTGAAGAGGTCGGGTGATCGAGCATTTCTTTAAATTTTGAAGTAGAAAAGGTAAAATATGTGGTTCAAAAACTTCATGAACTCCCGATAAAGAGAAATGAGTGTTTGCAAAGTTAAGAGCCCCTTTTAATGGGTCAGCCTAATAAAACCTTTAAAATTTAATATTGCCAATAAAATTATTTGACTTGAATAAAATCTCCATTTGAAAAATTGGCACCCACTATCACCATGAATTGGAAATAAGCCATCCTAATAACAAATGCATTTATTCACCTTTTTGATCTCGAAAATATATTTCGACAAAATCAAACCTTGAAACTTTGAAACCATGGCTTAAGATGAAAATGAAAATCTCTAGATCTTCCTCATAACAACTTTGTTTCTTATGGACTTTGGACTATAAAGTGAATGGACCTTCCCGGGAAAGACCCAAAAAAAATTTAATCTCCAACAACTAGAAAACTAAATTTTGGCCTCATTTGCAAATTGTCGATAGGAAAAGTGAAGCTTAAAATCTTGCAAATAGTAACGCATCTTGACATGAAAACATGCTAGATTTAGTGGAATAGGGTTAGGATCAAGTCTATAAGAGGATTTTTCACTAGCTCACATAGGTTTTGAAAATTAATTATTTTCATGATTTGGCAGGTTTGAGGGCATATAAGGGAATGCACTGAAAATTTAGAATTTCTCGGGTTCAAATTTTGGGATAACACTTTTAAGGCTGGAAAATTAGAAAATTTTGAAGATTCAAATAAAGATGATTTTGATGATGTGGAAGCTAAATTTATGAGAAGGATGAAAAAGGGCACCGGTAAGTACAGAGGTAAACTACCTTTCAAATGTTTTAGTTGTGGAAATGTAGGTCATTATGCTTCTAGATGTCCAAACAAAGCTATGAATAATAAGAGTAAGGATAATAAAGGGAAGATGATTAAAAGAGCTTTAGTTTTGGGGTTATGATTCTCCAACTTCAAGAGCAACATGTTGTGATGGGTAGTTTACACTCTTAGTATCCTCTTCTTACACCAATTTATTCCTTCTTTTACCTCCATGTGAACTAGAGGCTTGACCTTTATTGCACTGCCATGCTCCGTGTCCAAATTTATTACATTGATAACACCTTCTTGTGAATCCTTGTGAGCCTCTTCCTTGACCTCCAAATCTGCCTCTAATGACTTATCTACCACCTCTAAATCCACCTCTCTGATCTGCAACTTGTTCTTTGTTCTTGATTGTATCTTCTTGACCTTCATGTGACTGCCTTGAAGTAGAAAAGGTCCCTCTTCCTCTAGAATTGTTTCCTCTACCCCTTGTTTGTTTGTCTTCCCTTCTCTTTAAATTTTCTTGTGCCCTTATTTCCATTTGACAACATTCTTCAATCGTTCTTAGATTTTCCAAGGTTAAATCATCTTGAATGTTGAACCTTATCCCACTTAGATATCTAGCCACCTTCTCCACATCATCCTCCATGTGACCTACCCTTATACTTAGCCTATAGAACTCATCAGTATAAGATTTAACATCCATTTCTCTTTGCTTCAAACCTTGAAGTTTCTTGTACATTTGAAGTGCATAATCACTAGGTAGAAACTTGCCCTTAAGCTTGGCCACCATTATGTCCCAAGAAGCAGTTTTTGACTTACCTTTCTTCCTCCTTCCAATCTACCCATAATCTCACCATAATAAGGCATGCCCCTTCAACTTTGTTTTTGCAATCTTTACCCTTTTCTCCTAAAGTACATCTTCACACTCAAAGTAATTTTCTAGTGTTGCAATCCAATATAAAATTTATTCATCATTAAAGTTACCTCCATACATAGGTAAATCAATCTTTACCTTGTTTTTATCTCCTGTGACTATTTTCAATAGCTTAGCCATCCTTTGCTCATCGAGATCCAATTGCTCTTCCTCTTCCTCTTCTTCATTCCCCTCTTTCTCTTCTTTTTCGGAGTCACTCTCAACACTCACAACCTTACCTATTCTCTGACCTATTTCTAAAGCCTCAATCCTTGCTACCATCATATCTTATAGTTCCTTCAACCTTCTAATCTCCCTTGTAGTTTTCTCTTCCATCGCATTCACCTTCCTGGCTATAGTTTTACCTTTTGGAGGCATCTTATTCACTTTTCCTCTTCTCTCTTTCCCTCTTGTAGACCTACCTATTCTCTAATACCAATTGAGGCAGAAGTAAGGTGGATGGACTTAGATTAACTCAAACAAACCAAACTTTCAAACTTAGAACCCTAGATTGGTGGGTTTCTCTCACAATTTCACCATTCTCCTTGTAACACTCCAAACAAGATTTTCCTATCATAACTTGTCGTACAGGCCTCAAAACCAAAATCTAAAATTTGTTTTAGATACCCATTCGGGATTTTTACAACATATAAAATTTTCATGGAATGTTACTTTGGAAAAAAACCCTCAAAAATATGTTGCTACGCTTGCATAAAGGCCTAATTAGGCATGTTTTGATAGGTCACTTTGTGATTTTCACAACCCATATCTCAAAATATCATACCATCACCCTAGAAATATTAAATATGGTCTACACAAAAATTATCCACGACCCAAAACAATGTCTCCAAATATTTTTCACAAACCCTATCACCTATGCAACCTTTTTATGCCAAAAACAAGAGAATTCCCACCTAGGGCATCATCTAATCTTCATCAAACCTCCTCCCTTGCTCCTAAAAACACCATGCAATAAAAATAAACCTTATCTAACCCCATTCCACCAATTCTCAAAGTTTTGCATTGGTGGAATGGTGAGATTTCCATTACTTTTCTCTCAAAACCCCAAAACCTAGGTTTTTAGAACTAGTTTTAGAAAAACTACTATAAAATCCACAAATCTTGATGAAACAATATGATACAAAATAAAAAAGGAATCTAACTCATCCCTCCATAAATTTAAATGCATGAAATATCACCCTTACACCATTCTATGCCATATCACCACCTATAGCAACAAATTTCTATGTAAAACGCAAAAACAAGGCACCTTTATTATTTTAAATTCAAGTTTACAACTATTGAACCTTCCACCAACGTACAAAAATGATTTTAAAGACATGAAAAGGATTTACAAATAGTTACAATCTAACTTTAAAACTCCTTGACTGTTGAACTTCCCTTAAAGCCAAAATTGCAAAATTGCCTTAACTTTTTCCAATTTTGCAACATTTTACAAAAATGACTCAACCATTCACCTAGAAACCTAACATTGACTCAAAAAACCTTACAAAAATTAGAAATGGTCTTCAAGAACTTATTATAAAAAAAATCACCTAATGTCTAACATTTTGTATCATTTTCCCATTAAGAGCTATGGTGCCCTGCACTAGTTACAAATCAATCAAACAGATAAAGGGATTTTCATTTCACAATCTACGTATGTCAAAGAGATGTTGAAGAAGTTTGGAATGTATGAATCCAAAATAGTTTGCACTCCTATGGTGAGTGGTTGAAAATTGAGCAAAGATGATGATTCACCTAAGGTTGGTCAAAGAAAATATAGATCTATGATTGGTAGACTACTATATATAATTGCTACTAGACCAGATATCATGCACACAGTTTGTCTTATGGCTAGATTTCAAGAAGGACCTAAATAAACACATGTTGCAGTACTGAAGAGTATATTAAATTATTTAAGAAGCACTCTAGATTATGGCTTGTGTTATCCTAAGGATAATAATTTAAAATTAAGTGCTTATACAGATGCAGATTGGGTTGGTTGTGTTGATGATAGGAAAAGTACAAGTGGTGGTGCATTCTTTCTTGGATGTAGATTGGTGTCAATGTTGAGTAAGAAGGAATATTCGGTTTCCTTATCCACTATAGAGGTTGAGTATATTGTTGCTGAATCATGCTACACACAATTTTTGTGGATGAGATAGACATTGAAGGATATTGGATCTGTATATGATGAGCCTATATCTATTTTTTGTGATAATACAAGTGCAATTAACATTTCAAAGAATCTAGTGATGCATTCAAGGAAAAAGAATATATCAATCAGGTATCACTTTTTGAGAGAGAAGGTTATGGAGAATGAGGTGAAACTTGAGTATGTACCTATAAAGGATCAGATTGCTAACATATTTACTAAGGCTCTTCCTAAGGATATTTTTGAGTATCTTTAGGAGAATTTGGGGGTCATTTCCTCTCCTTGTTTGGACTAGATGCGTATGGAGATGCATCATTCTAGTGGATTCATGGATCTATCTCTTTTCTAGACTGATGTTGGTGGCTACCTCTCAGGGGATTTAGATAGTGTCATGTGTTGTCATTGTTGTAGAATTGCTAAATTGATTGGGTGTACTCCTAAGGGGGAGTATTATGAACAAGTAGATTTTTGGTCCTATGTCAAAGGGGGAAAATAATGCAATTTTTTTTATCCTTTTCCATTGATTTCAAAGGGGGGGGGGGAGAGAATCATGTGAAAAAATGTAAAGTATCAAGGGAGAAAGTTGTGTATGTTGTCTAACCATTCAGAGAAAAAATGAGGCAAAATGTGTTTAGAGTTGTTATGTTGTCTTCGATGGTCTTTCACATCATGTGTTGCCATCAATGAAAAAGGGGGAGATTGTTGCAAGTATGAAGGTGTTATAATTTATGTCAATAGGAAGTATATTGATTGGTATTTTCATCGATGTCAACTATGTGTTAAGGAAGTTGTTTCATGATGAAGATGTTGAGGATATTGAGAAAATTATGAAAAAGAGGAAAACAGGTTGTTGTAGGTTGTGCATGTGTAGTTGAGATATTGATGAAGTGTTGTGAGTACATGGAGCTATTTTTTTTTTGCAATGTCTGAAGATGACTTGGAATGAAGTAATGAGCTAAGATGATTCCTGTGGTACTTGGTTTCCAAGTTCTTTTGAAAAAAATTGATAAATAGAGAAAATAGTATTGGCAAGTGTTTAGAATGTGCTCAAGATTGTGATCCACATTTATTTTGTGTTGATTTTATTCCTATGTAGATCTTATATGTTGTTTGAGGTTATTAGAGTTTGATATATTTAGAATTGTGGTCTATGGATTGTTGGTCAGAGGAAGTTGTGTTCACCAGTATGTGAACTAGTTTTGCAATGTTGTATAGAGGTGTTTGGGAGGAAATGTATTTTCTCCACATTTCTCTATAGTTTATTTTTAGGAATTATGGATTCAAAGGAGAGTTAATGGTGTTTTTATCTTTCTTGTGTCAAGAGGATTCATGACTAGGTGTATTGGAAGTCTTGAAAGCATTTACTTAATGTTTAATGTGTTTTCATGGGTAATGACTGACCTGGTGTCTACACTACATTAAAAAAAATCAATTATTAATGGAAGCATCGCGTGGTATGTGAGATTTAATTTTAGGTCTCAATTAAGTGTTGTTTTGGTCCACTTTCATTCCTATCCATCACAAAAATGTTTAGGTTCTGACCTAGTTTGAATTTGTAAGTATAATGGATAGTTGCCAACCTTGGAGAAGGTGTTTAAGGTTGAGGTTGATATAAATAAGTGTGGAGTTTTTGTGAGATGCAAGAGAGAAGAAAGATAGATGAAATATTGATGCGAGTGATGTGTGTGATATGAATTTGAGAAGAGCAGTGTAAATTTTAGTGTTAGGATTCCTGAATGCAATGAGATAAAGGTGTCTGCAATCTTTCAAAAAAGGTTGCAAAAGTATTGGAGAATTTGTGTTGGATTCCCTATTGTATTAGTAAGTTTTTCTTTCTATAACATTTCTCTTCTATCTTCTTGTGTTCTTTCTATGACAGTGAGCCTTGGTTGTGAGCCTTTTTGGATAGTGTGTCCTATTCTGGCAATGAGCCCTTGTACTAGTTTTGAAATTATTTATTTTTTGAGCTAATCCTCATCGTGGTTTTTCTCTCATTAGGTTTTCCATGTAAATATGGTGTTCTCTTGTGTGTGGTGTTCTTATTTTAGTTTATGTTATCTACATTTCATGATTAATCACATTAACAAAATAAGGGTTTAATTAATGCATGTGGATCTGGTTACTTTTGATGATTTTGATTTTTTAATTTGCTACAACTAATTCATCCACCCTCTTAGTTGTCTTTTTTATTCAGTAGAAAGATTATACAACTTGTTGATTACTAAAATTTGACTAAGTATGAAAATTTTAAGATCTTCCAAAAACTAGAATTTGCATTATAACTCCTAGAGATTCAAAAACTCTCAAACATCTTGAAACTATATACATGAAATATAATTTAAAGTATAAGAAAGTAAATGTACATATGTAAATGTTTATTTCATGTATATATTTTCATTGAAAGAGAAGGAGAAGAAAGAGAAAAATTTAAAAAAAAAATTCAATGTAGAACATAACACGAGTGCATTATAACACACTCATGGTCTATATTGTTTTGGAAATTTCTAAGAATTTCTCTTCCAAACCAAAGGTTTGGAGTGACTTTCCAATGTCCAAAGATGTGCTTTTGTAGATTGTAAAAAAAATTGACATAATCTCGAGCATGCTCCCCATCAGGTTTGCACATGTTTCAATGTCAAGTCAAAAAAACATCTGGGTAATTTTAATCTCTTTCTTAGCTATCTACCCATGTAATTTATTTTACATTTTGAGTATTTTAAGGTTTTTATTTTAATTTCTTTTATTGGTGTATTCATTTTTTGTCAAAATCCAGTGTTTGACATTTTTCACTTTATTAGTACTTACCATTAGGCAATACTATTGCAATGAGTTTTGTTAATTAGTTATGAATAAGTTGATTTCGAATCAATTAAAAAATAAAAATCCTCTTCAAATAAAATTATTTTTTCTAAAGTGAATATGTAAAATATTTAACTTAATTTTTAAAATTATTTCTCTTGAATATAATTGGCTAAAATTTTAGGGGTGTTATGAGTAATTTTTTAGGAAAAATGAAGGTGAACTATTATTTTGAAATTTTTTAAGGAATGGATTTTACTCTTCTAGATTTATAAATTCATTTCATTAATGTTCTCATAATTTAATATGATATTTAATATATTTTATTTTTTAATATTAATATATTAAAAAATATATATTAAATTAAAAATAAATAAATTATATTTTTAAAAAGCTCTGCTTGCGAATGCGAATTGCAAACATTAGAATTGCAAATGCAAATTATAAACTTCTGAATTGTGAACTACAACCCAAGAAAAAACAAGATCTTTGAAAAATAAAATGAACATCTGAAGCACAGACAAAAATAGTACTGATATCCTCTCGATCAATAATAGTTTCATCTATCTTGACAAATGTACCTAAATAAAATTCAGAATTGACATGCGAATAAGAAAGGGGAAATAAGATTGGTCATCTAGGCCAAATATGGAATTTAGATACTCACATTATATTACATGGCTGAACAACATAGCTATTTCTTTCCCTATCACCAAAACAAAGGCTGAGAATGGAGCATCATCCAACACGCAAGTAAAGGATCATAATCCTAACCCAACCAAAGAGAATTAATGCAACATAAATGAAAGAACTAAAACCTTTGAAGAGAAGGAATACCCTGGGAAGTTACAATTTAGGAAGAAGGATAAACCCAACAAAAGATT
Source organism: Sequoiadendron giganteum (assembly GCA_007115665.2). Taxonomy (NCBI): domain Eukaryota; kingdom Viridiplantae; phylum Streptophyta; class Pinopsida; order Cupressales; family Cupressaceae; genus Sequoiadendron; species Sequoiadendron giganteum. The sequence goes on from CM021104.1 coordinate 439,977,633, forward strand.
CAACATAATAGTAATAGAAAGTCGAAGGTATTAAAGGAGGAAGAAATTTTAGAAATAGATGTCGAAAAATAAATGGAGGAAGACATTGAACTCCTCCAAGATTCAACCATCATATGTAGAATAATTGGGCCTAGGAAAACAAAAGGATCCATTAAGAAATGGGCTAGCGAAAATTGGCAAAGACATCATGCAATTAAATTCCTTCCAAATGACTTTTTCATAGTAGATTGTATGGTCCAAGAAGATATGGAAGCAATCCTGCAGAGTGGTCTATGGGAAATAAAGGGAAGCCCTATATACATGCAAAAACGGGAGCCAAAATTTAACCCACAAAGCCACAATCTTTACATAGAGGCTAAGTGGATTAGACTATACAACATGCCTATGGAATATTAGACATAAGAGTTTCTAGAAAAAATTGGTAGGTCTCTAGGAACTTTAATAGAGATTGGCACTTCTTTGCTAGAAATAAATTACTATCTATATGCTAGACTGAAGATAGCTACAATAAGAAAATCCCCAAAAAAATAAAATTGAAAACCGACAATCAGATCTAGTTGCAAGAGATATACTTAGAAGATAAGAAATTATTCTCCACCAATTTTGAAAGAAGAAATCAGTCAATGAAAATTTGCAAAATCCCATAAAAAGTGACTAAGGTTTGGAGGAAAAAAGAAGAAACCGGATCCACTGCTAGGCTTAGATTAGATGGGGTGTGGGTTGGTTGCATACAAGAGGTAGGTAGGCATTTAGGGATAGATAACCACCTGAAATCTCTCTCTTTGTATGTAGGGTTGGGTGGGGGGCTATTAGGATGGAAGCAATTATCCACTATGAACAATTGTTCACAGCAATAGCCGATGAAAGCAATTCAACAACCAACCGAGAGGAGATAGTTCACACCACTTCTATTCCCATCAATCAATCAATCACTCAAGACTACACTGAAACTTAGGGTGGACCTGTGCATTTCTTCTTACCATTCTTTAGATATGTAATTACGATTTAGCATCGGATGACCGGTAAAGCCCTGGAAAGTCTGCTCTTCAGGACAGAGTTAATTGGAATGACATATTGACTGAATGAAGGTAAGGCATTAGGTAAGGGGTGAGTTAGAATATTACGACACTTTTTGTTAGATCCAGGGCATTTAAAATGCACTTGACCGGTACATTAAGTGCTCAGATCATTATGGGATAGGTACGAGGTACGTTAAGTGTCTCTTATGAAGACCGGCGAGGAACAAAAATAAGTAAAAGAACTGAAGAAAATGCATCGAGCCCCCACAAATTATAGTAAGAAAAATGGATGAGTTAACACAATGCAATCTCTAGTCAGATGTGTCACCCCACTCTTTAGAGTAGTAGGGGAACTCGCTAAAATTTCTGAAAATCAGTGATGCAATAAGTGAGTTAACCCATTCGCTCATTGGGATAACCTCAAAATAGTGTAGGGATAACATTTCTTATTTTATAGTTAGCTCAACCGAGAAATTGATGAAAAGAGCGTCGATTCACCGACATAGATTGGATTGTTAGAGTTGTCGAAGTTACTTGTCAGAGTTGTCAGACCAGCAATAGAAGTAGAGGCCAAGACATAGGTTGGTACAGAAACATAGGTGGCAGCATAGGTCGCATCCCTTTGATTAGTTTCAGATCCGAATATTGTGCCAGTGTACATCCCAGTCCCAAAACCTGTTGATCGAGTGAAAGCCTAAAAATGAGCAGTGGTTGTGGTTTACCTTACATTTGAGAAAGCACCAGAAATAGAAAGCATAGGAGGTAGCATTCCTTCCTCCAGGTCATTCTCAAAAAATCTCTATCCCTTCCAGTGTGTGCTAAACCATCTATGCATGTCTATATATGATACCCTGGGCTATTTGTTTCCCCCAAACCCATCAATCAGTAGATCCAAATCCAAAACCAATAGTTTCAAGGCCATTGCCCATAGTCAGTCAATAGCTTGGTGCAGAACCCTCATAAGTAGGGATAGAGATAGAGACAAAGACAAAGTTAAGTAGGGAGGCATCAGTAGCAGCTTCAGAAGCTATTGCATTTTCCCCGAAACTGGTTCATCGAGTTCCAACAACAAAGCAAGCAGTTTGATAGCTTTTTACAGATCCAGTTCTATATCCAGACCCATACCCAAGAGAAAAGCCATAAGCAATAGCAGTTCTAGGTGAAGATCCAGACATACCCATAGTGATGTCGAGAAGAGCTTTGTCCTTACAGCCGAGAAAAGCTCCATCCATAAGGGATTAATTGCTTCCTGGATTGGATGGATTAGCAATGATTCCTCAGGTTGGATTAATGTTATCTCACTTTCATGTTCATGTTGCTATGTTCATCCGGATTAACTAAACATTAATGTCAGAGGATTTCCCTCAACTGACTACAGTGGGGGGATCACTCAACCTTATCTACATAAGAAGAGATAGTGTTACTAATCTTCCAAGATGGAAAGGAAGCTACCCTCACTATGTTCGGGGAAGATGCTAGAATATGTCTCGTTGTGTTCGAGAGGTTCATGTCTCTTTCTTACTTGAAGTCAGATGCCTCACTAGCTAGTACTCTTACACTGCACTTCCATACAGAGGAGAGGAGGTTTTGTCAATGGATGACAGTCATTTGGTAAAGACATGAAGTTAGATGCCTCACTAGCTAGCTAGAAAAATACCAAAGGTCATCAAAAGTGTAAAAGTTGCAAGCCCTAAGGTGAAGCCTACACCAAAAAAACCCCTACAAGAAGTGGGTAAATCAAATAGCAACTAGGAGGTACCCAATCAGGAGAGTGCAAAAGAGGAAACAAATACTAATTTATAGAAAACTCCAAAATTTTCCATGGAACAGACAAACCAATGGGGCTATTATGGACAAAGCAATTGCATCAAAAAGCGAAAGCGTAGATGAATTCAACGAGTTAGATATAATAGAACCCCAATTCATTTCCCAATATTTAGATTTCTTTTTAGAGCCAACCAAACTATCAAAGAAAAGGAAAGGTTGGAAAACCCACAAGCAGTTGAGAGAAGAATTAGAAAATGAGAAAGGAATTAAAAGAATCATCAATTTTCTCAAAGAAAAGAAGGGAGAGGAGCACTCCCAATCCAAGGAGCCATGAATACAACAACTTGAAATTTTAGGGGCTTAAATGACCCAAACAAGAGATGCTTAATAAATTATGAATTAGAAAGATTAGACTCAGAAATCATCTTAATACAAGAAACAAAGCTAGAAGCAGAAGATAAAAAAATCATGCATTGAGGTGGCTAGGAAGAATCTTATTCAAAAGAAAATGGAACAACAAGAGGATTGGGAATCCTATTGCATAAAAATAGAATGGTTCTGAATATAATAGAAAACGAATTAAATTGGATGCTTTGTGAGGTTTCAAGTCTCAAATGTAACCTCAAATTCCTCCTCTTTAATGTTTATGGCCCAACCAAAAACCAGTACAAGGAGAAAATATGGGAGGCACTAAGCCAAAAAATATTTGCAATGAGTGACAAAAGGATCATAATAGGAGGAGACTTTAATGTTGTGTTAAGAGTAGAGGATAAACAAGGAGGTAATGGAATGATCTCAAAATTTATTATATCCTTCAGGTCCTTCCTTACAAAAAATAACTTGTTAGATATTCAGACAAAGGAAGGACTATTCACATGGTCAAATAAGCGGTGTGGAGATGGTAGCATAAGAGATATTTTGGATAGATTTGTCTACCCACAAAACTGGTTGGAAGCGAATTCGATGCTAGAGTCAAGAATCCTCCCATTGGTAGGTTCGAACGATTTACCAGTCAAGTTACTAATTAGAGAAGAAATGAACCACCGCAAAAACTAATTTTAAGTTGAGAAAATGTGGTTCAATAAGGATGATCTAGTGAACCTAATAGAATCATGGTGGAAGGAGGTGTTGAAATGTGTTGGGACCAAGAGCCTCATATTTACAAATAATTTAAAACACATCAAAAGGAAATTGCAATAATGGAACCGTAATGTATTCAAAAACATCTTTATCAAGAAAGAAAGGTTAGAGGAAGAAATGAAATATTTGAACATCAAAGTGATGAAACAAGGCATGTTCCAAAATGATTGCTGGAAGGAGAAGGCATTAATGGAAGACTATAATGAAATATTGGCAAGAGAGGAGTATTAGAGGTCCAAGTCAATGGAGGTTTGGTTAAATGAGGGGGATTCCAACACAAAATTATTCCATAATACAACCAAGATAAAGGTTGCACTTAAAAGGATATTGTCAATCCAATAAATCGACGATAGGAAACTAGGGGCCTCGAATAAAATAAAAGGAGAAATGATTAAGTTCTTTAAACAACTTTTGGCTCTGAAAGCTTCTACGAAACTATTAAATGACTCTATAATCCTAACAAATATACCAAAGCTAGTGTCATTAGAAGAAAAAACCATGCTGATTTATCCCTTTACAATGGAAGAAATAAAAAATTCAGCCTTCCAAATGCATCTTGACAAGTCCCCAAGACCAAATGGGTTTCCAACATTCTTTTATCAAAAATCTTGGAACTTTCTAGAAAAGGAAGTATGGGAAGTAGTGGAAGATTTCAAGAAACAATAGGAAACTTATAAATGATATTAACAATATAGTAGTGGTCCTAATACCCAAAAAGGAGGCTTGCACCACCTTTTGGGACTATCGTCCAATCTCGTTATGCAACACAATTTACAAAATCCTATCTAAAATATTGGCTAACAGATTGAATAATTTGCTGGAGAAAATTATCTCAAAAAACCAAAGTGGGTTCACACTTGGCATAGATACTATGGACAGTATAATAATAGAAAATGAGTCCCTACATATAATCAACAAAGAAAGAAGTATAAGCATGATGATGAAACTAGATGTTAGAAAACCCTATGACAAAGTAAGGTGATACTTTTTGATAAAAACCATGGAATAGTTTGGCTTCTACAAAGAATGGATCCAAATGATATATTATTGCATGTCATCAGTAAGATACTCAATCCTAATCAATAGTGAGCCATGCGATTTTTTTCAAATTACTAACAACATCAGATAGGGAGACCCAATATCTCCCTTCCTATTTGTGATAATGGTAGAGGCATTTAGTAGGCATATAACACACTACTAGGAGCAGGGTAAATGGAAAGGTTTTCAAATTACACAAGGCATAAAATCTACTACCCATCTGCAACTTTCATACAACATGGTACTATATGGTGAGGCATCTACCAAGGAGGCTAAGATGATTAATAAGTGTATGGAAGAATACATCAATGCTTCAAGCCAACAAATTAACAAGGAAAAATCCAAAATTAAAATTTTTAACACAAAAAAGGTGCTACAAAGAAGAATAGAAAGAATTATGGGTACATAATTGATGAAATACCTTGTAAATACCTGAGGGAACTGATCTTTAAAGGTATCATAAGAACTAAATTATAGGAGCAGTTTAAGGAAAGGTTTAGAGACAAAGCCTTAAGCTAGAGAGGGAAATGGATCACACTAAGAGTTCGTATCACAATGATAAATTTTATGCTATCATCTATCCCATTCTACATAATTTCATGCATGCAACTAACAAATAAAGTATATTCAAGTCTAGAAATCATCCTTAAGCACTTTCTATGGGAAGGGTCTAATGAACAACATCGGGTACCTCTAATACATTGGGAGAAAATCTATAAAAATCAGGAAGAAGGTGGCATGGGCATAAGGAACCTAAAAGAAAATAATCTAGTGCTAGGTTCCAAACTAATCTAGAAAATGTACCAAAAATCTACACTATTGTGGTGCAAAATACTACAACAAAAATACTTGGACAATACAAATCCTGTAAGAATTCTCATAGTTATCTATCCAAGAGGAGGCTCATGTTGGATTATAGAACCACTAAGAGGGGGGTGAATTAGTGGTCTAATTACAAATCAAATTTCAATCTTGAACACACTTGAATTATGCAAAAAAACTCATTGAATCACTTCAAATATCATAGTTACAAAATATGAAGGGAGTCATAATAACATGCATATCTGAATGTAACATTTGAACAAATATATCCAATCAAGCACAATATAAGAAACCACAAAGAGAAGACACAACACTAGGTTTATGAGTGGAAAACCAAGAAAGGGTGAAAACCACTCTAAACATAAGCTCCATTAAATCTCACTGGTCAAAACCTTACAAGTTACAAGTTGTGTGCCTCACTGGCTAACAACAAGCATCATTGGCTACAATATGCCTCATTGGAAATCAACAAGCCTCACTGGCTACAACATGACTCACTGGAAATAATAAAGTCTCACTTGCTACAACATGTCTCACTGACAATCACAAGCCTCAATGGAAAACACATAACACCTTAAAATAAATAAAGAAGTCTCATAGGGTTATTCTATTTCCATACAAAATACCACTCTATCTTTGCAACAAAATTCATCTTCGTTACTCACTTGTATTACCATACTAAATCAAAATCATAATCTCAGCCCTACCTCTCCTCTTTTATGTTTCACATTCAAAACAACTCACCCTTTTGTAAAAAAAAACAAGAACACCTTCACAAGAATCTCCTCAACATACCAAATACAAAAAGACTGATAGATATGAATAATGAACAATCAATCTTTATTCCCTTCTCTCTTCTTAACTGCACCTTACACACACTTTTCTTCATAAACTTATTGTATATTCTTCATAGAAAAGAACTTAACTTTTTATCTCTCTCATCCACTTACCTGTCATTATCATTCAAAGCTCCCATTCTTTTCATTCTTTTTTTCTTATTACCATAATATCATCTCTATAAAAGGATATCAAACACATTCTAAATACTTGAGAGAACTCTCAACTTATATATATGAAGAAGTCAAAACAAAAACATCCTTTTTACTATTATACATTACAACCTTCTCTTTGCATCAGATCAACATGCACCCTATATCACCATATTCAGTTAAGGCTCTCATTATTTTCATATATCAAAATGTTCTCAATACCTTAACATCATTCTTATATCAATTATCTATCAATAACTCTTTATGAAAGATTGCAGTCATAATCCAGAAAGAAGCTCCATTTTTCACAATACACTCATAAGGTATTGTATTCTCTTCAAAGAAGCCCCAACCAATCACCATTATATTCTCATTCTCAAACCATGTATTCAATACCTTAATCTCCAAAAAATCGGCTTTTCTCACAAAACCTCAACACACATACTTTCCATGCATAAGACAAAAAAACATACCTTCAGAATTGGTTCCAACCCAAACATCCACCAAATGACTCTTCACTTTCACATAGAAATAAAGTTGTAAAAGAAACTGACATTTTGACTCCTATCAAAAATAAAACTTAGAAAGTAACCATTGGAGGATTTATATAAACACCCTTGATCATTTTCTACCACCAAACATCAAATTTAAAAAGGAGCCTTTGATCTTTATCTAAACACATTAAGAAGGGCTTTTAAATTGCTTGACAAGTTATACCATAAAAGAGGGACAATTAAACAATGTTCAAAACCTCTTTAAGATTTCACTTAAACAACTCTTAATCTTCGATAAACAGTCACCTTCCAATTACGACATAAATAACCTTGTTGTTCAATTTGCACAATAACCATAAAATTAGGGCTTTAAAAGAAATATTTCAAATAAAGAGAAGAACCCTTGCTCTTAGGGATTGAACCTTATCAAAATTGAATGTCTTGACAAATGGATGTTGTGAATACCTTGAATAATATTGCATAATTTTCTTGATACCTTGAACCTTGTCTATGAACACGAACCTTTGATAAAGATACTCTAATCATTGTGATTCTTGAAGCAACAAGACCAAAGGAAACTAAACTACCTTGAAGTAGCATGACCAAGAGAAACTCATGATCATAGACAAAAAACTTCTAACATAAAGACACAACTTTGTGAACATCAACCCACTGAATGCATTAAAGATCAAGAAGCATTTCTATCATAATATAAAGCAACCTTAGAAGAAATACTCTCGGATCAATGGTGGACATCAAGGACTGAATGGACAAGCACCTTTTGGAAAATACTTATCACTTTTTCACCACTATGCATCAACTCAACTTGCATCAAAACCTTGTCTTGGAACAAAACTTTGAATGCACCAATCATCAAGCAACAACACCATTGCATGATACTTTAACCTGAAGCAACTATGCATGATAAACCTTATGTATGAAAATCACCATGAAATTTGACATTAATGACAAACATCATGCCAATAAACTCCCCCTTTGGCATTGATGTCAACTTCACCAATTTTGCACCTTATTTGCACCCTTTTCTCTTTTTCTCTCCCCCTTTGACAATAATGAAAAATGGATTAATATCACCAAGTAATCACTCCCCCCATGAAGAAAAAGTTATTACATACTATGCATACTTTAAGAGTGAGATCACAGTGGTATAGATGATGTAAAAAACATTGAGATAGTTTTTAACAAACCACTCACTATGTCTATATGACAATTCAACTCAATTGTATGGAAATTCACCTCATAGTCACTTCAAATCACTATGTCTATATGAAAATTCCCCTCACTATACCATATTATTCCAACATTGTCAAATGAACATTAAAATCACTTGCATTTTATTTTGTAAACATAGGATGTCAATACCAAAGGCCATTGTTCAAGCACTTCAACAAGTAATCTGAGAAAGTGGAACATCACTATCATTGCAAATTAACTTAAACCCTTAAAACATTAGCCTTTATGAAAGATAAATAGAAAGAGTCTAAAAACTATTACCGCTAACAAAATTAAAGCAAGGCATCACTCATGCTAAGGTTCACTACCACCACTCACTATTTGAACATAGAATACTATTCAAAAACCCTAAATCAGCACCATAAATAACAAAAAGACTTGTAACTTGAAAATTTACCCTAGAATAGACTGTGAAGCTTCAACAATGTAATTTGTAAAGTTTAGGATTGACAAGACCCCAGTTAGCATTGAAAAACCCTGACTAAGAATAGTACAATAATCCATGTGAGAACCAAGCATGGATATTACTGTTTCAATCATACTGCACCTACATCATATTTCCCTCTCATAGGTCATTATTAAAAACTATCAGAATGCATTTGATTTTACTATGTATTGTAAAGTGACTATCCTATCCTCTCAACCAATTGCATCTTTGACATTTTCACTTTCATGATAGTTGCCTTATGTGATATCTCATTATATATCTCATAGCCCTAAATATCTCTATCAAATAAATTGTTAAGCATTGATGATAGTCAAAGTTAAGAATTGAGTACATTCATTAATATTCTTAGTCCACCATTCAAAATCATTGTCATGGGGTCACCATTATCACTATCCTATATCTTTGTCACTTCCTCATTAATGCACCATATGATTTCCTCTTATCATATCATTGCACATCCATTTATGCATGAGATCTATCCTCTTCAATACTTTATCTTGTCATACTACAAGAGAGTATTGTGTTTATATGACATCTTCCTCACAAATTTGAGCATTGACAATACTTTATAAGTGACTTTCAGTATCAGACCAAATACTCTACTGATTAGCTATTGCACATTCATGATGACTGAAAATATAAGATTGTGATTTAACTAAAATCTGCAACTCACATCTCATTAATAGTACACTAGCAACCTCACTATACATTTGAAACTAAGAAAGATTACTTTGAAAATATTGTCTCTTGCAAAAGTTTCAAGAATACTATCCTTGAAATCACTCACCACCCAGTCACAAACTATTCATTGAGAAAATGCAAGAGAATACCACAAGATGCAAAAACAATAACAGTGCATTACAAGATATTGACACATTGATCATCATATAAAATACTCCATTATCAAGCAAGAGGTAAAATTTTGTTTTTCCAATTTAGAACACATTGACCATTATCACTATCAAAAACATCAGCTATGGTCATAACATTCATGTCACTTATTTCACTATCATATTTTACTTCTCTTGTTACCTTGATGCCTAAAGAATTCTTCCTTTGACTGTAGTGTCACAATAATTTTGTGTACTTCATGAAGTTATTGTATCTAATCTTCTTACCAAGAAACTTTCAGTATAGGTTGTCACATCAAAAAGAATCATTAACTCACTACCAACTTGAATCTATATTGTACATCCTTAAACATGCTTGAACTCACTGTCATCAGTAACATCACATCAAAATATCAATAACTCCATCAACATGTACCCAAAAAAAGTTGAAGACAATTGCTTGAATATCCACCTATCTAGTGTCAAGTAAGAGTGACTGTCATGATTGAACTTCTACTGTTCCACTAATTGTCTTCATCAAAACTACTACAACAAGAGTCTTTCAAAACCAAATAATCTTTGAGAAAAAGTACACTATTCACACAACATGAATACCACTACATGAAACATGAATAACTATACCTATCCATTGAATGAATTGCAAAAAACAAAAACACACAAATCATTGTCACATTAATCAAAGTGGTTTCATCATGTAATAAGAGAAAAGAATATTGTCTCATACAACTAATCATTGCCAATATACCCTTTCATTTCCTCTAGACTCACATTGTTGTGAGAAAACCTATAATCCAAAAGTGATTGAACATACATGTAAAACCATTTTCTAAGCCTTTGTGACCAATAACAATAAACACAATATTAAGCATGTATCACTATCCAAGTAACATAGATACTAACATTGCAAGATATCAAAAGAAGGTATACCACACTGGGTATAGTATGATTAGAATATCACATCACTTTTCTTATCAAAAGAGTTCATGTTGCAAATACAAAACATCAAGAAACTCCATTGTACCAAGCTAAGGTCACACACTCCTCCTTGATCACTTGACTGAGATATGCAAGACCTCTATTACTGAACAAACATATAAGAACATACTGAGACATAGCGAGCAGACATGGAAATCACTATCCCTTCAAAAAATAAAAATCATTGAAAAGATGAAATTTTTGAATTACAAATTCACTTGCATTACACTGAGATCACATTGTCCTTGCATAAAGATTTTCCCAACACTACCAAACTGAGCTTTTATAACTGCAAATCCTTTGTGACTAAGATCATGGATTTCCCTCAACTTCTAAATAAAAAATACCATCTTACTGTCTTTGTCATTTATTGACAAATACAATATATCTCCTTGTGAATATTTATATAAGCATCTAATGCTACATCTCAAATAACCATTGACCATGCAAAAATCATGGTGGAGAAGTAGAAGGAATACACGCACCATAGCACTAAGAAGCAAGACTTCTTCAAGACTACTTCAAGACAAAAATATTGTTGTCACATTACCTAAACATCATTATACAAAACTACTTGAAGATCATTATGAAAAATACTCCACTATGCATATGCAAGAGTTGCAAAACCATTATCCTCTGCCATTGTTCAACAACAAACTATCACTTTTATCTTTCTTTGAATGCAAACTTAGGAAACTACCTCATTGATGTTAACTATGGGGTTTAAATAATAAAATTTTGAACATCTTCCCCTGTCCTCATTCTTTTTTAAGCTATTATAGATGTCTCTTGTGCAGCATGCACAAGATTAGGTTCATCCTTCTCTTTCACTTGTTTCCTTCTCCAAACCTTCAAAGTGTATGTCTTCTTTTTTACTAGGATATTTTTTTTTTGTTGAGTCTATATGATTCTATCAATTTACTTCTACAAGACCTTGTTGTATGACCAATATTATTACACTTATAACACATAATCTTGTAACCAACCAGAGGTACAAAAGAACTATATCTTCTTAAACACCCAAAAGCATCATTTCTTCTATTTGACCATCCATAAGAATTCTCATTCCATCCAAATTTCATTTCATACAACCAACACTCTTTTTCTTTATGAACGAATTCATAACATGAATAGCAATAACCATGAAAAGAATTTACAAACCTAGGCCTTTGATGTTGTTCTAAATGAAACGATCTTCTGGACTTGTTCTCATTGACTTGTGCAGGTGCATTTTATTTTTTCTCCTTCTTGTCTTCAACATTAGGAGCAGCAGCATAATAGTTTAAATCTATTTTCTTCCTTGGTGTTTCTTTAATCTTAGAACTCTGTCCTTCTTCAAAACCTAACCCAATAATATCTTTATGATTTTTTTGCTTGCTCAACATCTCAAATAAACATTCAATGCTCTTTCCAAATTGGAGTGTCTTGTGTAGCTTGGAAGAAGCTTTTCCTAATTCATTTTTCAAAGAAACTATCTTTGATTCATACTTATTACAATCAACCTCTTTTATCTTAAGCTGATTATTGACTTCTTCTTCTATTTTATTAACTTCTGCAATTTGAACCTTCAAATCTATTATCAATTTTTCTGCATCTTGAAGGTTTGGAAGTGTTTTAGTCTTGGGCACCTTTTATTCATGAAGCTACAACTTCAACCTTTGATTCTCCAATCTGAGTCTCTTAATCTCTTCAAGGGCACAAATAAGCTCACCTTCAATATCAACTTCACAATCATCTTCATCATATTCTTGTTCAAAGTCACTCACAAATTGATCTCCTTTTTTTTCAATATTCCCAACTATAAAATCATCTTCAATCCTTCTATTCTTTTCATTTTGTATGTCATTTCTCTCAACTGCTTCTTTATCAACCCTTGTACTTGGTTTAGGTTGTGCTCATTTTGTAGCATTCTACTGGGTATTTATTTTTTCTTTATTTCTTTTTCTTTTTTCCATTGTACTCCACTACCAAGTTCAACCCAATTTGATTAATTTTTTTTAGGGATCCTACTACTCTGATACCACTTGTTGGAGTATAGGACAATTGAGAGGGGAGTGAATCAGTGGTCTAATTACAAATCAAATTTCAATATTGAGCACATTTGAATTATGCAAACCAACTCATTGGATCACTTCAAATATCATAGTTACTAAATCTGAAGGGAGTCATAATAACATGAAAATATGAATGTAACATTTGAACAAATATATTCAATCAAGCACAATATAAGAAACCACAAAGAGAAGACACAACACTAGTTTTATGAGTGGAAAACCTTGAAAGGGTGAAAAACCACTCTGAATATAAGCTCCATTAAGCCTCACTGGTCAAAACCTTACAAGTTACAAGTTTTGTGCCTCATTGGCCAACAACAAGCCTCACTAGCTATAATATATGCAACGGGCTAAAAAATGGCTCACTGGTAATAAAAAATCCTCACTAGCAACCAGCAAGCCTCACTAGCTACAACATGCCTCACTGACAATCAAAAATCCTTAATGGACAATGTTGGCAAGAGATACTGCAAATATCATCTAGTGTTGTCATTGACAACAACCCTAGTCAGTTATTTGATCCACACTTCAGTAGTTGCTTATACCAAAATCCAGATCAAAGAAATGTATTATCTATCAAAGCTAGAATAGAGTATGTGAAAAAGTTGTGTATATCGATTCATATGTAATTTCTTGTTATCATTTTGAGTTGTGGATCTCAAGGAATATATTTTGATTTATTATCTATGTTATCCTTGAATCATAGAGCCTCGTATATATTCATGTGCAAGTTAGAAGATCCGATTGATTAATTTTTTGTTTAATAATGCAAGAAGGCTGACTAAGTGAATATAGCGTGTTGTGGATCTTCATGGAGTAATTTTCTGAAGTTTTTTGTGCTCGAGCATGTTGATTTGGGTCCTCACTATGTTGTGACCAACTTTGGTTGGTGTGCATTGAAAATTATTTATGGATTGAGCCGATGGTTTGTAAATATTTTATGTTCTACTGAAGCTGACATGTGGTTTATTATATCTTTAGTTGCAGATATATATAAACGATCATTTATATCATTTGGGTGGATGTACAAAGTATTTTGATGTGTGTTGTGAAATTCAAAAGGATTGTAGAGTGATTATGCATAGTCTCACTTGTGCAAAAAAGGATTTGTGATGCCAATTAAATTAGACAAAGAAGAAGAGAAAAATTAGATAGAAGGTCAAGAATGTGATTGATGTGATTAAACAAAACTATAATTAGACATTAGTAGATGCTATTCTTTCAGTTCAAATCTTCAGATGGATTTAATCTGATTTTTTTTTTAAATAGTGAGTCTTCATTTTGTTTCTGAGCAGTGAGCTCTAGGTAGTGTGCCTGAATGCATTTTCATTCCCATTTGTAAACACTTATTCTGAGTATACTCATATTATGGATTGGCCTTCCACCGTGGTTTTTCACCTAACAGGGTTTCCACATAAAAATCCCTATGTTATGGTGTTGTGGTTGATTTATTTGTGTTCTTACATCTTTCTTTTGGTTCAATGTTGTAAGCGGTTTAAAGATCATATTAATAAAGTTAAATTTTGCATAACACTTATTCACACCCCCTCTTAGTTTTCTTTGATTCCAACAATTGGTATCAGATCCTAGTTCATCAAAAGAAGTTTAATAGCTTGGGGAAGATCTAGGAAAGTGACTCAATGGATTCAAGCAGTCTTCAACAACAAATTTTGGTGGCACTAGATGATCTTGGCCAGTATAAATATGAAGTCAAGGAATTGCAAGCAAGCATCATGAATGCTGAGAAATTCATTCAATCATTGAAAGATAAAATCAATGAGTCAAGGGAAAATAGAAAGGAACTATGTGATCACATCAAGTAGAAAGACAATAAAATCATGTAAGATGAACACCTGAGTAGGCCCTAAATGAAAAGACAAAAGAATGTGAAAATTTTGTCAGAGATAATGTTGTCCTGGAGCATGAGATATAATCTATTATGACAAGGATGACCAAGGAGATTGGAACAAAACTTTGCATGCACCAATCATCAAACAACAAAACCACTACATTATACTTTAATATAAAGAAACTATGTGTGATATACCTTATGTATGAAAATCGCCATGAACTTTGACATCAATGAAAAACATCATGCCAACAACTCACATTTATGGAACTTCATGTTAAACTGCAAGAACATAATAATGAATCAACTAATATGGAAAATTAATGATGGTACCAAATTATACTTCTGGCAAGACTCATCGGGTTGATACAAACCATTAGTGGAGGACCCAGTCCTATCTACCCACATCCCAATAATCAGAGAAAGTTTTGACAATCATGTCTGTGATTATATCAAAGTGGATGAAAATGACGCAGGTAGGTGAACCTTGAGGTTTCTTAGGTCGAGGAATCAATAAGGAAAATATTCTCAGAAATAGTGCAAGAAGGACAAATTTCCCTAAACAACCAAGAAAATAAGATAATTTGGTGTGGGGATAAATTAGGAAAATACTCGGTCAAGTTAGGATATCAAATATAAATGATACAAGGTGAAAAAAAAATGCCAAACAAATTATTATGGGGTCAAAGGGTATTGCACAAATTAGAGGCCTTTGCATGGAAGAATGCTAACAAGGTACTGAGTGAAGTCAATAGGCATATAAGGTCCTACTTGGTGTGTTGTGTGCAATACAAGCGATGAGAGTATCAATCACCTCCTCCTAAAATACCCATACGCATCCCAAGTGTGGGATTGGTTAGTAGGAGCATTGGGATGGTACTCTCCAAGAAACAACTTATGGGACATATTCTTAAGTTGGCCCAAACTTAGAAAGGATTCATTTTGAGGGAAAATATGGCTAGCCTCTCCCTCAGTCAATATTTGGAACATTTAGAAAGAGAGAAACAAACACATCTTTCAGGACAAGTCCAAATCGGTGAAGGACCTAACAGATATCATAGAGAGGAATATAGTGGAAAAACTGAATACCCAAATCAAATAGCAAAGAAAAATGAAGCTCACCATTTGGGATAATGAACTAATGAAAAGGTGGGACTCACTAAAGGTCCCCCCTTTACCAGTTTGAACCAAGTTCCAAGGACAAAAGATAGAAAGCTAAAAGGTGTTGTCCCCAAAAGGAAGACTAAAACTTAACACAGATGGTGCCTCATGAGGAAACCCAAGAAATTCAGAGGAAGGATGCATAATTAGAGATGAAAAAGGACACTTAATAGTGGTCGTATCAACCAAAATCCCAAAATCAATAAATAACACTACTAAAATTGAAGGGATCTTGAGAGGACTCTCCTATGCAAAGAAAGAGGCCTAAAAGATATAAAAATGGAATGCAACTCAACATTTTGTATCAACATTAGCTCAAAGGGTCACATCAAAGATTGGAACCTACAGCCAAAGTAGCCATAATCAAGGAAATCATGGAGGAAGTATAGGTACAATCCATTAGCCATATCTATTGGGAAGCAAATAAATCTATGGATCTCTTAGCAAATCATGGTATTGATCAATCAAAATGCTTACAATAAGTAGTCTAGCAGAAAAGTGGCAAGGTCTAGAATCAATAATAAGGGAAGAAGCATATAATAAAGAGGGAAACCAATGGCCTTTAATCATTTAGCCGAGACAAGGTTTTCATAACCCAATTTGTATTCCCAAAAAGAAAAGTGAGTATCTATGATACATAAACCCAAGGTTTGCCCAAATTTTGACTATATAGCACTAGAAGTGGGAAGGCGTAAGTATTTTCGGCTAAACTAGGAGTAGAAAAATCTAGAATGAAGATTCCATGACCCCATTTATAAAATCCAAACCTAGTTGAGGATACTTGAACAACTCCATGCTTGAAGACACTAGAAACCAAACATAAGGTGAAGAAATTTAGGAGAAAAATAGGTGTATCTGAACTCGGGGAATTTTCCAAGGTATACTTTCTTTGGGAATTTGATAGGTAATAGGAAAATTGAGCTCGTAATAAATAACACACAAATCTATAAATTTATTAATAAAACAAAAATCTTGTCTCAAGGGACTAGCTGGCATTTTGTAGTTTCACGGAAACTGAGCCATTTATTATAAAGAAATATATGAATAGAATCAAGAATAGAGTATCAAACAACCCAAACTTAGTGAATTGCACCCACCTAAGAAAAATATCATAATATGAGAAAAATATTTCTAGGGTTTATTTAAATTTCTTTAGGGTTTCACGAAAATGACTCAAACCTGACTAGCCTACAATGGAATGAAAGTGTAATACCCCTCCGTTTTGCTTCTATTTTCATGTTGTTTATGCTTTGCTTGAATTACAGCTACTGAGATACTGGATATATTTTATTATGATATTTTGATCGCTACTCTTGAGCGACAAACTATTACTATGTGATGTGATTATCTGATTTGATTTTACATGCTTTGATGAATGAATGCTGACAGTAGAATTATCATGTGATTATTTATGAAACTATTGTTATGACGTTAGTGTCAGTCTTGGATGAGTGTATTGGTGAAGGAGATGGAATTGCATCACTCGCTTGCGAGTGCCCTGCGATTCCGAGATTTCTTCTTCACGGTGTGAATTATATACTGCATATATTATGTTGATTAGTTGATTACAAGTTGTAAGTACATGACATCGACTCCACCTGGTTCCACAGGTTTGAGCGTGTCGATCCAATGGTTAAGTTGAATGGGAGACAGTAACTTGGTAACATGTGTCAGGTCTACACCCTAGCCTTAGTGTGTCGTCAGCTCTGATGTTTGAGTCTTGCTAGATCTTATTGGATGCTTTTTGTAATGTTTTGAAATGTGTTAACCCTTTGATTTGGTCTTTTGAATATTGCATTGGTTGGAAGAAATGGTGATTTTATAGTATTTAATATTATGCTCTTTGGTTATATCTAAATAGATTATGGAAATTAAACTTAAATTATTTATTTAATTAAATTTAAATCTCAAGGGATTAAATTTAATTATTAAATAATTGTAAGTAAGCTTATTAAAGTTGAATTATTTAATTTATTAAATTTAGATCTCATGGAGTTGGATTAAATTATTAAATAATTGAAAGTATGTTAGTTTGTTAAAATATTTATTTAATTAGATTTAAATCTCAAGGGATTAAATTTAATTAATAAATAATTGTGAGTAAGTTAATTAAAGTTAAAATTGTTTATTTAATTAAATTTAAATCTCTTGTGTTTGAATTTAGTTATTAGATAATTTATAATAATTATGTAATTGTATTTGATTGTAAAGTTTAAATTAAATGAAAAAGGGAATATTGTGAAATTGTAATTTTAATTAAAAGTCAAAAGTTAGGGCCTTTGAAAAAGGGGAAATGAAATTAACTTGTAAATTCAACTTTTGCATTTGAAAGTGAATTAGGGTTACATTAGGTTATTTTGGAATTGTTATTTTATAAGTTGAGGGCAGAAAATTTGGGGATTCTTCTTGCTTCATTTTTTTGGACAGGCAGGAAAATTGTTGGAAAATTTTTGATGAAAGTTTAAGAAATTATTTCTGGTTGAAGAATTAAATTGAAAAGGGAGAGAAATTCTATAAAGAAGGTGGAATTAGTGGATTGAAGCTTGCTGGAAATTTCTTGGCATTGTGGAAAAAGAATTGTGAAGAGCTCAAAAGAAAGTCTGCATCAATAATCTTGGTGGCTGCAAATAACCAGGTTTTCCTTTTTTATTTTCTTGTTTTAATATTCCTAGTTTAACCTAGTTTGTTTAAATTTGAAGAAATCTGCAAATGGGGAATTTTCTTGAAACCCTAGGTTAAACTCCATAAATTTGATATTCAGATTTATTTATTTTGGAAATGCAAACCCTTTTAGAAAATGGGGGAAGAGAAAACCAGATCATTGAATCATTATTCTTGTGTCTTAGAAAATTTTGAAAACTCAAAGGAAAGGGAATGGTTTCATTGTTTTCTGAATTTAATCTTTGTTGGAAAGTTTTCTATGGTTGCAAAAGAAAATTATTTTCTGGTTGTGTATACTTTATTTCTTCGATTACCCTAGTATTGAAAATTCTAGAAAAAAATTACATATATAATAATATACATTGCATATACCATTTCTGGAAATGATATATGCAATCTAAATTATTATACATATAAGATTTTTGTATTTTAAAATGGTTTATTGTTTTTTTTGTTGGGCCGCGTACGGCCTGGACATTTCGTACCTGCGTACGAAATTTTTCTGTCCATCCGTTATTCTCTCCAACCGGAATTTTTTATGCAAATAAAAATTTAATTGTTGGTGGGGGGCTCGGCCCCCACCCCTTGTGTTTTGGGCGCAGTGGGTACGCGCAGTGCCACTGGGCAGTGCGCCACCCGTACGGGGGACGCACTGTCCAATGGGACTGTGGCCCCCCGCTACCCCCCGGCCGCTGTACATTAGTACAGTCGGCGCAGGGTACGCCGACTGCGGGTGACAGTCCCTGCGGACTGTCACATCCGCATATGTATAAATTTTATTTTGTTTTAAATTTTTTTTAAAATTTCTAAACTTTATTTATTTTGTTTTATTTTTATTTTATTTTGTTTATTTTTATTTTATTTAATTTTTTATTTTATTTTAATTTAGTTTGTTTATTATTTTTTTTTTATATATATATATATAATATTTAATTATTTTATATATTTAATATATGTATTTTTTTTATTATAATATATATGAATATATATTTATAATATTTAATATACATATAGTTATATGTAGAATTTAATTAATATTGTATATAGGTTATATAAAATGTTGTTAATTAAAGTTTTCTTGTGGAATGGATTTCGTTTTGATTAAAACAAAAGTATGGAGTTAATCGTGCATACTATTAGGAGATGGCTTTATTGTAGATGGGTGTATTTCTTTTATACCATGCTAAAACACGAGAGCATTTCAGCAACTTTGACATTTAACTATAGTCAACTTATTAATGCTCAGGATTTGAATTAGTTGTAGAGATTACACTTTAGATAAAATATTGATTGGTGAATATAAAGACTTGAATGAATTATTTTACTTCGTTGCGAAGAGCATTAGATTAGGAGCATGGTTTTAGAATAACCAAACTTAGCACTTTTCTTTTCCAATGCATGAGTTCATTGATGTATTCGTTAATGTTTTATTTTGTGAATGATTATTGTGTAGTAGGTTGTAAAAGTCTTCCAGTTCACATGGGTCATTCCCTTGTTATATTACTGTTTGATTTCCCTTGGGTTGTGTTACATTCATCTTGTGTCCTCCTAGGTATTGGAGTGGAATTCTTTGTGTTGCCTCCTAGGATTGGAGAGAGTTTTATTGGTTCAATTCTGTAGCACTTGAATAACCCTTGGAGTTAGTTTCATAGTGTGTTATCCAATTAGAAGAGTGGCTTTTGTTAGGGGCTGGAGCCCAAAGAGGTAAACCGGGAAACCTTCAGAAGTGATTTTAATAACTGAAAACTAAAGTAAATATACTTAGCATATTAGAATGTAGTTCACATTAACCAAGATAAGTTAACCTCACTCACAGGCACAAGGGTTTGTTTAGACTTGGGGTGGGTGAGAAGGCCTGGAATGGCAAGATCATTATCTCGTCCCTATGAGAGAAAGATGATTCCGCTTGAGTTTGTATGAGTGCCAGGATTTGGTTGAGGCCACCAGGATTTCCGGAGCCTATGAAGAATGCCCAGAGGATATCTCATGACAAACCTTGTGATGACACTCTGTCTAGGATAACACCGTGTGTTATGTTGTGCGTATGTTTCTTTTAGCACACTTGATCATACTATGTCTGGAAGCAATGTAACCATGATTAGAGTTTTGACTTTATTGTGCATATGTGTGGTTGAGTCAGTTTATATCAGTATGAGTCTTCCTTTGGTTTGAGGTGGTAGGTTTCTCATCCATGTTACCTGGTTACTATCTCCTAGCATGGGGGTTGGTCCTTCGGGTACCACATGGTTGGGTGGATCATGCACCATAACCGTTGGGTCCCCTTGATCTTCAGTACTTGGTGGCGAGACTTCTTGATGGACATCTCTCTTTGCTTACTTTAGGATTCTTGTACTTGGTATCTCATATTGTAATAATGTTATTTTACCATCTTGTGTATGAGGTGGATCTTGTAATATTCAAACTTATGTATTTGTACTCATTCTGGGAATGAGGATTGTAATAGACCTTTGTAACTGATTTATATAAATGAATGCTTTATCTTTATCTTGTACTTTTCTTTGATGTAAAATGTTATTACTTGTGTATTTACTTTCAATGTATTTTTTTAATGTTGTTGGTTAATGGGGTTTAAGTAATCTCAGTTATGTAACCCTAGGGGAGGTTGTCAATTTAGTTGAACATGTGGGTTTAATTCACTTCTTTTACTTCTTTTAAAAAAAAAATTAGTACGCTTGTTTAGTGAATTGAAACTTCCTCTAGGGTTGCGTGGCGGGGCATTACAAAAGCATTTATAATGACAAACACATTTTTCAGCTACATCAAACTATGAAATATCAATAACTTTATCAACCATTACAAACCAGGAAATACAAAAATATATACCTCTTTAACCCCTTAAAAAATAAATAGGACACAAGAGTGATAAACTTTCTCTTGCAAAACCACAAAGTGGGTTGTGAAATTTACAAATAAAATAGAAAGATAGTCATAATGACATTGTTTTATGAAATAGAACCATTTTCCCTAACCAGTAATTTGTCCCTAAGAACTGAAATAACAACAGCAGAGTAATAGTTAATCAAATTTATAGAAACCCACAATACTTATAGGGTATCTTTAGATTTTAGGTTAAATGACTGTTATCATTCCATTCATGAAGAAGTATAAAACCAAGACAAAATATTGCAATGATAATGGAAGACACAATTTTTAGTCATTTTGTACTATGAAATAATGATATAAATTTATATAAGTCTTCAACTTCTTCTCGATA
Source organism: Sequoiadendron giganteum (assembly GCA_007115665.2). Lineage (NCBI taxonomy): Eukaryota > Viridiplantae > Streptophyta > Pinopsida > Cupressales > Cupressaceae > Sequoiadendron > Sequoiadendron giganteum. The sequence continues at coordinate 439,999,390 of CM021104.1, forward strand.
ATATTATTTTGATACTAAATTTCAAAATGTACAATAGATTATACAGTCAAAAGGTGAAAATAGAAACTATAGCCCTTAGCCAAGATTTACTTCTAAAACATTATGTAAAAGTTCAAAGTAATGGATATTTTTGGATGGATATTTGAGAAATGTGCAACAACATGTGAGCTGAATGTTTTGTTATCCTCCACGCAAGATGTAGCAATGCAGAGCATTCCTTCCAACACGTACACCTTCAAAATAATCACTCTCAGTTGATATCATGGGAATACAAATTTTTCATTTTCATTGGAAATCCAATGTTCAAGAAGTGGGCTCAGATAAATTCATGAAGAGATAGTTGCCAGCGCAAAATGTCGGGAGAAGCTAAAATGTTTAAAATAAAAGGGCTGGTATAACATAAGGCCTAATAAATGTAATTGAGATTAGAAACTTAGAATTAAATGAATGGTAATCCAACCATATCACAGGGAATTTTTTTTTGAATAGTTATCACCCTTTTTTCTGATAACACTTACATTAACAAAATTAAAAAAAAAAACTTGTAGTAAATAATCATTTTAATATATAACAATATTATATTAATAATTTAAAGAAATAAATTAGTATAAAAATACAATATAATGTTCATTCTAAAATATAAAACATAACATCATAATGATCTTATAAATATGATAATATAATAATAAGAAGATTACAAATATCTAATAAAATATAAATAATAATATGATATCATAAATTAAACTTAATTATAATACAACAATTATAATATTAAAAATAACATAATATTATAATATAATATAATATAATAATAATACTATAAAATTATAAATCTAATATAATAATACAATCATAAGATAATCAATAAAATAAATTTAAATATATTATAAATTATACAATACAAACAATTAAAATTTATTATAACAATATAATTAATATTGTAAATATATTATATAATAGAATTAAAAAATTATATAATATAGTAATATATGTTAATATATGGGAACACTCACCACAACACAATTTTATTTTATTTTATTTTTAAAGTAGAAAGCCTAAAGATTGACTACAACATGTAATAAATTTAACTTTTATTCATTTTTAATATATATGATATTTATTTTATTAATAAAATTTATTTAATATATAAAAATTAGTAATATAACATTTATTAAATATATATTTTATTTAAAATTTAGTCATTATATCAATATTTTAATACGGATCACAAAAACAAATTATTTATAATAATAAAGTAATAATAATGTTTTAGTAATTATAATATTATAATATTAATATTAGTGTGTGAGGGGGAAGATGGACGTTAGATTAATGATCCAAGAAGGACATGGAAGCAATTTGATGAAGAAATCTAATCTAAAGCCAAAAACCTTAAATCTAAGATCTAGAAACTCCTACACACAAAATTGAAACTATCCTATTGCAAGCAAAATAATGAACCTACTAATTATCAAATGAGAACAAAAGATAGATTTTACCATCTCGTAGCGGAGTGTATTGGCTTGATGTTGGATTGTTCTTATCACAACGAAGCCTACAAAGTTCATGTGCAAAGTGTGGATGAATGATTGTTGTGTTTGGTTGATCGAAGTCAATGGATGAAACTCTCTCAAGGATGATCTTAACAACATTTCGTTGCTCAATGTATGTTAATTCTCCAATCCTTATTTGTGAGGAAGGGGGTTTGTTATATAGAAATTGAGATTTGAAATGGACGATCAAGATTGTTTTGAAGAATATCCAAATCAACGGTCGAAGTGTGTTGAGAGGATTATGAGATGATTATGCAAAGTGGATTGCACAATTTGTGTGATTGGGAAACAAATTGACCAGTAGGGATGTGATTGATCAGTCAAGCTTGTGATGGCTTAGTTAGGAATGTGATGTTTTAGTTAACAAAATAGATTGTTTAGTTAACATAATATATTGACTAGTTAAAAAATTAGATTGCTTAGTCAACAATCATAATTTGCTCAAGTAGAAAGTGGGTGAGGAATATGAATTAATTGATTTAATTAATTCATTCATTTTTGGAGTTGAATGTGCAAATCAAGTTTGAATTTTGCAAACAAAGTTGCATTAGTTTCATTTGATTTTTGATAAGCGATTTGAATAGTTTGATTTATTCAATTTTTTGGAAGGAAAGTGTTGTAATTAAATTATTATTTAATAATTTAATCCACTTAGAGGAATAAGGTGATTTAGCGACTTAATTAAATAATTGGAATTATTTAATTAATCTGGACGAAATAAGTTGAGATAGGACTTTATTAAATAAATATGATTTATTTAATTGGTCAAAATGATGAAATATGAATTAATCAAATAATGTTGTTTTATTTAATTAATAGCAGAAATAGAGATTTTATTAAATAAATGGAATTTATTTAATTTGTCTGAAGTGATGAAAAAGTGAATTAATTAAATAATGTTGTTTTATTTAATCAATAGAGGAATTAGGATTTTCAAGACCTTATTAAATAAATTAAATTTATTTAATTTGTCCGAAGTGATGGAAACATGAATTAATTAAATAATATTGTATTATTCAATTAATAGAGGAATTTAGGGTTTTTGATGTCATTTTGATGTATGATTTTGAGATAATTCAAGACATTACAAGATGATTTTGAGTTATTATGACATGTTACAAGATGATTCTGAGTTCTTATGAGATGTTACATGATGATTTTGAGTCATTCTAAAGCATTACGAGATTATTCTGAGTCATTTTGAAGTGTTACAGATGATTTTGAGTCATTTCGAGGTGTTACGAGATGATTATGAGTGATTTTGAAACATTACGGGATGATTCCAAGTCATTCTGAGGTGTTATGGGATGATTCGAAGTCATTTTGAGGCATCACAAGATGATTTTGAGTCATGCTGAAGTGTTACAGGATGATTTTGAGTCATTCTAAGGCATTACAAAATGATTCCAAGTCATTTCAAGGTGTTATGGGTTGATTCTGAGTCATTCTGAGGTGTTTTGGGATGATCTTGAGTCATTTTTTAGGTGTTACGAGATGATTCTGAGTCATTTTGAGGCATTATGTGATGATTTTGGGTCATTCTGAGGTGATCGGAGACGATGTCCCATATTGTTCGACATTCTTTGATGTTGTTTGATGCTATTTAATGTGTTTGATAGGTGTCAAGTCAATTTTACATGTCTAAATTTTTCCCCTCATTGATACAAAGTACTGGTTGCTTTGTTTCAAAGATTCTATTTTTGATATCAAGTTTTTGAAAAATAATTATGCCCTACTATGCCCTAGTGTTTGGTGGAAATGATGGTAGGACTCTATGCTGCCCCCTCGAGAGGTTGACCAAAAATGTTAAGCATTGAGGTCAAGCTCTTGATGCTAGTGTATTGTCATTTTGAAGTTTTCAGATGAAATGTCCATCATTTCACATTCAGAGCTTCTAATTTGAAAGTAGGAAGATTCCCCAAGTGTAGTTAGGGTTTCCTAGATGAAACTAGGGTTTCTTTGAGGTGTTTATATAGGTATATTATCTTTGAATTGGTTCATTTGTGTTATGTTCCTCTTGCTAATTATTGTCTTTGGATTCCACATTCTATCAGTTATTGAGGAAGAATGTCAAGATTCAAGGTTGCCCCACATCATTCTAAGCTTGTTTGAGAGTACAAATGACCTTCAGACATCAGTTCTCCACTATGTACCTTTTCACCATTTTCTTTCATCATGTTTTCATTCTCATTTTGCATGTGCAAATTCCTATCAGACAAATCTATTGGTTTTGAGGTTTTGGCACATTTGTCTCAGTTTTGGTACTTTTGTCAAGTGTTTTTGGTGTTTCTGTCCAAAACTAGCACATCTATTTTGAGCACTTATTCATAAACTACACAATTGTCCTAAAACTGTGCACTTGTCCTAAAACTACACACTTGACAAGAACATGCACCTAGAATCATGTGCAATTGTCCTAAAACTACGCATTTGTCCAAAAATGGCACATTTGTCTCTCTTGTTGAGAATTTGTCTTGAAATCTGGTAATTAACTCTTTGTCCATCATTTTTCTTTTAGCTTTGTTTGAAACCCTAGTATGTGTTTGTTTACCATCATGAATGTTGTTCTTCATCATGTTTATTTTCTAAAACTTTGGCTTGCATCTTTTTACCATCTTAATTGTCATTTGTTGCCTAGTCAATGCCATTTTATGTTGTTTCACTTGTTTAGAGTGAAACCCTAGTTTGTGTCTATTTACCGTTAAACATGTTTGTCACTATGCTTGTGTCCATTTACTATCTCAATTTTTGTTTGTTGCCTAGCTAGTGTCATTTTATGTTACTTCTCTTGTTTAGAGTGAAACCTTAACGTCTTGGTTTATATCACTTGTAGGTGAATCTTCAACCACTCATGATGAGAAAGAGACATTCTCGTCACTTTTTTTATCCTATTGCCCAGTTCGGTGTATTGGAGTAGAAATTTCTTGATGTTGTTGGTTTGTATCATATCTGATACATGCCTCCTATCAAGACCCATATAAAAAAATTGATCCCTCTTGTGGAGAGGTGGCACTTTGAGACATCCTCTTTTCATTTTCCTATAGGGGAGGCAACCATTACTCTGGAGGATGTGAAGGATTCTTCATCTTCCTATTCATGGCAAGCTTGTTACGTACCAAATTGATCGAGGTGCCTAGGCTATGCAGTGATTGTTAGGTTTTGATGTTCGTAATGTAGAGATTGATTTATCTAATTTTGTAGATAGCACAAACCCTATCATTCTTGTCCTTTGTGGCTTGGTATCGGGATTAGTTGTTCCTAATAGACGAGCTCGATAGTTTGCAGTTGGTTGGGGTGTATGTATTGAGATTTTTCTTGAGCATGGTACAAGATATGCCTGGTGTGCTTGTTTTATTTCCCACCTTTACTGAGATATGCATGAGGTGGTGTATCAGGGTGGGAGGTGATTATCTACAGGTGTATCCCTTTTGCATGTTTGGGCATGGGAGGATATTACAGTGACTCATCCTAATGGGATTCATGATAATTCTCTGGGTGATCAATATTATTATCGTTATGGGGATTTTATGCACTACACTTTGCCTGGGAATCTATATTATTGGCATTGTGTGTTCGATGAGATGCCTGATTTTGTATGGAGACCTTCCATGAGCTATGAGGGTTGTCCAAAGGATACAAATTAGCTTTTGTACTACCGACAAACCCATTGGTTGCTTGGTCATTCATCATCCGTGATAGACCATTATCTAACTGATTAAGTCTTTTGTTAGTTTGGTGAGAGGCAGGGGCCAATTCTTGATGCCTATTAGGATTGGTTTGGTCGGACTTGTCGGGAGGTCTGTATATGGGGTATCCAGCTTGATGCAAATATTGTTACTACCAATTTTGCAACACTTGCCCCAATTGGTTGGGGTTGGTCAATTGGAGTGGCAGATCCAGGTACTACTCACTATTATGAGGAGTGGTGGTCATGACATAGGCCTATGATACTTATTGATCCTAGAGGTGGTCCTATTGTGGGCAGAGCTGGCATCACAGGTTGTTGTGGTGAGTGACAACATGTTGAGGTTCTTATAGAGCAGTTGGATCAAGTTCGATGTGATGAGGCCGAGGATATTCAAGATGAGTGGGTGCCTCATGCATAGGGTTAGAGATAGGTTCCAGATCCTCCTCCACTAGCTAGGGGTGTTGACTTGTTGTTGGCTCAAATGACTTTGGACAAAGATGCAGAGGTTGCACGATGAAAGGTAACAAAGGATCTGGCGGAGACTCTAATGGTTGAACGATATACTATGAGGGTTGAGCGAGATAGTGAATTTGGTAGACTACATGCGGTAGAGGCTCAAGTAGTATTACTGACAGAAGAGAGAGACTCTCTTCAGGGCGATAGAGAGAGTGATATTGGTAGATAACATGTTGCAGAGGCTTGAGAACTGTTACTGACAGCAGAGAGAGATACTCTCTCGACAGAGCGTGATGGTATACATGCAGACCAAGATAGGTATCTACATGCCTCTACCTATTATCAAAATTTATATGATGCTACCGTTCCTAGAGCCTCTTGGTGGCCACAGTTTGGGGAGCCTAGTGTTGCGAGTAATGCGGATGGTGGTGGTGGTGCCAGTGTAGGTGATCATTCTATGTGACAACTAGATCATTTTGATTTTCAGTAGTGTTTTGTCTATCCTGTGGGGTTTTATTACCATTTTTGATACCTGATCTTCATGTTATTTCATGGTGCAAAGGCATTTTGTAGACAAGTGTGTTATACATATTCATTGGTCTAGTCAAGACCTCGTATATATTTTATGATTTTCTTACTTTCCTATCACACTTGTGTCATTGCAGATACCTATGACATATTCCTTTTTTTTATGATGATATATATATGAGATATACCTTCCTCATTTCAGCCTCCTTATATGTTTATGTGATGGTGATATATGATGATGGACCTTTATATGTGTTTTTGGGTTTTTCTAATGCATGGATTTTATGTAGATGAATGAATCATCCTTTGTCTCATTTCATGATGATGGATGTTTATAGATGAATTTCCTATACATTATGTTTTCAATTGGTTTATTATCATCATGATATGTTTTGATAACATTCATGGATATAGAACTGATATGGTACTGATGATATGTTATGCAGGATGAATGTTAATTTAGAAGAATTATGATGATAGTTAGAATAATGATGCTAATTAGAAGAAATATGATAATGGATAGATAGAAAAATGATGTTAATTAGATGAAATATGACGATGTGACTTTGATTCACTTTAGATACTTCATTGTTTTGAGAAATGTCGTTTGATGTAGCAAAAAAATATGATGACCAGTGTATGAATTACCAAGGTGACTTTGTATCTATTGCATGGAATTTGACTCTAAAAAAAAAGAGTATCTTTTTTTTCATACCAAACATACAAAAAATTCATTTAAAGTATAGGGGGGTTGCATGAAAAATGTTTCAGACCAGTCACACAGAGTGGTATAGAACACCTAGCATGTAATTTCTTCATGAATTGTTTTGATACAACAAGTCCATACTCAATAAAGCTAGTATTCGCCATGGCAGTATTACAAAAATATCTTGCAAACAAAAAATTGAAATGATGCTCAATTGCCCCCATTCCTTCTTCTCTAAATCCTTATGGACATCTTTGAGAGATCCTGGGAATAAGTCAATAAAATAAATCACATAACAAGTATGAACACAAAAAGATAAAAAAGAAAAGAAAAAGTTGCAGTATCACTTGCCATATCTATTTAGGGTGGGGCTCTTATCTATTGTTGATCATGTCTATCATAGGAACAAGTTCGTTAAGGCATATCTCGGGATGTTGTTGGGACTTGTTTAAAAATATAGGGAGTTGATACTTTGGCATTGTTTTTCTTTGTTTATAGTCAACTCTTATGTGATTTTTTTTCTTTAAAGTTCTAGTTGTTGATGTTTGCTTTGCTTGTTTGTTCATTTGTTTTGTCAAAGGGTGATTTGGGATGGTTTGTTTATTATGGTTGAAATGTTTATTGTGGATGTTGCTGACGAGATGGTCCTATTTTTGATTTTATAAGCTTTTATGATGCTATTTTTTATTTTGATTTTCTTCAGGGGACTAACCTAGGGCCTTGGGGGCTCATCAAAGATAAACCTTGCCTATGTTGTACACGTAAAGGCTCGTACTTTGCTTGGTTTGGAATTTTCTATTTTGTGAATGTTTATGGGTTTTGTATATTCTAAATTTGTTTGGATTTTGTATTTTTTGAATAAGTTAAAATAAAGCAAGTGGGAAACCTAAGGGGACTAACCTAGGGTCTTAGTGGCTAAAAAGCGTTGCCTATGTTGTACATGCAGAGACCACACAGTCCGACTGTTTGACTCAAAGCGTGAACTAGCTGTGAGTTTCAAGAAAATGTTGATATCTTAGACTGTATGAGTGAAGGAATAACCCAACGATGTTGTTATGTTTTGATGTTTGTTGTTTTGTAGTGTTATTTTTTTTACTTTTGTTGTTTTATGACCTTGATCAAATTTCACCAAATCTAAATCGCGACTATCTTTAGGAAGTTACCCCTAATAAAATGACTTACCCTAATTAGTGACAAGCCATGATTGGACACATGATCATGAAATGGATGGGTGGATGTTGTAAAAAAGTGTTGATATATAATAATGTATGTTTTATTCATGCATAGCACCTGTTTACCAGGTTTTCACTATGGTACCTATCCTAGGAACAGCACAAAGTGGTTTTCACTCAAAGGACGTTTTATTTCTCTTTACTATTTTTCTTTCTTTTCTTGATTTTTTTTTCTCTTTTTCCATTTTTTTTATTTTTAACCTTTTTTCCTGGGGTATTCTAACATGTTTCATGTATAAAACTTTTTGAGGTGGTTTTTGTTCAATGGTTCAGCTAGAGGTTCTCCTTCAAGAGTAGCCAATTGATATGCCCCATAGCCATGACTAGATTTTATGATGAATAGACCTAACCAGTTAGGTTCAAATTTACCCTTTCCATCTTGATTCAATTGTATCTTCTGATTCTCTTTGAGGACCAAGTCACCAACTTAAAAGTTTTTATCTTTGATTCACTTGTCATAGCTTTGTTTGAGCCAATTCTGATTAACCTATAGATGGTTTAACATGCTCAAATTCTTTTCATCTAAGAGCTCTAATTCATTCAATCTGGATACCCTGTAATCTTCGTTGTTGACCATGCCTTTTAGTGAAACTCTCAATGAGGGGATGCCAACTTCAATAGGTAACATTGCTTATGATCTGCAGACCAAGGAAAAAGGTGTGGCACCAGTAGGTGTGTGGATGCTAGCTCTATAAGCTCATAAGGTTGGATTTAGCTACAAATAACAATCATGGCTGACATCATTGACAACCTTTTTAATATTTTTTAGGATTCTTTTATTGGATGCCTTTGCCTGACCATTTCCTTAAGGATAGTAGGGCGTATAAAATCTCTATTGGATAGATAATTTGGAACAGAGTTCTTGGACATCCCGATTCTTGAATGGGGTTCCATTGTCTGTTATAATTGTTTATGGAATTCCATACCTACAAATGAGATAATTCATAATGAATTTTGATATATGTTTTCCATTGATATAGGTTAATGGAATTGCCTCTATCCGTTTTATGAAGTATTTTGTTGCAGTGATAATGAATTTATGCCCATTAGATGAAGTAGGTGATATCTTACCTACCAAGTCTAATCCCCATTACGAAAAAGGACATGGTGTTGTGATGGGTCTCAACTCTTGTGTTAGTGCATGAACTAGATCACTGTGTTGCTGACATTTTCGATACCTTCTAGAATGTTGAATGTAGTCTTGCTCCATGGAAGGCCAGTAGTATCCTACTCTAAGTAGCTTTTGGACTAGGTTAGGTCCTCTAGAGTGGGATCCATAAATACCTTTGTGGACCTCTTGTAAGGCCATTTTTACTTCTTCTAAGTTAAGGAACCAGAGTAAAATATCATCTAGGCAATGATGGTATAAGGTTTATCCTAAGATCATAAAATGAGAGGTCTTATCTGTGAAGGTTTTCTTTTGAGTAGTCATTAATTAAGGTGGTATGATACCATTATAGATATAGCCAAAATTATCTTGGTACCATGGGGAGTTAGGACCAGTAACAACACATACCATTTCTGATTCTGGGATGTCAAATTCTAACACATGTAGTTTTTCCATGAGGAATTCATATTTAGGCATGATCTGAGGAATATCTAGAAGAAAGCCTATTGTGGCCATTGCATCAACAACTCTATTATTTACCCGAGGAATATTTTCAAAGGTTATTTTGACGAATTACTCCTTAAAGCTATCTACCATTATTTCTTATGGTAGTAATTTGTCATCTTTTATTTTGTACTCATCATTCACCTGTGTAATTACTAGTTGGGAGTCTCCAAAGACATGTAGCTCTTTTATTCTCCATTCGATCACCCTTTTGAGCCCCATGATAAGAGCTTCATACTTTGAAATGTTGTTCGTACAGGGGAATGCAATCTTGTAGGATTTAGGTATACTATCTCCTTGTGGTTTGAGAAATAAAATCCCTACTCCTGAACCATGTTGGGTATGGGACCCATCAAAGTATAGAGTCCACGAGCATGTTTGTTATGTCATTAAGACACTTTCATATGGAAAGTCCATTGTGAGAGGTTTATGATCATCTATGGGTGCTTCGACCAATTGGTCTGATAGAACTTGTCCCTTTATAGCTCTCTTGTCTATGTACTCTATATAAAATTCACTTAGGATCATCACCCATTTTTCTATTTGACCTGTCAAGGCTGCTTTTGCTAGTAAATACTTGAGTGGGTCCATCTTTGATATCAATTTCACTTTTCTATTTAAGATATAATGTCTCAGCTTTTATGCTAGAAACATGAATGAGATACATGCTCTTTCAATGCGTGAATAGTTCAATTTATATCCCACCAGTGTTCTGCTAATATAGTATACTACCCTTTCTTTATTGTTATCATCTAGCTATGCCAAGAGAGCTCCCAATGTTGCTTGTGTGGTAGACACATAAAGTATCATTTTCTTTTCCAGAATCAGTGGCATGAGTACATGAGGAGCAAGTAGGTACTCTCTAACTTGATGAAACTCCTGGTCACATCTCCCATCCCATTTGAAGGTGATTTTCGTGTGTAGGAGATGAGTGAAAGGATGACATTTGTCCTCCAATTGTGCGATAAATCACCTAATTGATTGTAGCTTCCCTTGTAGTCTCCTCAATATTTTGAGTGTATTTGGTGGAGGCATCTCCATTATAGATTTTTCCTTGGTAGGATCCACCTCTATTCCTCTTCTTGATACTATGTACCCTAATATCTTTCCAAAATTTACTCCAAACACACATTTCTTAGGATTGAGTCTCAGATTGTACTATTCCAATCGATCAAATACCCTTGCTAGTTTTGTCAAGTAATCTGCTCTTTTGATTGACTTTTCTAGGATTTCGTCCACATAGTCCTCCATGATTATGTGTAGCATGTCATGGAATATGGTTGTCATCACTCTTTGATAGGTTTCTCCTACATTTTTTAGACCAAAAGGAATTACATTCCAACATAAGGTTCCCCAAACACAAGTGAATGTTGTTTTGTGTTGGTCATCTGGAGAGATCTTTATCTAGTTCTATCCTGACAAACCATCCATTGATGAAAGCATATTATGCCCTACTATTAGATCTACTATCATGTCAATTCTCTTTAATGGAAATTCATCTTCAAACAATCTTTGTTCAAGTCCCTGAAGTCTATACATATCCTTATGCCCCCAGTAGGTTTGGACATTGGTACTAGGTTCAATATCCATTGTGGATAGTTGATGGGTCTGATGAAACCCACATCTAGTAACTTCTTTAAGTCTACCTTCACTAATAATTCTATCTAGGGATGCATCTTTCTAAGTTTTTGTTTGATAGGCTTTGCTCTTGGGATTACTGCTAGATGATGCACCACTAATGTTGGATCTAGTCTAGGCATGTCGGTATAGGTCCAGGAAATTTTCATCTTTCTCTCGTTGATGAACACTGTGAAATTTTATTTTTCCTTAGGATTAGATGATGTTGTATGGTATGTTATCTTTGGGTCCTTTTTTGTACCAACATTTATTGATTATGTTTCTTCTACTAGGACTGTTGACGTTTCCTGATATTTTGATATTGGGAGATTAAATCCTCCATCCTCGGGTTCCTCTGGGATGTTTTCACCTTTGGATGCATCCTTTATTTTTCTCTTTTCTGGATCCAATAGATCCACGGTGTGGTTTTCTCTAGGGGGTCGTATTTTTATTTTTTTCCTTTCATTTTTGCAACTGGAAGATTCAATCTCTCCACCAAATTATGCTTCTTGTTCTAGTTCCATGATGAACCCTACTTTGTGATCTCCTACTGGTATGTCTGTTCAAAGTCCCATGGACTTTTTTATGGCCTCATCATTATGGAATTGATCTAGAATAGGTGCATGTTGTTGTTGATCCCAATCTATGAGTTGTGGGTAACAGAGTGGGAGACTATCATTTTGGTCTGCAAATCTTATAGTATTAAGTGAAAGGGTCAATATGGATCTAGTGTCTTTTTCCCACTAGGTATCTAGGTCATCATTACTAGATTCAGATGAATCATATCCTGTGCAAAGGAGGGGGTATCCCATTCGTATTTGTTAGAGTTTGTTTCAGAATGGTAATAGATGTTGGGAATATTCTCCATGTACTGGAGAGGGAACTTATAAATTCTAAAGTTATCAAATAAGTCTTCAATGGGTAATTCATTGTCAATGACATAGTAGATATCTAGTGCCTTAACGCTAGTAGAAGTTTCTTGTTTCTTCCAAGAGGTTCGCCCACTTTTAGGAATGACCACGTCTTTTGGTTTATAATGTCATTTTTTTGACTAATTGATACCCCTTAGTGTTAGGATCAATTAAAATGGGTTCTATCTTTTTGGGTTCTATTTGGTCCTCCTTGTAGATCATGGATGAAAGGTCCTCAAATATTTTTTTATCTTTCATTTCTCCCCATCTAGTAAAAAAAGTGGGTTCGACTATCATTTGTACTATCTTGATCTCTTTTGGACCTCCATATACTCTAGGTGTTGGTGGAAGCATGCCAATATAGAATGCTTGGTTAAAATGATAATGCCCATTTCCTTTGTCAAGTACTTGGATCTTGGCTTCTGCCTTCGGTTGTTAAAATGATGTGTTTTTGGTGGAGGTCGATGGAAGCATGGAAGGGTCAAGATAAGAAAAGGAATGAAATTCTATATAATTTCTAGGCACACATTGGATTTTATTGTATTTCTCTTCCAACTTGGCACACAAATGGAAAGGTTCAGGATCGACATATAGTGTTACTTCCTTTTCTTCATGTGGAGATTTTAGGCATTGATGGAATTTGGAAGGGATTGCTTGTAATGTGTGGATCCAAGGGCATCCCAGGAGTAGGTTGTATGGTAACTCAAGATCCAATACTTGACAAGTAGTTTTTGTTACTATTGGTCCTATCTGCACCAAAAATTTGTCTGTTCCTTAAGAATTTCTCTCTAGTTCATCATAAGCCCTTATGGTGATAGTCTTGCCTTTTTCAATCATGACATCATAGTACCCTGGTTGTTTTATGAATTTTAAGGTACACATGTTTAAACCTACACCATTATCTATCAACACTCTTTTGACCATGGTTTTATGAACACCAACCTCTATGTATAGAACTTGATTGTGGAATGTTCTTTGTGGTAAATATTTCTTTGAAAATACTAAGTGATTAATTGTAGTGATCTTTCCAATCATGGCTTGGAACTGACTGGGATCAAGAAAATTAGGGACTGATATTTCTAAATATTTTTCTAATATATCCCTATGTGCGGGTAACAGTTTTGAAAATTCTAGAATTGAGATGAGGGTGGGTGTCTTCTTTAATTGTTCCACAATGTTGTAGTCACTTGGTGACTTGATTGTGGGTTTGGGAGGTGCTCCTTGTATTTTAACTCTTCCACGACGGTTAGTTACATAGCAATTGTTGTCTCCTCCTCTAATTATTACTACATTTTCCCTACTATCATCGACTTGTGAGAGGGTTCCCAAAACTATGTCCCCATATGTGAAATTAGCATTATGGTATTCTTGTCCCTTTCCCTTATCGTTCCTCTTTGAATGGTTTGGCATTGGGTTTGAGTATATTTATAGGTCCTTGTTTCTGGGATGATGATCAATGTCTACTTCCCCTTTGTCTATTAAGTCCTGAATGATATGCTTAAGACACATGCAATTGTTGGTCATATGTCCTTTGATCATATGGAAATCACACAAGTCTTTCTCATTGTACCATGGTGTTTTAAACCTAGGTTCCTCATAGTCTGGGAGATCATTTATTTTGATGAGGTTCTATTGTACTAGTTTGCACATAATTGTCTCAAGTGACTCATCTAATACGATAAATTGCCTCCTAGGTTGATCATATTGCCTTTGTTTCCCTCCCTGATTTGTATGTTGGTTTACAACTTGATTGTTCTTGGGATAGGTAGTTTGGTTTCGTTTTGTGTTGTTGGAACCATATTTTATTTGTGCCACCTATGGTCTACTTAGATTTGTGTTATGTGTGTTCCATACTACTCTAGCATCTACCACTCCATCATTTGTAACGTTCTTGTTCTTAGCCCAAATTTTAGTTTTTTCATTTGAGCTAGAGGGATTGTCCTTTGGGTTGTTTGTCTTTAAATTTCCTCTTGCTATGAGAGCTCTCTCAATATGTAACTCATTTTCAATTGTTTCTTCGAAGTCTACATGACATAGCATAGTGAGCCGATAGTTTATTTTGTGCAGAACATTCATGATGAATATATCCACCAATTCCTTGTCTAGAATGGGCCATTTGCATCGACTTGATTTGTGTCTCCATCTTTTCAAGTAAGAGGTGAAGGACTCAATCAGATTTTTTTTTATCATGGACAGACTCGTGATGGTGACATCTTGTTCTATGTTAAATCCAAAGTGTGTTATAAATTTTCTAGACAACTCATCAAAATTTTTGATTCTAGGTTGTAGATGAGTGAACCACTCCATAGAATGACCTATAAGGCTACATGAAAAGAGCCTCATTAGATATACATGATTTTTTTGCACCTCCATTCATGATATCAAGAAGTCTCGTACATGCTTCATAGGATCTCCTACTCCTTTGTAGTTTCTTTCAAACCTGGGTATCTCAAAGTTTTTTGGAAAGGGTAGTGTCATGATGTAATGATCAAATGGGAAGGGACAAATTTATTGCATGGTGTATGTTCTCCTCTATTTTCCTATCTTCATATCTACCATCTGTTGGGTGACAACATCTAGCTTCAATCCCATCTCTATTTTTGGTATATGTGTTTGCAAATCCTGCGTGTAAATAACCTTGTCATCCTATTAGGTTTTGGTTATTGAATGGGTATTGGGGAGGTATAGAACCTTGATAGCCATACAGGATGTAAGGAGGATTAATTCCTTTTTGTGTATAAGGAGGTTTAAATCCTTGTTGTGGGGGTGGAACATATGGAATTCTTCCCTAATGATGCATTGGCGGGACATCTTATTGTTGGGGTGACTGAAGAAGGGTGTTATGTGGCACACCTTGCTGGATAGGACTAAAATGAAGGTTACCTCGATGATGCATTGGTGGGACACTTTGTTATTGGGAAAAATTATTGAGGGTTCTATGTGGCACAACTTGCTGGGTAGGACTAAAATGAATTCTACCGTGATGATGCGTTGGCAAGACACCTTTTTTTTGGGATGATTGATTGAGGGTGCCTTGTGGCACACCCTATTAGGTAGGACTAAAATGAAGGTTACCCTGACGATGTGTTGACATGACACCTTGTTGTTGGGACGAATGATTGAGGGCACTCTGTGGAACACCCTGTCAGGTAGGACTAAAATGAAGGTTACCTTGATGATGCGCTGGCGAGACACCTTGTTGATAGTATTATTGGTTGTTCTGAGGAGGGTTCTGTGTTCCACTTTGTTGAAGATATTGGTTATTTTGAGGGGGGACTTGTCCTCCACCTTTTTGAAGATATTGGTTATTTTGAGGGGGTGCTTGTGTTCCACCCTAGTGAAGATACTGGTTATTCTGAGGGGGGCCTTGCGTTCCACCCTATTGAAGATATTGGTTATTCTGAGAAGGATCAATGTTGGAGGTGTTTTGAGGCATGTAATGTCTAGGAGGTAGATTTTTATTCTAAGGTTCATATTGAGATTCCCCCCCTTGGTAAATTTGTGCTATTGTTGTTGTTCAACCTAGGTTGGTTTTTTGAACAAAGGGTTCTCTTTGGGTTTATCACTATTTTGTGAGAACACGGGTGGCATATTCGGCCTCTCTAGAGGTTGGGTTATTTGTTTCACAACCGAGTTATCCCCTAAGGGAATAAGGTTTGGGTCTTTGAGAGATTCTACATTGAAATCCATGGGTAATTTAGAACCACTTTGTGCTAACTTGAAAAAATTGGAGTTTGGGTCTTTTCTTTACAACCTATCCATTAGTTCGAGAACCTTAGGGTTGTTAGAATGTTTAAACAATTCTTCCTCATTTATCTCTTCATCATCATTTAATTCCTCTATGATCACTTGGTTTGGGTCTTGGTTACCTTGTTCCATAACCTCCTTCTATTTACGACTTATTTCTTCCTCACTAAAAGTGTCTCTATATAGTGGTATCATCTAGGGAGTTTCAAGGTGAGTTGGCCTATAGCCCCATGGGCTACTCTCATCATTCATGGCATTCTTTTGTGGGATACTGGCAGTATTCTTGTTGGCTTCCATCGTTTTCCTATGTTGTGATCTCATGGTTTTCATAAACAACTTGGGTCTCCTATGGGAAAGTGGTGTCGACTCAAATTCTAAAGACCTAATGTTTTCCTATAGATTATGTAAGAGATTGGAACTATTGGAATAGACCCATATTCTGACAATAGTAGAAGGAATACAAGTTTGGATTTTTTCTAGAATCTTGTTTGTAGAAGTTATATACCAACCTAGTTTAGGTTTTGTGAAGTTCCCAAAGGTGTTTCTTGAGAGCTTTTGGATTTAGATGTCTAAGTCTGAAATGAAATCCTATGGACTTCACCTTAGGGATCTCGACCTTACATGAGATCATGAAGTAGATAATTATTACCATGTGAGTGGTAGTAATATAGGTCTTCTATCTACTATGTTTTATTTTTCTTCCTTTTCATTTAAGACTATGGATGCGGTGTCTCATTTTCTCAAACTTCTTATAATGTTGGTTTGTGCACCTGTAATGCACGTGAGACTTGGTTGAATAATTGGTGCTACAAGATCTAGTTGTTGAACTAGGATAGTTGGGAAGTTGGTCACCAAATGGTCATAAAGTTGGCGGTGTTATGGGGTGGTTGTTGTGAAGCTCAAGACCCTAGGGTTTGAGTGTTGTTTTGGATGACACTACTTCTTTGGGAATAAAAATGTTGTAGAACTAAGGTCTATATTCCACTTCTTTATCCAAAGGATATGTTATGGGAAAGTCTACTTGTACTATTTGTGAGTCCCAAGTAACTATTAATATCATGGAATTTTGACTGGAGGATTGACCTTAATGGTTTGCTTGATTTTGATTTCAAATAGGTAGGATGGGAACAATAAATGTGGGACTATCTGACCTTTTGGCTTTCCAATTGTTTTGGTTTGAACAATGATCTTGTGAACAACTCTTTTTTTAACTTTTTATCCATGTTTTGAAATATGGCAAGTGATAAGACAACACTTGGACTAAATTTTAGCAAGCATGGACTTATGTGACCTCTATGTCTATAACTTAGGTTGTGAAATCACAACACCCAAGCCATAGTTCCCAAATGTTTACTTTGATTAATGTACCCTGAAATCAAAGCCAAAATGTTCAGAAATCTTTAAGGAAAGATCCTTTCAAAGGGGTGCAAACATAGGGCTTCTCTCACAAGTGTGCACTAAATCAAAGGGTTTGTGGTTTAACCATCTTGTTTAGTGTTTGTTTGGAATGTGTTATTTTTTTTTAAATCAATCACAAAATTTGATTTCAATTTTTTTTTAATGTAATGGTCCAATTTTAACATAAACCATCAATTACAACCCTAGGAGATAGATACCATTCTCTTAGATAGGCCTACCTCATGCTCCAAAGAGACAATTTTACATGCAACTTATGGCACAGGCCTGTAGTCAGACATGACAAGTAACTTCTCAGAAGTAAATTCCGATGCACCACTTCTAGAGATTTTTTTGGATAATAGCGTGGCTTCTAAAATAATTTGGTTCTTAGTGATAACTGTGAACATGGAAATCTGACACTCATCCGCTTGGCCACTTAAGGCATGGGATTAGGTGCAATCTATTGTCAACATGGCTTGAAGCTACTTTCTTATGATTTCACAACCTTTAATATAGCCCACTAGTAAACGTGCTTTGAGACCTTGCAATGATTTCTCTAGCACAGGATGTGTCTCAAAGAAAGCCCCCTCTTTAAGGTAAACTTTAAAGGTAAAGTGCAATGCTCAAAAATGTTATTTTTCTCACCCAAGATCGCCAAAAGGTGTGAGGGGAGAAGATAAAACACTTTAGCTTTGCCAATCACTGTATGCACAAAAAAGACTTCATTGCAAATTGATTCAGTTTAAACACTTCGAGTGATGTTATTCCAAAACATTTGTGAGTAAAGAAAAACAAAGTTCCTTTAACTTGCACCAGTATGAAGTGTTCAAGACATCAAGAAACTAAGATAGAAATGGTGAGAAATCACAAAGAAACATTTGTTCATTTTTATGAGCTCCAATAGAGGTGTTTCTAAGAAAGGAAATCCTTGTCCTATCTTGGTCAACAAATGTAAAAATATGTGTGCATCAAAAAAATGAAAATGATTTCGCTCTTTTTTATGCACCAAATGAAAGTTCCTAAGTTAAAAAGCTTGAAATTTGTTCATTTTATCAACACCAAAATCAAGTGTGAGTTTATTGTTGTTCATTTTTTAGATCACCAAAAGAAAGTTCCTAAGTTAAAAAATCTTTAAAAATTGTTTATTTTAACAACATCAAAAACAATTGTGAGTTTTTTGTTCTTCATTTGTAGATTACCAAAATAAAATTCCTAAGTTAATTAAAAAGTAATTCAGAAATTGGGACCGATCATCTTGCCTACAATAAATATGTTAGAATCATTGAAATCTTGCATTAGATTCGCCAATTCCTTCTTACACATAAAAAAAAAAAAGCACCTATTAGTGAAAACCTATTACAAGAGTGCAAGATTGGTGCATTTGTTCATCAAAATAATTGCCCAGAACAAAAAATACAGATGCACAGGTTTTAGACAACTACACAATTTTAGAAACAAATGCTCAAAATTGTGTCAAATAGATGCTAACTTAAGAAATTACAAATGCACCAGTCTAAGAAAAAATGTTCCATTCCCATGAAAAGTGCACAGTTCTTCTAACAAATGTGTCATTATTCTGACAAATGTTTAGGTCTTCAAAACGAGCGCGTGAAAACTATGAGAGAAGCATTGCTGGACCCTACAACTTCAAAAATGGCTCAAATGAATGTTAGAGGAGGGGACAAGGGTCCCACTAGGCATGCCAGAATGTGTGAGGGGGAAGATGGATGTTAGATTAATGATCCAAGGACATGGAAGCAATCTGATGAAGAAATCTAATCTACAACCGAAAAGCTTAAATATAATATCTAGAAACTCCTACACATATGAAATTTAAACTATCCTATTGCGAGAATGACAATGAACCTACTAATTACCAAATGAGAACAAAAGATAACTTTTTTCATCCCATAGCAGAGTGTATTCACTTGATGCTAGATGGTTCTTATCACAACAAATCCTCCAAATTTCATGTGCAAAGTGTGGATGAATGATTGTTGTGTTTGGTTGATCGAAGATAATGGATGAAGCTCTCTCAAGGATGATCTTGAAAACACTTTGTTGCTTAATGTATGTTAATTCTTTGATCCTTATTTGTGAGGAAAGGGGTTTGTTATATAGAAAATGAGATTTCAAATGGATGATCAAGATCATTTTGAAGAATATCCAGATCAACGGTCAAAGTGTGTTGAGAGGATTTAGACATGAGATAATTATGCAAAGTGGATTGTACAATTTGTGTGATTGGGAAATAGATTGGCCAGTTAGGGATGTGATTGATTAGTTAACAAAATAGATTGATCAGTCAAGTTTATGATGGCTTAGTTAGGAATGTGATATTTTAGTCAACAAAATAGACTGATTAGTTAACAAAATAGATTGCTTAGTCAGCAATCGTAATTCTCTCAATCAGAAAGTGGGTGAGGAATATGAATTAATTAATTAATTCCTTTTTGGATTTGAATGTGCAAATCAAGTTTGAATTTTGCAAGCAAAGTTGCATTAGTTTCATTTGATTTTTGATAATAGATTTGAATAGTTTGATTTATTCAAATTTTTGGAAGGAAAGTGTTATTAAATTATTGTTTAATAATTTAATCCACTTAGAGGAATAAGGTGATTTAGCGACGTAATTAAATAATTGGCATTATTTAATTAATGAGGATGAAATAAGCTGAGATAGGAATTTATTAAATAAATATGATTTATTTAATTGGTCAAAATGATGAAATATGAATTAATCAAATAATATTGTTTTATTTAATTAATAGCAGAATTAGTGATTTTATTAAATAAATGAAATTTATTTGATTTGTCTAAAGTGATGAAAAAGTGAGTTAATTAAATAATGTTGTTTTATTTAATCAATAGATGAATTAGGGTTTTCAAGACCTAATTAAATAAATTAAATTTATTTAATTTTTTCGAAGTGATGAAAAAGTGAATTAATTAAATAATATTGTATTATTCAATTAATAGAGGAATTTAGGGTTTTTGATGTCGTTTTGATTTGATGTGATGTGATACGATGTGGGAACGTTGCGGTATGATTCTGAGTTATTATGAAATGTTATGGGATGGTTCCGAGTTATTATGAGATGTTACGAGATGATTATGAGTCATTATGAAGCATTACAAGATGATTCTGAGTCATTTTGAAGCGTTATAGGATGATTTTGAGTCATTTTAAGGTGTTACGAGATGATTTTTAGTCATTTTGAAGAATTATCGGATGATTCTGAGTCATTTTGAGGTGTTATAGGATGATTCCAGGTCACTCTGAGGTGTTATAGGATGATTTTGAGTCATTTCAAAGCATTATGTGATGATTTGAAGTCATTCTGAGGCATTACAGGATGATTCCAAGTCATTATGAGGTGTTACGGGATGATTCTGAGTTATTTTGAGGTGTTACGAGATGATTTCGAGTCATTTTGAGGTGTTAGGAGATTATTCTAAGGTGATTAGAAATGATGTCCCATATTGTTCAATGTTGTTTGATGTGTGTGGTAGGTGTCAAGTCAATTTTACATGTCTACAATTAATAATAAAATAATAGCAATAATTTCATATAAAAGTATTATTGTAAATATAAAAAATAATAAGAATGATATATACTAATAATATAATAATAATATAATAGTAATATAATATATAATATTAATAACAATATAATATTTAATATATTTTGATTAGTTATATTAAATTATAATACTATATTATACTATTATATTTTTGTCATCAATTTTTTAATTGTTATTATTCAAATTAAAAAAAATTGAAACTCAAAATGCATAACATTAATTTATATTAAAGATATGAACATTTTAATATTTAAATTAAATTAATAAAAATAATTTTTAGAATATTTTAATATTTCTAGTTTAGATATTTAAATTTTTATTTTATATTATCTTTTGAGTTAGGGTTAAGATTACCGTTTAGAGTTTATTGTTTGTGTTAGGGTTAGGTTTATGTTTAGAGTTAGGGTTAGGGTTATGAGAAATAGGATTAGGATTAGGGTTAGATTATGGTTTAGGCTTAGGTTTAGAGTTACAATTATGGTTTAGATTAGGGATGAGAATAGGGTTAGGGTTTCTAGTTACAATTAGAGAAGTGGGTTAGGATTATATTTTATGGTTAGGATTACAATTATAGTTAACAATTTAGGGTTTAAAGTTAAGCTTATAGTTATGGTTAGAGTTAGAGATAGGTTGAGGGTTAGGATTTATTTTTAGGATTAGGGTTAGGGTTAGGGTTATGGTCAAGTCATGCAAAGAACTAATTAACAAAACTTACATTTTTTTCCAAACCTACAAAACTATAATTACAATACTATAAAGGAAAGTACTAGCCACTAGTTGATGCTTTTTTCAACCATTCATTGAAATTTCAAATAAATAATTTTTCAAGAAACTAGAGTCCATTCTACACATATTAAAAAAAATAAAAATTGATCAATTTGCACAAAATTTAGGGGAGAGAACACTCAATTTTTTGTTTCTCAAGATGTGTCCACTTTGAGAATTAGTATAAAATCATATATTCATTAGAAAAAGAATAGAAAAATTGGGGGTAAACTACATGGTGTTAGCTAATTTCTCATTGAAGCGACTTTTGAAATACTAAAAAAAATTGACATTTTAGGGGGGGCCACACCAGACATTATTTATTTAAAAAAAAAAATAGGACCAATCTATGTGGCCCCCCTTTTTGAACCCCTTAATCTCTATCATTTAAAAAAAAAAAAGTTTACAAAGTAGATTCAGAGCATTGTGACTCTTGTTTTTGTTGTATCTTAAAATTTTGAGTGTAACTATCTTCATTTTGTCATCCAAGGTCAATATTTCATGATTTCAAAAAAGAAGTGGCCACTTAGGACCCATTTTTGGTCCCCCATCTTTGTGCACTTACCCTGAAAGAACAAAAGGAATATCATAATGAACTATCTCTTTTGTTTACAAAATCAATGAATTTAGATGGGGGTAACCATATTGATCCTCAAACTATGAGTGAACCATCATGTGTTTAATTTGGTGCCTCTCTTTGTACTACATTTTCTTTAGTTCCTTTAGTTTATTGTCCGCCTTCTATTTATGATGAGAAAAATTGGGATGCAAATTATTTTCTATATGTCAAATCACATG
Organism: Sequoiadendron giganteum; assembly: GCA_007115665.2. NCBI lineage: Eukaryota > Viridiplantae > Streptophyta > Pinopsida > Cupressales > Cupressaceae > Sequoiadendron > Sequoiadendron giganteum. Next base: position 440,021,985 of record CM021104.1, read on the forward strand.
TGTAGTACCCTTTGTGTTTTTTTATTTTTTATTTTTCTTTGGATGACCCTTGATGTTCTTTTTGACACAAGGATACATAGAAAATGAATCCATTGTAACATTCTTCTATTTGTATCTCCATTCCTCTTTATGTTGTAAACATGTTTATTTTGACTTAGTAAATCCCCTATATAATATGAGCCTTTCTCTCCTCTCTTTCTTGTAGGTGGTAGATCTGAAGTGGATTTGATAAAGATTGAAGATATAACATGGATATCAAGCATTCAAGAACATAAAATTAGGGAAAGATCAATTATTCATCAATAGATGAAGTTCCAAAGCCGAGTTAAAAAAATTATCACCTACAAACTATAACACACCTATACCTATTATGAGATTCCAAAAACCCTAATTCTCAATCTAAGGTTCCCATTCCCTTGAATAGTCAGTTTGAGCTCATATTTGAATGTCAGGTTGCCCTATCTCTACCCTCTAATTTTTTGTTTTCAATTTTTGTTAGACAATTTTGTGTTATTCTAAATTTACATCATTTTTTTGTAGCTCCATAGTTAACCTAGTTTAAATTTACAAAACCAAACGCATCACATCCATTATCATTAGTTTAACTCATAATCAACTCAAATGAGACCAAAACCCTAATTAACCATTTTGGTTCTTCCTTGAGGATAGTAACCAAGTGGTATTTTATGATCATTATGTGTCCCCATTTTTTTTGGTTGAAAAGTGTGATTTAGGACCTAGATCCATTTTCCTACTTCACAAAAAATATTATTTTATTTTATTTGACCCTTGCACATGAATTAAATAACTAATTTATTTTATTCTTTTAATTAATTATCCGTATATTTCCACATCACTAGTTAACTTCCACTCACTTTGAGTTCACTCTCTAATCAATTCAGCCTCAATAATAGTCACTCGTACTTATATTCATCAATCAATTCTCTCAACTGATCCATACAATCAATTAACTTAAATCATGCAATTAGTTAACTCCTCATCACTCAATCAATTCCACTCAAGCATTCTCATTCATTGATATTTTTTAGTTTTCCTTTCAATCTTGACCATTGATTCATGTCACATGAAATTTATAAATTTAGCCCTCATCCATCTCATATCATCCTCCATAAATTTGCACTCTTGCTATCATTATCATTATCTAAGTTCTCTAAGCTAGATTTTAAGAGAAAATACAACACTATTCTTCAAGGTTCAATTGAAGAATAATGGATCTAAGTAAGGTTATTGTGTAGGTTTTCTTTATTTGATTTTGTGATTTCCTTATCTTCATTGAGGTATTTGAATTGATTGTGATTGTTTATTTTCTTTTGGTGCTCATTAATCACTATCATTTTTATTGATCTGGATATACTAATCAATAATCCATCATCTACCAAAATCAATTCATAAGATATCTATATCTTACACCTATGTATCTCCAATTTGTCTTTTTTCTTAGAAGTTTTCCTTCTCCAAGTAATGGGCCAAATTACCCTATCAGTGATATAGATTAGCTTAGGATTTTTTCTACTTCTAATTTGATATTTTTAACCCCTTATCCATTGGTTTGAACTCATTAGTATAGTTCGAATTCAACATGTAAAACCAAATTATGATCATAATCTAATATCTAGATATACTTTTGACCTTTATTAGTCTCACTATCTAACATTTCAAACTCCTTAAAATCAAAGGGTCTCAAAATCTATCATATGCCAGTTGAAACTATGTATCAAAATAATAAAATGATGTAACCTCAAATAAATCCTAATATTTTTCCCATAAACATAGATCCTTTATAAGAAACATAAGGATAACCCTCATAATTATTCATGTCGAGAGGGTTTGAAACACCACCACCTAGTCCAAAGACTACACACAATGTAACTAAGACATAACACTTGAAGAATTGGAAAAATCATAAGATTTTAATGGCATAAAAATTGTGTTACTAGTTTTTCAAAAAATCATGATCAATATTTCCTATCATTACCAAAATAATGTGTAAAGTTACCATCCACATTTGATACCACATGCATCCATAACATAACCAACACCACATCATCACAAACCCTTGTAGGAAAAAGTTCCAACACTATTCCACAACAAATTAATCCCTTCATAAAATCACCTAACAATACTCTTATTCAATAGTATATCAACCCTTTCACATGACCCTCCAATACTATGTCTCAAAAAACTTCCACCACCATTATTCAATTGAAAAATACCAACAAATTCAAACCATGTGTTTGTACCTCCTATACACACCCAAGTTCCAAAATACACCTTAAAAATCACTAACCCATTATAGGAAAAAACATGCCATAAAAAATAAACTATCACTTTCATTACCATGATTAATCCACATATATCCTAAATCACACAAGCACCTATATCCAATTTACACATCGGTGCTTAATTGTCTCAAAATTATACATCCATGCCATAAAACACTACTATTCCTATTCCAATGGTTAATCCCTAAAAGCATCCACATACATCATACATTTCACAAACACCTCCATTTAACCCTCCTCAAAATAAAAAAACATCATACTACAAAATTACAACCCCATCTCACAAGATCAAAAAATTATCACCCCAAACCACATTCCTAAAAACCAAAACATAATACCAAATAATCAAAACATCTTGTTGCACAGCCACCTCAACAACAAATCACTTCACTAGATCAATTTACCACATCAAACATATCCACCCACACTTACACTCCAAAAATCCATACACATATTCCATAAAACAACCTACCAATAAACTTTCCCCAAGGTCAATCATTCACTCATCACATTTCTATGTACAATCCCATTAACATACTTGATTTCATACATTCAACTGATTTGGATCAATAGATTCATGGCTTGCAAAAAAAAATATCAAATATTAAAACATGATAATAAAAAAAAAATGTTACACACTGGAGAACATATTTCCTTATCCTTTCGATAGAACAATATCAATGCCACCCTTCCCTAATAATTTTAAAATTCCAAAATTTGATAAATACAAGGGAAGGGGAGATCCTCATGAACATATCAAAGAATTATATATATCTCTCTTAGAGGTGGTTTACAACAATACTTATCTTATGTGCCTCTTTTCATGGAACTTATGGATACAAGCTATGAAATGGTTTTCTCATCTCCAACATGGCATTAGAAAATTTCAAGAACTGACAAAGAATTTATTTCACATTGAACATGAAATCTTCATGAAATATCTATGCAATACCAAACAAAAAAAAAGAAGATAAAATTTGACCTCCTTCCTATAGTGGTGGAGGAACCTAGCTAGCAAATTTCCATGTCATATACCATAAAAAAATTGTCCAAATGTTCATACAAAATGTGAATATTGAGATAGGATTCAACTTATGAGTTCAATGTTCCATTTTTTTGATGAAACCATAGAGAAATGACTTACTATCAATAAATCCATCGTAGATAAAGGACTTGTAAGGATATATAAATAAAACAAAGATAACACAAGTTCATCCAATGACAAACATCATTTTTGGTCCAAAAACAAAAATATAGTCAACGATGGTGTGGTTGATGCCAAGATGGCCCAAAATGCTCAACCCACATTAAGCCTACAAGCACCACCTAATACTCAAACATAGGTGAATGCTTAAAATATTTCATAGATAATTACACCTAGGAAAAATAATTTCACATGACATAAAAATATTCCTTTGGGAGAGCCTATTGAGTTAGAAGTTCAAAAATTGTCTTAGTTATACTTAGTAACACTCCCATAAATCAAAAAATATCAACATCAAGTCAAACCCATATGGTTACAAAGAAACAGATTTCTATGAGTATCATAGAGTAAAATGACATACAACTACTAATTATTTTAGACTAAATATTCTCATCCAAAGAGCCCATTGATAAGGGAGATATTTATGTTGAGAATCAATGCAACACATCTAATAATGATCATGTGATTTTCAAGAATCCATTGCATAACCATGGTAAAGTGAATTCCTACAATCAAGGTGATACCTATAATAATTACACCACATACAATTTCATCACTTATGAGTATATATTGAACCAAATTCAAGAAACCAATAGCTAAGTGTCTATAATTACCATAAAGAATAAAAATCTTGAATGCACTATCACAATCTACAAAGTTAAAGTCACCCTTCAAGGGGATAAATCCAACTACCAACTCACAATGCAATATAATATCTTAGACCATTTGGGTAAAACGCCTCCATAGATATCCATCTTATATATTTTACATATATGTCCCCTTCACAAGGATGTCCTAGACAAGGCTCTCAAGGAGTCTTCAATACCTACCAATCTAAATATTGACCAATTTAAAGCTACGCTAGGGCATCTCACAACCAAACTTAATCTCAAATTCACTAATAAAGATGTCTCAATCCATAGGCCAATTCATAATGACACTCTCCATATAGATATTTTTGCCCATAAATATAAGATTAAATGAGTCCTAATAGATGGTGGATCTGGTTTGAACATTTGCACTTTGAAACTGGCAAAGGCATTAGGATACTCTAAAGGAGTCATTAATCCACACAAAAAATAGTCATAAAATTATATGATGATGCAAAATAACCTTCTAAAGGAAAAATCACACTCTCCATACTAGTTAGTCCAACAATAAAAGATATACTATGTCAGGTTTTAGATATTAAGCTTCCATATAACATACTTATCAGTCACCCATGAATGCATGCCATGTAGACCTTTCCATCTACCTTTCATCAGTGCATAAAATTTTCACACAATGGGGCTGAAGTTACCATCTTAGGAGATCCTAATCCATTTCATTACTATAACAATTTGAAAGGTCAAATAGAAAACTAGGTTCCTAATAATAGTGAGGCCTCATCCTCTTCATCCTACATTGATCCTAATACATTGAAAAAGTCATCAACCAATCCCCCATCATTCCTAAGGTCAAGGTTCAAGTAAAAGACACAAGGTGTGGAAAATACAACTTGAATCAATACTTTTGCATTAGAAAACTCCCATCATCACCAAGGTCATATGGTAAACCACATACAATACAAGAATTTTCTAGAGCTATTATCAAAGGTAATCCAACCACATTTTCTAAATGGGGTGAACTTCATAAAGAGACCATCAAAGAGAACATAAGTGGATTTATAGGGATGAAGAAGAGGCCATCATACTTCTTATAAATAAATGCACTAAAGTATTTAAAATAATGAAAAAAATGTGATATGATGGTCATAGTGGTCTTGGTCTACAAAAATAAGGAATTACAGAACCTATTTTAGTAACACAAACCATGTTCTCAAGGGATTGGGTCTAGAAAACAAGAGATATATCCTCCAATATTGGGATTGTTCTTACTGTTAGAACACACACATATACTAAGAGGGGGGTGGGGGGGGTGAATCTGTATATCCCCTAATTTAATTAAGAAAAAACTTGCAACCAAATAGAGCATTCAAAACAAGAGAACACAAACATAACACCAGATTTACATGGAAAAATCAACATGGGAAAAAACATGGTGAGAGAGATCCTTGGAGCTACTATCCAAATTTAGCCTCACAAACTGAAAGAATAGTTACAATAGGTTTTAAGGTATTTAACCTAGGGAAGTTTACAACTCCTTGTTGAACACTTATAAAATTAGGTTGTAGCCTTTGAATACAACACTTTGATGAATTAGATAATTAACGATCACTGCAACAATTCTAGTACCTTCAACACTTACACTTCTATTCTTTTGGCTCACTGCATCCAACACTCACTTACACACTTTGGTCACTTCCTTTCACACTTCACTTATGAATCTTCTTCTTTCAGATCATTACCTCCAACATATATCAAATACTTCTCTATAATTTGTGCTCATACCTCTACCTTCAATGCATTGCTTTTGGAAAATTACATTAATCACACATTGAGCACTTGTAAAACTTGATCACACACTTGATATTTCATTAATACCTTTCACCAATATCAAAATGTATAAATATGAAATATGCAATGACCATATTGAGTTAACACCAAAACATATGTGGGAGAGGGAAATATAATGTGGTCTAAACCAAGAGATAAGCATGATCTATTTCATCTCTGCACACATTCTCATGTTGGTGCATGCCATAAAAACTTGGTGCAAACAACTTAAAGAGCTAAGTCAACCCAATGAGCACTCAACCCTCAAGATATTAACTCCAGACCACAAGTGGTACCAGAGAGACAAGATGTCATCACAAAGATAACATAACAGGAATTAAATGATTTTCAAGAAATTTCCATGCCTTCTTTCACAATTTCATGCAAAATTATGTTGGCACAAGAAAATAGACATATAACCAGTATCTATTGCAAACCCAAAAAACACAATCTTGAGATATAAATTTGATAAATCAACTTGCAATACACATTATAAATTGAAAATTGACAAGAGATAATGTATAGACATCTAAAAATTATCCTCCAAATTCCAAGACCATAACAATAACTATGGAGAAATGAAGAGCATTTATTTGAACCTTCTATGATTGCAACAACACAATCTTCACTCTACTTACTCAAGAAACTTGTTTGGGGACTTCTACATTCTGAAAACTAGAACTTAAATACTTCACATTTGACTCTATCTATCTTCCAAACTACAAGACCATGTGTTAAAATACAGAGGAATGCAAGGCATTCTTTGGAGCTTTTCAGAGAAACTTCCTAAACCACTAACTATAAGAGATTATTTTTGTAGACATGTAAAAATGACTTAACACATATCCCACATCCTCAATTGCATTTTTCCATCATAAGCATCATTATCATTAATATAATTTTATTTCACATCATTTTCACTTATTAACCTTAATTTTGTAATGTCGCAAAATTGCACCCCTTGCAATTTCACATACATTCTTGCATCCACTTTAGTGTCCATTGGCTTGGAGATTTTGTAGGATCATTTTAGCCCCTACATAAGCCTTTTTCCCTTATCAGGATGCTCGGGACCCCTTTTCAGCAGCTACCTTCATGTGTTTTATTTTTGTCAAAGCTTGCTCCTTTTCATTCAAGTCATTTTTTAGCATGATGTGTTTGGACACTAGTGCCCCACATGGATGTCTGCATACTGCACTACCATCTTGCAATGTTTCAATGTTCAAATGACCACTTATGAGCATGTTTTCTACTTGTCAGCAATTTTTGTTAGTGGTAACGGTTGGGGATGCCTTGTAATAGATCAGGAAGCTTATTTTCCTTCTTCAAAAGTTGTCTTTTCAACTCATTGGGCCTTCTTCTCCTTCTTGGATTCTATCTTAAAAATTCTCCCATCTTTCTCTTGTTATCTTGCTTGTATAAGCTCTTTACAACTTTCTGCAATAACCTCAAGCTCCCAAGCTTTTACAATGCTCTTTACAACTCTCTTGGCTCATAGATTTGTCTCTCGCTTTGGCTTCCTTAAGTCTTGCAACTCTATCTCCCTCATCTTGTGCATGTGGGAATCTTGGAATTTCACACATCCCCTATAAATTGCATCACTATCTCATGATACGGGTTCTTCTCCTTGAGCGGGATTACTTTTATCATGCCCTATTTCCTTACTTTATTCACTTTCTCTTTCTATCTGTTTGTCCATGGAGGTGGGAACACTAAAATGGGGGTTTCACTGAGGCAAACCCCTATATAGCCCCAAAATTTTCCCTTGATCTTATGTGTGTAGGTATTGAAGATATTTCCTTACTAGAGGCTTCATTACTTGGGTTATTTTGAGCATTCTCTTTCTCTATCCTCTTTAGTTTTATCATTTACTTCATTTTTGTTCTATCATATTCTATTACTTTCCTGCATTCTAAGAGTTCCTGGAATTCATAATAGAAGTAGTTTCTCTATATTTTCTATGACATTCTCAGATTTTTTGTTAGTACAAGACGCTAGCTGATGTAGGAGCACCTACTAGTGTAGGGAAATATTGCATCACCAAAACAAATTTTTTTTCTTTATTTTATTTAGTTTTTTTGAGTCCCATGATGACCCTTAAGGGATATACGATAGTCAGAATTCAAAAATAGAGAAAAACGGTCACTTACTATTTTTAGTAAGTTGGCCTAAATAGGCTTATATGGACCTGAAAATTTACCCAAAGGAGCAAAGTTGAAATATATTTCCATTGATAGGTCATTTTGAGGCCAACAAGTAGAAATTTTCCCATTAGATAAATGGATTGAAATCGAGCATTCAAGAAGAGCTGAGTTTGGTAAGAAGGTCTATCATTGAAGATGCATATCAGTTTGTGATGAGATTCAATCATGTTCCATTTTATGTCATATTTCAGCCTATTTCTTGCATCTTCATACCAATTCCCGCATTCCATTTTCATTCCATATCTTACCATTTTATGATTTTACATTGCATACGATTAAATATATATGAGTGGTATTTAATATAGTTTTTGGATAAAATATGGAAATTAATTATGGATTGTGTTTACTAATAAGCATTGTGATTTTAAGCCTTGGAAAATATATCTTGCAGCATGCAAATTTCTTGCCATCAGCATACAAGCTTCCTATCACGTTCTTGACAGGAACCTGGACAACATCAAATAATTTCAGCAATTAATTTTATTTTAATAAATATTTATTGTGTTACTCTTATAGCAAGAAATAGCATATATTTTTTGTTGTTGTAACTTATAAAATTATGATGGACGAAGGAAAATCAAATGGCTATTTGTGTGGCACAACAAAATCCTATTTTTATGGCTCAACAAATTCCAAGTTTTATGGTTGGTTTTATTCCAACCCACAAGCCATAAATAGTGCCATAAAAGAGGACAAGAGAATAGGAGAAAATAGTGCCATAAAAGAGGACAAAAGAATAGGAGGAAATGCAACAAAATAGGTTGACACAAAAATGTGATTGGTGGTGTAGAAAAGCATATGCATAATATTAGAAAAATAATGCAACAAATTTACACATAGAAATAAGAGGAAAAGTGAAACAACTTGAAATTTGTTTCACGCCTTATAAGGCAATGTAATAAGCTATAAAGGGGGTGAATTAGCATTTTAGAAGGAGGCATGTAGAATTTTGTAGCAAAGACTTTGTATCAAATTGTTGATGAATAAAATAATATTTCACATGATGAAGACAACAACGTAAAAAAGATCTTGTACACATCTAAAAATGGTCACGGTTAATCAAACCTGTTAATTAATTAAATATGAATTATTTAATTAATATTCTTAAGTCATCTACATATAAATAAATTTAATTATTTATTTATATTGTTCATTTTCTCAATTCTTCTAGTTTAATTAAATAAATAAGTTTATTTAATTATTTCTATTTTTCCTCTTAATTAAATAAATAGATTTCACAATTTATTTATATTAATTATCACAAGTTTAAATTTTAAATTTAAATAATATTCTTCATTTCACATTTAATAAAATATTTCCAATATTTAATGAAAGCGCTTTCTTCTCTTCCACTTAATTAATAAAGAACTTTCTTTCCTCAATAATTAAATATTCTATAATATTTAATTAGAAACTTTCTTCTCTCCATATTTAATTAAATATTTTATATATTTAATTAAAGCGATTTTTATCATCTCTCACACATAAATTAAATATCATTCATTGAATTTATGGAAACATCTTCCATATTTTTCTCAACTTTTTGATCTCTCACCGTTCATTTTACAAGTTTGAATCTCAACCGTTGATCCTTGCCAACTGGATTTCTTGCCTTCAAAAGTCTATAAATACAACCCTCTTATGACTTGAAAAGGACACACCTCGAATCTTAGATTTCATACATAGTTACTATAGTTGCATTTCAATATTATCAGAATTCTAGCATCATAGCATTTCAATTTCATAACTTAAATCATATAGCCATGCACATGCATTTTCAATTAATCACATTCTCTTAAGTTGTCATTTCAACAAGTTGATGCTTACACAACTGAGAGCCAACACTTTTAATCAAATCCTTGGAGATAGAGGACAATGGGACAAATTTGAAGAAGCTATTGTTATTAGAGTTTGCATTTATGCTTTCTAGTTAGATTTATTTAATATAATGTCTCCTTGGTGTGTTAGTTTACTATTTAATTAATCCACATTTTCTAACAACATATTTCATACACAAATACACACCTACATTCTTACAAGGGGAAAGCTCAAGCCCTCCGCTTGATTACGTCCTACAAAGTGATCATGATTCAAGTGAAACCGATTCAATTCAAAGCGAGAGAGATCATTCATAGGAGGATGCCATCCTAGATCTCCCTTATGATGACGTTAACGGTAGCATCATGAACCTAACGGCCAATGACCTTACTCATCATAATGATCCATTTCCTTTGGTCTATCTCGAACTCATTGATTGGGAACAAATCGCACCCATTGATGTCCCATATTTTCCTAATGATGAAACCATCATAAATTTTCTTTGTTTATCCCAACCGGAAACAAGTTCCACCAAGGAATCACAAGATCAGAGTTTTCAACAGGAAAGTGCCACGTTTCTTAGCTATGAAATAAATAACATAAAAGAAAGATCTAATGGTGAAAACCTAACAAAGGCAGTATTAGATCAAGAAAAGAGAAAAATAAAAAGCGTATCCAATGGTGAAAACCTTTCAAAGGCACCAAAGGATGGGAAACTTGAAACTCTTCCAGAGCATTATCAAGAAAGATCTTCTATTTTAATCGAACCAATAGAGGCACTCAATATAGGTACTACAGAAAAGCCCAAAGTTTTGCAATTGGCTGCATCTCTAATAGAAGAGGAAATACCTAGATTCACAGACTTTCTCAAGAACAATCAAATTAGTTTTGCATGGTCTGGTGCAAGAGCACCTAGATCCTGACCCTAACATGATAGGACAAAGGACCTTAAAGGTTCACCAAGGGATTTGAAGACAAGCTTACCAAGTATTTTAAAGGTTTTCATGTTTTATGCTTTGTACTCAAAAATCTTGTATGTCATGTGACAAGGGGTGGTAGATAGGTAGTAGATGGCTTTAAGCCATGTCTTTTATACAAATAAGGTCTCATTAGACCACTTTCAATAGGTTGGATGAGCATGGGGTCAAAAAGATCAAACTTACTAAGTATGTAGTGAAATTGTTTAAGAATATTATGTAAAGTGCATAACCTTGACCTCCAAACGGTCATGAGTGGTTCAAAATTCTGTTGTAAATGTAGTTGGTCGGTTGTAGGAGGTAGTTGGAGGTTGGAACCATTATAAAAATTCATGTAATCCCTAAGGAAGGTTGGTTGTTGAAATCCAATAAAGAAAATTGCATTTTGGAAAGGCTGATCACTATTTTCACTGGTTTTTCCTAAATTTTTCTTATTGGCATAAGCCGGTACAAAGTTGATATACATTGAAGTTGCGAGCACTTTTTAGTGTATGTATTTTCCATATTATTTCATTGGTTTGGAGGTTTAGAATCTTACCTGGTGCATGAGGGATCAACAAACACAGAGGTTGCCCTATTTGCTGTGTTAAGGGTTTGGGGGTGATATTATGATAAACTAGCCAATCCACCTACTATTGTGGGTCTGTGGCTAGGTGGATTGGCTTGTATCATGGTTAGTTAGGTGTGTGAATGTTGTGGAGACTGAAGGGGTGAAGAGACTCAACACATTGTAATGTTCTAATGCTAATCAGGGGTAGTGTGGCCATGAAGAGAGGGAACCCAAGTGGTGATTTAGAGATATAGCGAGGAGAATGGAATTGTGAGTGTTCCTTGAGTTAAGGAAAAGATATGGTGAGGTGTTTGGACCCTTGGTAGGCTTTGGGAGAGTCAGGAGTTATGATTTTCCTTAAAATCTCATTTTGGTGAAGGTTTAGGAGGGTTTGTGAGCAGAGGGTTAAGACAAGTTCTTGGGGCCCTAAGAGTCAACAAATCCTGAGTTTGAGAGCCTTTTCTAAGATTGTTTCAGGTTCTTTTTGTTTGGGGACGAATTTGAGTGAGGGTTCCTTTGAAAAAGAGGCTAATTGTGAGGCATAGAACCTGGGTGTATGTACTGAAAGTCCACATCGGTCCAAAGGAGTGACCAATAGTTTTCTTGTATGTTGTAAAACCCTAAAAAGGGTATCTCAATCCATTCTTTAATTTCCTAGTGTTTTGGGAAGGTTGTGAGGAAACTAGCCTAAACTGGTTTTTGGGTGTCACATGGGGTAACTGATTTGAAGGATGTTGAATGATGATTTTGGAGTGATCAATCTTTGAGGTTGGGATTGAATGGTTAATTTACCATCATATTCATGTTGAGAGGTCTTGTAGGGTCTGGGTGGAGGTATTGAGTGTTTTGCAAACTTTGGGGTTTAAGATCCTTGAGGGTGAGTTGATGTCCTTAAGATTGGAGTTGGGCTCTTGGTTGAGAGTTTTGTTTTGTTTTTGAGTGATCCCCACCTAGCCTTTGCATCATGGTCCTATGTAGATATGTCTAGATTAGACCCAGATCTCATCATGCATCATCTATCTATTGCGCCGAGGGAAAAACCTGTGAAGTAGAAACTCAGAAAGATGCATCCACATGTTGCATTACTGGTTAAAGAGGAATTAAAAAATCTTTTAGATGTTGGATTCATTTGGTCTATGGACTATGCAGAATGGATCTCCAATATCATACCTATTTCAAAGCCAGATGGAAGGATCAAAATTTGCACAGATTTCAGGGATTTGAACAAAGCATGTCCTAAAGATGATTTTCCTCTACCCAACATAGATATGATTGTTGATTTGACGGTTGGGCATGCAATGTACTCATTAATGGATGGATTTGCAAGATACAACCAGATAAAGATTGCATCAGAGGATCAAGATAAAATAGCATTCACATGTCCTTGGGGTACTTATTGCTGGAACGTAATGCCATTTGGGTTGAAGAATGCAGGAGCTACATACCAATGAGCAATGACAAAGATTTTTCATGATATGATGCATAAATTCATGCAAGATTACATTGATGATCTCCTCGCCAAATCTAACACTAGGGAAGGACACATAGATATCTTATCTAAAATTTTCAAAAGAATGGAACAATTCAAAGTGAGACTTAATCCAAAGAAATGTGTCTTTGGAGTGAAATCTAGAAAGATACTAGGTTACATTGTATCAGAAAAGGGAATTGAAGTGGATCTAGCTAAAGTATAGGAAATTCTTGATGTGCCACCACTAAGGAACATTAGTCAACTACGCTCTTTGTAGGGACGGTTACAATCCATTCGAAGATTCATTGCTCAACTGGCAGATAAAAGTTTACCGTTTACACACCTTTTACACAAGAATATTCCATTTAAGTGGGAAGATAAATGCGAAGCCGCATTTGATCAGATAAAGAAATATCTCATGAATCCACCAATATTGATTCCACCAGTGCAAGGTGGCCCTCTCATATTATATATTTCTGCCACAGAAGTATCTTTAGGAGCATTATTGGCACAGGAAGACAATTCAGGAAAAGAGCGAGCAATTTATTACATCAGTCGAACCTTGAAAAGTCATGAGCTAAATTATACCTTCATTGAAAAATCTTGCTTAGCAGTGGTGTTCACGTCTCAAAAGTTACGACACTACATGCTAACTCATATAGTAAAGCTTGTGGCTAAGATTGACCCACTCAAATATCTTCTAAGTAAGGCAACCTTAACTGGCAGGTTAGCTAAATGGGTTATGATCCTAAGTGAATTTAATATTCATTATGTGGATCAGAAAGCTATCAAGGGATAGGTAATTGTGGATCAGTTAGTAGAAGCACCAATACCAGTAGGACACCCACTACACATTGATTTTCCTGATGCCGATGTATTCACAATAGTTATCCAACAATCATGGGTGCTCTACTTTGATGGTTCTTACACTCAGCATGGTTTAGGAGTAGGAATTCTTTTTATTACACCTCAAGGACATACAATTCCAAAATCTTATCGGCTAATGTTTCCTTGTACAAACAACATAGCTAAGTATGAGGCATTAGTAATTGGCATAAAAATTGCAGTAGACTGGAAAATCATAGAACTTCAGGTTTTTGGTGATTCACAACTTGTTATAAATCAAATCAACGACGAATATCACACTAAAGATGACAAGTTGCTACCTTACAAAAGAATGGTGGATGATTTCAAGAAATACTTTGTTAACATCAAGTTCATACAGATTCCATGTATTGATAATAAAGAAGCAAATGCTATGGCTACAATCGCATCTCTACTCCAGCTAACAGAGAATCAAACACAGTACAATTTCCTGGTGGAACAATTGTTTTGTCCCGCCCATGACAATCCCAAAACTCAAATTATTTTCCATTTAACCAGTTCTGATTCTTTCTCCCTTATATGGCCAAATTTACACTTACCTAAAGGATACTATTTTACCCTTAGACTTATCTAGGAATCAGAAAAGAAATTTCATCTATCAATCATCCCGTTACACTTTAATTGTTGATGTCTTATACCAGCGTGGTCTGGATGGTACCCTCCTTAGATGTCTTGAACGCGATGAATCCAAAAAGGCCTTACAAGAAGTACATGGTGGAATTTGTGGCACACACTCAAGTGGACTAACCTTAGCAAAGAAACTTGTGAGATTAGGTTACTACTGGCCGACCATGGAGAAAGAATCATTCATCTTTGTGAAAAAATGTGCAAAATTTCAGATTCATGGGAATCTCATTCATGCTCCTACTCAGGAATTACAGCCTTTCACCACAACATGGCCTTTTGCTCAGTGGGGATTGGACTTGGTTGGTAAGATACACCCATCATCTTCAAATGGACATAAATTTAACATTACAACTACTGAGTATTTCACTAAATGGATTGAAATTGTTCCTCTAACAACTATTACTAGCAAACAAATCTCTTCATTCATTTTGAACTATATCATCTGCCGATATGGTATTCCCAACTCCATTATCACAGACAATGGATGACCCTTTAAAAATCAATATGTTGATGAGCTATGTGAAAGATTCTGCATCCAACACAAGTTCTCTACACCTTACTATCCACAAGGGAATGGTCAAGTTGAGGCTTAAAAAAAGATAATTCTGAAGATTTTGAAGAAAATGGTGAATGAAGCAGGACATGATTGACATGTCCAATTAAATCCAGCATTATGGGCATACAGAACTAGCATTCACACACCAATAGGTGGTACTCCCTATGCTTTGGTTTATGGAGTGGAAGCTATTCTACCACTAGAAGTTGAGATTCCTTCACTTCGAGTATCACTCAAAGGGTTAATCAATGATGAAGACTATAGGGTATCAAGGTTGCAAGAGCTACAATTGCTTGATGAACGACATCAAACTATAATTAACCATTTGAAGGGATATCAACAAGTTGTGTCCCACAACTACAATCATAGAGTCAAACCATGAAATTTTCAAGCGGGTGACTTAGTTCTCAAAGAAAACCCTCAAAATCAGCAAGATCGGGAAAAGAAAGGCAAGTTCGAACCTAATTGGTTGGGCTCGTTCGTTATCATTGCAGCATACAAATCGGGGGCGTATCAGTTGTCAATAGCAGAAGGGGGCCTGTTTGAAGATCCAACCAACAACATTCATTTGAAGAATTTTAATGCCTAAAAATATCAAAAACAATATAAAAAGTCCTGAAGAAATACAAAAAAATCAAAAAGAGCAAAAATACAAAAAAATCAAACATACAAAAAATACAAAAAAAAAAAAAGAAAAAAATCGTTGCCTTGATGAAAACCTGGCAAACAGGAGTCTTGGTAATAGCAAAAAAATTATAAAATTAGGAAAAGGTGCAATAAAAACAAATGGTGAAAACCTAACAAACATGCATTGTTTGTGATTTTATTTGGTTCTCTCATCTATTAAGATTCATTCTATCTATCTTTTTCATCGACATCACACGCATGCGTCACCATCACGGTTTACATTGCATCATCTCCTTGAAATGACAAGGACCTCATCATGGCTTGATGAATTAGGATTATCCTTAGAAGTAGTTGTGTCTAGCAAGAGTCAAAGTACAAGGTCACTAGGGGGCAATTCTCTTCTTGGAGCTTTTTTTTTAGCAACCGACAACATGTGTCTAGAATCAAAATATCAGGAAACAACAAACTTGTTCAATTTCAATGAGACGACATGATTGTTTTGACAAATAAACAAATTGGATGATCTTAAATCTGAATAAAATGAATGATAAACTTAAAGCAATAAGGTGCAACTGTTGTTTTGATATTTGATGACATCATGTCTTTGGAGTGATTCAATGATGTATTGAACTAGAATCACAAGGAAGAAGTATGATTTTTCTTTGCTTGTTGTCTATAAGTTAATCATTAGTATTGTGCAAATTTTTCGTGGGACATGATCTACAATGTATCATTGATGACATTTTGGAATTTGCATAGGAAAATGGTTCACTTTTGTTTGTTTCTGCAAGCAATACTCAATTCATCTTGGTTCAATTATACCTCGATGCTTGTATTAACTTGCTATATCAAACATCATGAAAGCAGTACTCAGGTCATCATTGGTGCTAACATACCCTTTTATGCTTGTACTAACTTTCAACATATCAAAAATCTCAACGATGAAAACCAAGCACAACATGAAATGGAAACAAGGAGAATGGTTCATTATTGCATTCTAGGACTACATGATTCATCTAGATTTGCATTTTGAGGTTGTTTACATAGATTTTTGAGGGTTGACCAAAATTCTTGGGTATATTTTCAGACAACAATTGAGTATGATTGGACATTTGTTACATCTCATTCCATTATCATTCACATCATTTCACCATCATTTATTTTATCATTATCATGTCATTTAAATTTTGCATCATCATTTCATTATATTCATATCATATGCATAAGTCATTTGTTTGATAATTAATTTCATATTATATTTTCATTTCATAAACATTAAACATTTACATTTGTATTTTGATTCACATCATCTACATTAATAATAAAATTGCATTCATATCATCCATTTCACATCATCATTTAGGTTGTCATGATCTGTTCCATTACATTATTAACATATTACATCATTATCCATGACATGTGCATATCATACTACATCTTCATAATCATATCATTTATCCATTTATCTCATTTCATCATGTTCCATTTAAACCATGAATCATATCATTTTCACATCATTAAAATAATTTCATTACATATTACATCTTGCATTCATTACATACATTATGCACGAAAATCATTTTAAAACTGCATCATACATCATCATATTAGGATCATTTCATCACATCTCACATCTTGCATTATCATACATAAAATGAAAGAAATTCATTTACATCATCATTTGCATCATCATACATCACGACAATCATACATGACATAGCATATAGAAATAAAAAATGCATCCATCACATAAGCATAAATCATCCAGCCACATAGGGGGCATGAAGAATCTTTATGATGAAACCAATTCCAATACTACAGCCAACCACGCCATAAATATTCATCCACCTATCACCCCATCCACAAATTGGGACCAACGTCAAAAGAAAGACTTGAATCAAAGCATGAAGAAAATTATCAAAGCAAAAGAATCTAAGAAGCATATCAGGCAAATCAAATACACTTGGATACCAAAAAATACAAAGAAATATTATCCCTATCAAACGCCATCAGTCAAAGAAACTATGGGGAAAAATAAAGAAGGGGCAAGTATCCATCAAAGATGTTCACAAAGTAAAAACAAGCTTCTCAAGAAACATACAAAGTGTATCAAGCAGTTGGTCCTAATTCCATGCACACTTCCATATCCACTCATCATTTCTCATCTTCCCAAGTTTGGAGAGTCAAAGGTTCCAAACTTTCAACTAATCCACTGTTTATTCCTAAACGCACTCCATCCATGCCTCCACGCATGATATCCAAT
Source organism: Sequoiadendron giganteum (assembly GCA_007115665.2). NCBI lineage: Eukaryota > Viridiplantae > Streptophyta > Pinopsida > Cupressales > Cupressaceae > Sequoiadendron > Sequoiadendron giganteum. Next base: position 440,039,905 of record CM021104.1, read on the forward strand.
TCTTTCATTGACCATGTATTGGCACTCACCTTTCATCATAAGGATTTAGAAGGCACTCTATCATGATGTGCACACAAAGACAAAGTTAACTCCAGTATCAGCAAAGTAGAACGAATTTCTGAAAATTTTCTTTCAAGTGCACATATCTTGGAAAAGCAGCTTCTTCAAGCAAGATATTGATGGCACATTATGACAAGACCATCAACATCAACACCACCAGGTGGTTCAGCATCATCTTAAAATATCTCAGAAAATACAAAAAAATCAAAAAGAGCAAAAATACAAAAAATATCAAAAACCTCAAAAAAATAATCAAAAAAAGGATTGAAAACAGTAAAGAGAAAAATCGTCCTCTAGCGAAAACCATTTCGATGGTGCTTTGGATAGGTACCATGATGAAAACCTAGAAAACATGCATCATGTGTAGAATCAAGCATCTACATGCACCAATTAAGGAGAAAACATCTTATCGGATCCATAATAAAGCCAACATTCCATCCATATCATACATTCATCCATCAACCATTTATCTAGCCCATTACCATCTATTTACATTATCTTGATCTTGACAAAGTTTGGTAAACACTTTACACTTGTTTATGGTAAACATCTTGACATGGGTCATTTTCATTGATCCTATCCAATCCAAACATTATCTGAGCCTTGAAGCTTTATCCGAATGAGCATTCCTTTGTTCGAACACCTTATCTTGTCACAAGATAATCCTTGGCATCCTTTGCATGCTTACAGTATCTATCCATACAGCTATTCAAGAATCTACACATGGCCATTCAAACATTGCTAGACACTAGGGGCAGATATTTACATCTAGTTTCGAGAATAAACCTTGATCTATATCCTCCAACTTATTTGGTGATCTGAACATTGGCAGACATAAAATCAAATTGGTTGAGCATTTGCAAGCCAAACGATCCAAATCATTAGCCCATGGCATATTTTGATAGGAAGACACTCCTTATTGAGCTTTATCTTTCATCAAACATCAATTTGAACAATCAATATCAGTTGAATCTAACTTGCATGTTAGTGTCACATCAAATCATCAAAATAATTTTGTTCCAAATCAAGCTTCATCAATCTTGATCAATCGAATCCAATCAATTATCACCTTGTTTGACTTAACACACTTAGTCAAACTAGCATCTTGTGAACGAGTTTACTCTAGGATAACAAAACTTCCTTGGGTTTACAAGTTCATTATCATCTTTGTTTGGCTTAAAACACTTAGCCAAATTATCAAATCCATAATCACCTCATTTGACTTAACACACTTAGTCAAACCATCCTCTTTTGTGCAAGTTTATTCTAGGATAACACAACTTCCTAGATTTTACAAATGCATTATCACTTTTGTTTGACTTAACAAACTTAGTCAAACTATCAATCTATCAATCTGATCAATCAACCTTAGCTTGTTTTTCAACAAAATCTCAAACCAGAGCACTGATATCATCATGCATGTCCATATTCAAATCATCAAAATCAGAAAAACTCAGAAAAAACTTCAAAATCCAAAAAACATCAAAATTAGAAAACATCAAAATTCAAAAAAATCAAAATATTCCTAAAATCCAAAGCAAAATCAATAAATCATATGCTTTCATCAATAAAATGGTCATGTCTCACCCTAGACTCGGGGCAAAATCCCGAACTCACTAGGGGAAATCAACTTTTTGAGCAGACAAACAAGTAACATGTGTCAATTATCAAGTATCAGATCAACAATCGAATATCTAATCAAGCCTGGTCAAAACAGCTTTGAGACATGTCATACATTGAAACTGAAACAAACCCGATGATCTTAATTTGAATAAAATGAATGATAAAATTAAAGCAATAAGTTACAATTGTTGTTTTGATATTTGATGACATCATATCTTTGGAGTGATTCAATGATGTACTGAACTAGAATCACAAGGATGAAGTATGATTTTTCTTTGCTTGTTGTCTATAAGCTAATCATTAGTATTGTGCAAATTTTTCGTGTGACATGATCTACAATGTATCATTGATGACATTTTGGAATTTGCATAGGAAAACGGTTAACTTTTGTCTATTTACGCAAGAAATATTTAGGTCATCTTGGTTCAATTATACCTCGATGCTTGTATTAACTTGCTATATCAAACATCATGAAAGTAGTACTCAAGTCATCATTGGTGCTAACATACCCTTTGATGCTTGTACTGACTTTCAGCATATCAAAAGGCTCAATGATGAAAGGTAAAGCATAAAGCAGCTCACAAAATGACAACTTTGTATTTTAGTTTGCATATTAGATAGATTGCATCCATCTTAATTTATGAATGAGCATTATCATCTGCATCATCTTAGTCAATCTATCCAATCATTTCTTCCAATCTCATTAAAATCAATCCATTCAATCTAGCAAAAATCATTTAATCATACCTTTGGTCTTATTCCTAGCCTTACTGCAAGCCTTGATCATCATCATCATTGGGATGTATCCTTCCTTTATCAACAACACTCTCATCATCATCATCATCATCATCATCATTGGGATGTATCCTTCCCTATCCTTGTGTTGTTTTGGGATGAATCCTTCCCTCATCAACAACACTATCATCATCATCATCAATCCATCTTGGCTTGTAGTTTTACTGGGGCAACATCATACTCATTTTTGAATCTATAAGGAGACATTATATTAAATAAATCTAACTAGAAAGCATAAATGCAAACTCTAATGACAGTAGCTTCTTCAAATTCATCCCATTGTCCTCTATCTCCAAGGATTTGATTAAATATGTTGGCTCTTAGTTGTGTAAGCAGTAGCTTGTTGAAATGGAAACTTAAGAGAATGAGATTAATTGAAAATACATGTGCATGGCTATATGATTTAAGCTATGAAATTGAAATGCTATGATGCTAGAATGTTGATAATATTGAAATGCAACTATAGTAATTGCATATGAAATCTAAGATTTGAGGTGTGTCCTTTTCAACTCATAAGAGGGCTATATTTATAGATTTTTGAAGGCAAGAAATCCAGTTGGCGAGGGTCAACAGTTGAGATTCAAACCTATAAAATGAATGGTGAGAGATCAAGAGGTTGAGAAAAAGATGGAAGATGCTTTCATAAATTAAATGAATGAATATTTAATTTATGTGTGAGAGATAATAAAAGCACTTCAATTAAATATATAAAACATTTAATTAAATATGGAGAGAAGAAAGTTTCTAATTAAATATTATAGAATATTTAATTATTGAGGCAAGAAAGCTTTTAATTAAATATTGGAAATATTTAATTAAGTGGACGAGAATAAAGAATTAGAAAGAAAGCATTTAATTACTACCCTAGGATTGATAGATTCCATATTTTAAGAGGATATTGAGCCACTTCCCATGCCTTATGATGATGTTCAAAAACCCTTTAAAAGTAATCCATCCTTTGAAATCGAGCCATGTCAAGAACTTGATCCAAAACATGTTGAAAGTAATTCCAGAATTACTCAAGATCAAGAATTCGTATCTCCGAGATACTACAATGATCTAATAGGAACTCTCCAATCTATACAAGATATCGCAAATGATGATCATATCCATATAGCATATACTCCTCCATCTACCCATAATATGCTTTATTTGGATGGACACATAGATGATCCTCATTCAAAACAAGAGTCTCATACTCTTACCAAGGAATAAGAGTCTCTTGCTCTTAACATTTATACACATGGTCAAAATATAGAGAAATCCAGAGACATGTCAGAAATGGGTCATGAAGAAGGATTCTACAAAATTTGTGAATCAGAAACATCATGTGAAAGCATATCAATAATGAATCATGAGGAAGAATTTTACAAGGACAGTGAAGTATCAATGCCTCTTGAAGGAGCATTACAATCTGATATCTCACAAGATCAAGATAAACATACCAATTAGACATTCATCCCACTTATGGAAGATCCTATCACTTATAAACTTGGATCACTCACCTTTGTAAGGGAAAATTATCTTATCAATAAGGAAGTTGTCATTTTGAAGATCCACCACAGAGCAGAGAAGGATTAGCACCTTGTTTCCAAGGTAAATCATATCCTATTGCAAATAATTTTTTTCAGCAGAGGATTAGGCCTACATGAACAAGGTATCCTAAAACCAGTGCAGATTATTGAAAATCCTAAGCATCAAGGCCTTGGTTATTTGAAAATCAAGGGATCTCAACATATCAGTAATACTTTCATAAAATTGGGAGCAACTTTGTCTCAAGAAAATGTCAACATAGGGGGCACGAAGAATCTTTATGATGAAACCAATTCCAATACTATAGCTAGCGACATCATGAATCTTCATCCACCCATCACCCCATCCACAAATTGGGACCAACATCAAAAGAAAGACTTGAATCAAAGTATGAAGAATGTTATCAAAGAAAAAGAAGCTAAGAAGCATATCAGACAAATCAAATACACTTGGATACCAAAAAATACAAAGAAAGATTATCCCTATCAAACTCCATTAGTCAAAGAAACTATGGGGAAAAATTAAAAAGGGGCAAGTATCCATTAAAGATGTCCACAAAGGAAAAAGAAAGCTTCTCAAGAAAAATTCAAAGTGTATCAAGTAGTTGGTCCTAATTCCATGCACACTTCCATATCAACTCATCATTCCTCATCTTCCCAAGTTTGGAGTCAAAGGTTCCAAACTTTCAACTAATCCAACTTTTATTCCTAAACGCACTCCATCCATGCCTCCACGCATGATATCCAATTATTTTATTGACCATGTGTTGGCAATGACCCTTCATCATAAGGATTCAAAAGGAATTCTATCGCGATGTGCACATAAAGACAGAGTTAACTCCAGTATTAGCAAAGCAGAATGAATTTCTCAAAATTTTCTTTCAAGTGCACGTATCTTGGGAAAGAAAATTCTTCAAGTAGGATATTGATAGCACATTATGATAGAAGCATCAACATCAAAACCACCAGGTGGTTCAACATCAGCTTAAAATCTCTTAGAAAATACAAAAAACAAAAAAAAAACAAAAAGGATTGAAAACAGTAAAGAGAAAAATCATCCTCTAGCGAAAACCATTTCGATGGCACTTTGGACAGGTACCATGATGAAAACCTAGAAAATAGGTGTCATGTGTAGAATCGAGCATCTATGTTCACCAATTTAGGAGAAATCATCTTATCGCATCCATAATAAATCCAACATTCCAGCCATTTCATCTGTTCATCCACGAACCATATATCCAACCCATTACCATCTATTTACATTATCTTGATCTTGACAAAGTTTGGTAAGAACTTTACACTTGTTTATGGTAAACATCTTGACATGGGTCATTTTCATTGATCCTATCCAATCCAAATGTTATCTGAGTCTTGAAGCATTATCCGAATGAGCATTCCTCTATTCAAAAACCTTATCTTGTCACAAGATAATCCTTAGCATCCTTTGCATGCTTACAATATCTATCCATACACCTATTCAAGAATCTACCCATGGCCGTTCAAACATTTCTAGACACTGGGGGCAAATATTTACATCTTGTTTCAAGAATAAATATTGATCTATATCCTCCAACTTATTTGGTGATCTAAACATTGGTAGACGTAAAATCAAATTGGTCAAGCATTTGTGAGCCAAATGATCCAAATCACTAGCCCATGACATATTTTGACAGGAAGACACTCCTTATCAAGCTTTATCTTTCGTTGAACATCAATCTGAACAATTCATATCAGTCACATCTAACTTGCGTGTCAATGTCACATCAAATCATCAAAATAATTTTGTTCCAAATCAAGCTTCATCAATCTTGATCAATCGAATCCAATCAATTATCACCTTGTTTGACTTAACACACTTAGTCAAACTATCATCTTGTGAACGAGTTTACTCTAGGATAACATAACTTCCTTTGGTTTACAAGCTCATTATCATATTTGTTTGGCTTAACACACTTAGCCAAATTATCAAATCAATTATCACCTTGTTTGACTTAACACACTTAGTTAAACTATCATCTTGTGAATGAGTTTACTATATAATAACACAAATTCCTTGGGTTTACAAGTTCATTATCATCTTTGTTTGGCTTAACACACTTAGCCAGATTATCAAATCAATTATCACCTTGTTTGACTTAACACACTTACTCAAACTATCATCTTGTAAATGAGTTTACTCTAAGATAACACAACTTCCTTGGGTTTACAAGCTCATTATCATCTTTGTTTGGCTTAACACTCTTAGCCAAATTATCAAATCCATTATCACCTTGTTTGAATTAACACACTTAGTCAAACTATCATCTTGTGAATGAGTTTACTCTAGGATAACACAACTTCCTTGGGTTTACAAGTTCATTATCACCTTGTTTGGCTTAACACACTTAGCCAAATTATCAAATCCATAATCACCTTGTTTGACTTAACACACTTAGTCAAACTATCATCTTGTGAACGAGTTTACTCTAGGATAACACAACTTCCTTGGGTTTACAAGTTCATTATCATCTTTGTTTGGCTTAACACACTTAGCCAAATTATCAAATCCATAATCACCTTGTTTGACTTAACACACTTAGTCAAACTATCATCTTGTGAACGAGTTTACTCTAGGATAACACAACTTCCTTGGGTTTACAAGTTCATTATCATCTTTGTTTGGCTTAACACACTTAGCCAAATTATCAAATCCATAATCACCTTGTTTGACTTAACACACTTAGTCAAACCATCCTCTTTTGTACAAGTTTATCTAGGATAACACAACTTCCTAGATTTTACAAATGCATTATCACTTTTATTTGGCTTAACACACTTAGTCAAACTATCAATCCATCAATTTGATCAATCAACCTTAGCTTGGTTTTCAACAAAATCCCAAAACATCAAAAAACACATCAAAATCCAAAAAAATAAAATTCGAAAACATCAAAATTCAAAAAAATCAAAATATTCCTGAAATCCAAAGAAAAATCAATAAATCGTATGCTTTCATCAATAAAATGGTCATGTCTCACCCTAGACTAGGGGCAAAATCCTGAACTCGCTGGGGGAAATCAACTTTTTGAGCAGGCAAGCAAGCAACATGTGTCAATTATCAAGTATTAGATCAACAATCAAATATCTAATCAAGCTTGGTCAAAACAGCTTTGAGACATGTCATACATTGAAACTGAAACAAACTAGATGATCTTAATTTGAATACAATGAATGGAACACTTAAAGCAATAAGTTGCAATTGTTGTTTTGATATTTGATGACATCATGTCTTTGAAGTGGTTCAATGATGTACTAAACTAGAATCACAAGGAATAAGTATGATTTTTCTTTGCTTGCTATCTGTAAGCTAATCATTACTATTGTGCAGATTTATTGTGGGACATGCTCTACAATGTATCATTGATGACATTTCGGAATTTGCATAGGAAAATGGTTAACTTTTGTCTATTTATGCAAGCAATACTTAGGTCACCTTGGTTCAATTATACCTCGATGTTTGTATTAACTTGCTATATCAAAAATCATGAAAGTTGTACTCAGGTCATCATCGGTGCAAATATACCCTTTGATGCATTTATTCACTTCCAACATATCAAAAGGCTCAATGATGAAACATAAAGCATAAAGAAGCTCACAAAATGACAACTTTGCATTTTAGTTTGCATATTAGATAGATTGCATCCATGTTAGTTTATGCATGAGCATTATCATCTGCATCATCTCAATCAATTCATCCAATCCTTTCTTCCAATCTCATCTAATCAATCCATTCAATCTAGCACAAATCATTTAATCATACCTTTTGGTCTTGTTCCTAGCCTTACTGCAAGCCTTGATCATCATCATCATCGAGATGTATCCTTCCCTATCCTTGTGTTGTTCTGGGATGTATCCTTCCCTTATCAACAACACTCTCATCATCATCATCATCAGGATGTATCCTTCTCGATCCTTGTTTTGTTTTGAGATAAATCCTTCCCTCATCAACAACACTATCATCATCATCATCAATCCATCTCAGCTTGTATTTTGATTGGGGAAACATCATACTCATTTTTGAATCTATTTGTGTTTCTTTCTTCTCATTTTCTCTTACCAATCTCCTATTGCTTGTCATCCTTTCTTGTCCTTCACATCAATGCATCCAATAATTTATTTCAATCTCTTCTAATCAATCACATTGCTTCTTCTAATCAAACTCATTCAACCAATCAATCATCTTCATCAAATTCTTGTATCAATCCTCTTCATTCAAATCAATCAAATCACTTACTATTTGTTTTTCATCAATCATGAAATAAAATTTATCAATCTTACTATTTGTTTTTCATCAATCATGAAAGCAAATTTATCAATCTATCATATCATTCTTATCAATTATCATCAATCAATCATCACAAATTCACTATCACATGCTGAATCAATCAAAAAGCATCATCATTCAAGGAAAAATCAAAGTTCTTCATCTTCATATCAATCTTTCAATAGGGGTTTTCATCAAATCATCTTTATCGGTCGATGAATTAGATAGCAAATCAGTAAAAATTTCCAAAAATCATCTTTATCTGATTCATCACCCGAGGGGGCATATAGCATCAGTAAATTCCAAAATTTTGGGGCAAAATTCTTTGAAGCAATGCATAAATCACATCACTTCAAAGAGGGGAAAAATGTACACATATAAAAATGGTCATGGTTAATCAAACCTATTAATTAATTAAATATGAATTATTTAATTAATATTCTTAAGTCATCTACATATAAATAAATTTAATTATTTATTTATATTGTTCATTTTCTCAATTCTTCTAGTTTAATTAAATAAATAAGTTTATTTAATTATTTCTATTTTTCCTATTAATTAAATAAATAGATTTCACAATTTATTTATATTAATTATCACAAGTTTAAATTTTAAATTTAAATAATATTCTTCATTTCACATTTAATTAAATATTTCCAATATTTAATTAAAGTGCTTTCTTCTCTTCCACTTAATTAATAAAGCGCTTTCTTTCCTCAATAATTAAATATTCTATAATATTTAATTAGAAACTTACTTCTCTCCATATTTAATTAAATATCATTCATTTAATTTATGGAAACATCTTCCATCTTTTTCTCAACTTCTTGATCTCTCACCATTCATTTTATAGGTTTGAATCTCAACCGTTGATCCTCGCCAACTAGATTTCTTGCCTTGAAAAATCTATAAATACAACCCTCTTATGAGTTGAAAAGGACACACCTCGAATCTTAGATTTCATACGCAGTTACTATAGTTGCATTTCAATTTCATAGCTTAAATCATATAGCCATGCACATGCATTTTCATTTAATCTCATTCTCTTAAGTTGTCATTTCAACAAGTTGCTACTTACACAACTGAGAGCCAACACCTTTAATCAAATCCTTGGAGATAGAGGAAAATGGGACGAATTTGAAGAAGTTGTTGTTATAAGAGTTTGCATTTATGCTTTCTAGTTAGATTTCTTTAATATAATGTCTCCTTGGTGTGTTAGTTTACTGTTTAATTAATCCACATTTTCTAACAACACAAATCTCATCCCATCTCACCAGCAAACCACGGAGCAAGGGCCCACTCCTTGGTAAAGAATGGTGACATTTATTTATTTTTATTGTTAATATTTTTGTGTGTTATTTATTTCATTCGATTTATTTTCAACAACTTTAGAATTTTAGTAGTTGTGTGATTTAAATTCCAGCATCTGCATTATAGTTTGGTATGATAAACGACATCATATTTTAAGTTTCATTTGTAATATATTATTGAGATTCAATTTTAGTAGGTATTTTTCTCTTTTTATTAATAAATTGTTGTTGTAATAGCTCACATTGCAGGAAGTGATAGTTCTGAGCACAATTATGATAGGAAGACAGACAGGAATTAAATCGGATTTTTACTTAGGAAATTCATGTGTGTTTTAGCTGCATTCATTCTCCCTTAATTCATTGCTTTCCTCCCTTCAGGTATACTGCCACAACACTTCTCGCAAGCTACGATCCTCGGGTTGACACTCCTAGACCAAGCTGAAATCTTTCTTATTATTTACCCCAGTTTTGGCCTATCCTTTTGGCATCGTTGTCAGGGAGAGGTGTTAAAGGCCAAAAAATATAGTGAGTTGAGTTAGGACCAATGCATCAGGATGAAATCTTGTGCAACTGCTAGCCTTTCCTAAGTGATTAGTCCTAATTTATGTTGTTTAAATCATATAGATGCATTGTTAGATTTTATAGGTAGATTTTAGAAATTATAACCATTTATATAACCACATTAATTGTTGTGAGTTCATTAATAATAAAGGAAGTAATTTTGAAGAAACAACACAAAAACATAAAAATGTTGCATTTTCAAGGTAATTCAAATACATCAATTTTCAAAGAAAAATACTTCAAAAATGAAGAAATTGGTGGGGAAATCATGCTAACACAAGGTGATGTTTTTATATCCCCTCTACCTAATGAATGAAACTTAGATTTTCCTAATATCTCATTACCATTGTCAAAAGAATTTACATATATTATTCCTTTAATTGAGCAAGAACAAATAATTGATGAATTTTTAGGACAATGGAATTTTGAAAATGAAGATTTAACCATGTGTTGCTCTGATTGTTGCAAGAATAAAGATAAGCGCACATGCCAAGATGCTCAAGAGGACATGCTAAAAGAGATACAAGTTATAAGTGAGCCTCATCAAAATAAAGGTGAAAGTGAACAAATCTTCTTTGTAACTCAAGGGCAACTTCACATGTCAAATTTTGAAGATCAAGGTATTATTAATGGTGTTAACATGTCTTATCATTCTACTAATGTTTCTTCACAAAATATTTCTTCACCTATTATATATGATGAATGGAAAAATGCGTACTCACAACAACCACAATATCCATTATTACCATCTTCATTGTACCCACCCTACTTAGTCCCACCCACTATATATCCACAACAATTCTTACCACTTTCATTATCCCGTTCATATCATATACAATCCATTTCACAATATCCACCAAAGGAAACCATGATGCCTATTGAAACATTCCATAATAAGGTGATTGAAACTACATATAATAATGCTTATTCTTGGATCCCTTTATATTCTGATAATGTACTTGGAATTGGTGACTTACAATTGAAATATATTAATGCAAGTGAGGGATGTGATTTGGTTTAATAAAATTAGAAGAAGAATCTGATCAATTGAATGATATTCAACTTAGTTCTTCTTATTTACTTAATAAATCACAACCTTTAGAGGTCATTCACACACATGAGGAAACACTTCAATATGAGTTTAATTTTATTATGGAACTCATAAATATGTGTGTGCTGAAATTAATATTGTGATTATATATGCTGAACTATGTGCATTAATGATTCAAGAATTTTGTGGAATGAAAAATGAATGCCTACAAGATCTATCTTTTAATATTTTTATACTCAAACATATGGACCTTTGGAGGCCTATGATTAAAAAGTGTATTCCTCACATACTCATTGATTTAGGCCCACCAATAATTGATTAAGCACCATTAAATGGTTTTAAATGCATTAATGATCGTATTACACAAATGGTGATTTTGTATTAACACGAATCAAGGTTTTAATATATACGCATCTTTTTCATTCTTGATTCTTTGGATTATCTTAAGATGATCATTCATTGACAAAGCTCAAGGTGTTATAATATCTTTGTCTTTCTAGATTCTTTGGATTATCCTAACACCCTCATGATTTGTAGTATGAAATTAAGTTGGTCGGGAAAGGAAATCCCTTGAATTTTGGAAGTCATTGGTTGAATCTTGATAATGTCTTCATTAATTGTTTCATTGGTGCTTATACTAAAACCACATGTGAGCTTTGGACCAAGCAAAGGTATGCATTCTTTGTTGATTGGAATTTCATTTATATTATGTTTACACAAGAATTGATTGTTATTCATCCATTTTATTGTTAAATATCTATTCATAGATATAAATTTACCATTCATTTTCTAATCAATAAATCAATTAAAATGGTGAAGTTATTAAATGGATGATATCGTATTACTATACTTGATATGTTTGGTCTTTGAGAAATATGGTTGTAGGTTTCTTATGGTGGTTACCCAACACTTTTGCACCAATACCAATTGATGATGATTATATGCATGAGGATTGAATGACACACTTTGTTGTCTTTCTGGTCATGCTAGCTACATGGAGGACACGAGGTTTTATTTGCACTTCACTATTGGATCTCACAAGAGGATCTTGAGGAAAGCACTCAAATTCATGCAGACATAAATTCTCATTTTCACCATCCTTAATTCTAGACCATATGGAGGAAAATATGCAACTTGGTGTAACCATGAATCTTGTAGTACCATATTTTTGGTTAATTCTTTAGAAGCCTCATATCAAGAAATAAATTCAAGAGATGCAGAGGATATATAAAGAATTTTGATCATTGCATTGCATCATGCAGATTAATTCTTCATCTCATCAAAAGCTACATGGATACATTGAGAGACTCCATTGGTCTATAACTACAAGCCTGGTCCTTGGAGGGTTGCTTCTATTGTAAGTAATCCTTTTAACTCAACGGTTGGGCATATATTCCAAATTTCTATGGTAAGCTTTCAGATATGGAGGCATGAGCTAAATAAGATCTAGACCATTTGTAGCAATGGTGTTATGAGATTTTTGAACACATAGAGATAAGTATTCGCTTAGCCAAAGTTGTATGGATACATTGGACTAGTTGAGAGCCTAGAACTAATCTTCACTACACTCCCTTGTCTATGGTAAGGAAGTTGCATTTTCATACAACTTTGGAAATAGTTATAGATATCTCTTGTACTCAGAAGGATAGGATAACATAGATTCATGAGAATTTCATATGATTTGTTTCCAATTGGTCATCATAGAGCATTGCGTCTTCCAAAGATCATGGTGATTGTGAATACTTATTTCAACCAAGTAAGTGGGTATGTATTCTAAAGTTTTATAGGTAGTTTTCTGGCATGAGCAGTAAGGGTGCTATGGACTATGCATGGTCAATATTGATAAGGCATCTTTTGTCATTGGTCATCATTTCAAGCTTTGCCTCATGTAACCAATTTCATTGGTGACTTTTTGTGGGGTCATAGAAGGAGCTTTGATTTTCGATGGTGTCACTTCAACATCCAAAGGGTTCCTTCTCTTTGGTCATTATATGCAAGTTATCTAAAAAATGGAAAAAGTGAAAAAATGGAAACTTTGGTCATTGTTAGACAACTACAATTTGAAAACCAGTTTCTGGCAGATTGTAGTTGAATAAAATTATTAGTGGTGAAAACTATTTTCACAATGCCACTAAGCGGAGAGTGCTTGAAAACTAGCTTGCCACTGGTCACTTGTAGTTATCAAAATTGAAAAATGAAAAAAAAGTGAAAAAATGAAAAACAAAAATAAGAAAAAATTGCAATAAATTGTGGGCTTATTAATTTGTAGGTATACTCTATTACTTCTATGGTTGTCTGAGTACCTCCTAGCATCTCTTATTGTTCACTTGTGTAAATGCACTCTTATTTATTGTGGTCCACTTCACTTTGATCACTTGTCGCAAGAGTTACATTTTCAGTTGAGGTGTTAGAAAATATGAAGAGAGAATTCAGGCTACCATTAGTAGGCTACCATTGTGGTTCCTTCCTTGTTGGACATTCATTGTTGCAGAGTTACATTAGGTACCAAACCTTGCCATACATGGAAATGCAAACTGGTAAAGTGATCAATTTTATTTTTCATTATTTTATCTCTTAACTTTATTAATATTTCTTATTATAATAATCATATATGCAACATCCATGCCCATTCTCTCCCTGTTTCCTGAGGATGGTCAACCCTTTAAGTTGGGGGGAGGTCTACCATCTTTTCACCTATTATTTTCCATTATCCTTATTTTATATCTTTCATTATTCGAACTTGCAAAATCATTTCATTTTTCTTATCATTTCACCATTCATTTCACTATTCATTTTACCTATCATTTCATCCAATTCAGATAGCTCATAATTGTCAAGATAAATTTTTCATGACCCTCCTATATATAGCATTTCAAAATGATGTTGTGAGAAATGACAAGAAACAGAAAAAAAAGAAAAAAGAAAATTGAAAAAAACAAAGCAATAAAGCTTTTCATGAGAAGCTAAGAAAAATAAAGGGCATTGTGGTTTTCCATGAGCTATAATAGTTAACGGTGAAGAAGAAGGCCAAAGCCACAAATCCAAAAGGCTACTAGTTCAAATCAAATACCCCTTGATCATATTGATTGCATGAGGACGTGCAATATGCTAAGTTGGGGGGAATGATGAGAGTCAATCATGTTCCATTTTATGTCATATTTCAGCCTATTTCATGCACCTTCATACCCATTCCCGTGTTCCATTTTCATTCCATATCTTACCATTTTACCATATTACATTGCATATGATTAAATATATATAAGTGGTATTTAATATAGTTTTTGGATAAAATATGGAAATTAATTATGGATTGTGTTTACAAATAAGCATTGTGATTTTAAGCCTTGGAAAATAGATCTTGCAGCATGCAGATTTCTTGCCATCAACATGCAAACTTCCTATCACGTTCTTGACAAGAACCTGCACAACATCAAATAATTTCAGCAATTAATTTTATTTTAATAACTATTTATTGTGCTACTCTTATAACACTAAATAACATATATTATTTATTGTTGTAACTAATAAAATTATGATGAACGAAGGAAAATCAAATGGCTATTTTGGTGGCACAAAAAAATCCTATTTTTATGGCACAATTAAATCCTATTTTGGTGGCACAACAAAATCCTATTTTTTATGGCACAACAAATTCCTATTTTTATGGTTGGTTTTATTCCAACCCACAAGCCATAAATAGTGCCATAAAAAAGGACAAGAGAATAGGAGAAAATAGTGCCATAAAAGAGGACAAGAATAGGAAGAAATGAAACAAAATAGGTTGACACAAAAATATGATTGGTTGTGTAGAAAAGCATATACATAATATTAGAAAAATAATGCAACAAATTTACACGTAGAAATAAGAGAAAAAGTGAAACAACTTGTAATTTGTTTCACGCCTTATAAGGCAATGCAATAAGCTATAAAGGGGGTGAATTAGCATTTTAGAAGGAGGCATATAGAATTTTGCAGCAAAGACTTTGTATCAAATTGTTGATGAATAAAATAATATTTCACATGATGAAGATGACAGTGTAAAAAGGATCTCATCCCATCTCACCTGCAAATCATGGAGCAAGGGACCACTCCTTCGTGAAGCATGGTGACATTTATTTATTTTTACTGTTCATATTTTTGTGTGTTATTTATTTCATTCAATTTATTTTCAAAAACTTTAGAATTGTAGTAGTTGTGTGATTTAAATTCCAACATCTGTATTATAGTTTGGTATTATAAATGACATCATATTTTAAGTTTCATTTGTAATATATTATTGAGATTCAATTTTAGTAGGTATGTTTCTCTTTTTATTAATAAATTGTTGTTGTAATAGCTCATGTTGCAGGAAGTGACAGTTCTGAGAACAATTATGATAGGAAGACAGACAAGAATTAAATCAGATTTTTACTTCGGAAATTCATGTGTGTTTTAGCTGCAATCATTCTCCCTTAATTCACTGCTTTCCTCCCTTCAGGTATACTACCACAACACTTCTCGCAAGCTACAATCCCAAGGTTGACACTTTTAGACCAAGCTGAAATCTTTCTTATTCTTTACCCTAGTTTTGGCCTATCATTTTGGCGTCATTTCCGGGGAGAGGTGTTAAAGGCCGGAAAATACAGTGAGTTGAGTTAGGACCAATGCATTAGGATGAAATCTTGTGTAACTACTAGCCTTGCCTAAGTGATTAGTCCTAATTTGTGTTGTTTAAATTATATAGATGCATTGTTAGATTTTGTAGGTAGATTTTAGAAATTATAACCATTTATATATCCACATCAATTGTTGTGAGTTCATTAATTAGAAAGGAAGTACTTTTAAAGAAACAACACAAAAACATAAAAATGTTGTATTTTCAAGGTAATTCAAATACATCAATTTTCAAAGAAAAATACTTCAAAAATGAAGAAATTGGTGGAGAAATCATGCTAACACAAGGTGATTTTTTTATGTCCCCTCTACCTAATGAATGCAACTTAGATTTTCCTAATCTCTCATTACCATTATCATAAGAATTTACGGTTATTATTCCTTTAATTGAGCAAGAACAAATAATTGATGAATGTTTAGGACAATGGAATTTTGAAAATGAAGATTTAACCATGTGTTGCTTTGATTGTTGCAAGGATAAATATAAGTGCACATGCAAAGATGCTCAAGAGGAAATGCTGACAGAGATGCAAGCTATAAGTGAGCCTCATCAAAATAAAGGTGAAAGTGAACAAATCTTCTTTGTAACTCAAGGGCAACTTCACATGTCAAATTTTGAAGATCAAGGTATTATTAATGGTGTTAACATGTCTTATCATTCTACTAATGTTTCTTCACAAAATATGTCTTCACCTATTATATATGATGAATAGAAAAATGCATACTCACAACAACCACAATATCCATTATTACCATCTTCATTATACCCACCCTACTTAGTCCCACCCACTATATATCCACAAGAATTCTTACCACTTTCATTATCCCGTTCATATCATATACAATCCATTTCACAATATCCACCAAAGGAAACCATGATGTGTATTGAAACATTCCATAATAAGTTAATTGAAACTACATATAATAATGCTTATTCATGGATCCCTTTATATTCTGATAATGTACTTGGAATTGGTGACTTACAATTGAAATATATTAATGCAAGTGAGGGATGTGATTTTGGTTTAATAAATTTAGAAGAAGAATCTGATCAATTGAATGATATTCAACTTAGTTCTTCTTATTTAATTTAACAAATCACAACCTTTATAGGTCATTCACACACATGAGGAAACACTTCAATATGAGTTTAATTTTATTATGGAACTCATAAATATGTGTGTGCTGAAATTAATATTGTGATTATATATGTTGAACTATGTGCATTAATGATTCCAAAAATATGTGGATTGAAAAATGAATGCCTACAAGATCTATCTTTTAATATTTTTATACTCAAAGATATGGAACTTTGGAGGCCTATGATTAAAAAGTGTATTCCTCACATACTCATTGATTTAGGCCCACCAATAATTGATTGAGCACCATTAAATGGTTTTAAATGCATTAATGATCGTACTACACAAATGGTGATTTTGTATTAACACGAATCAAGGTTTTGATATATGCGTATCTTTGTCATTCTTTATTCTTTGAAGTATATTAAGATGACCATTCATTGACAAAGTTCAAGGTGTTATAATATCTTTGTCTTTCTTGATTCTTCAGATTATCCTAACACCCTCATGATTTTGTAGTATGAAATTAAGTTGGCCAGGAAAGGAATTCCCTTGAATTTTGGAAGTCATTGGTTGAATCTTGATAATGTCTTCATTAATTGTTTCATTGGTTCTTGTACTAAAACCACATGTGATCTTTGGACCAAGCAAAGGTATGCATTCTTTGTTGATTGGAATTTCATTTATATTATGTTTACACAAGAATTGATTGTTATTCATCCATTTTATTGTTAAATATCTATTCATAGATATAAATTTACCATTCATTTTCTAATCAATAAATCAATTAAAATTTTGAAGTTATTAAATGGATGATATCGTATTACTATACTTGATATGCTTGGTCTTTGAGAAATATGGTTGCAGGTTTCTTATGGTGGTTACCCAACACTTTTGCACCAATACCAATTGATGATGCTTCTATGCATGAGCATTGAATGACACACTTTGTTGTCTTTCTGGTCATGCTAGCTACATGGAGGACACGAGGTTTTCTTTCCACTTAACTATTAGATCTCACAAAAGGATCTTGAGGAAAGCACTCAAATTCATGCAGACATAAATTCTCATTTTCACCATCCTTGATGCTAGACCATATGGAGGAAAATATGCAGCTTGGTGTAACCATGAATCTTGCAGTACCATTTTTTTGGTTAATTCTTCACAAGCCTCATATCTAGAAAAAAATTGAAGACATGCAGAGGATATATAAAGGATTTTGAACATCATCTAATTTCGATCACTGCATCTCATCATGCAGATTAATTATTCATCTCATCTAAAGCTACATGGAGACATTGAGAGACTCCATCGGTCTATAACTACAAGCTCGGTCCTTGGAGGGTTGCTTCTATTGTAAGTGATCCTTTTAACTCATAGGTTGGTCATATATTCCAAAGTTCTATGGTAAGCTTTCAAATATGGTGGCATGAGTTGAATAAGATCCAGATCATTTGTAGCAGTGGTGTTATGAGATTTTTGAACACATAGAGGTAAGTATTTTCTTACCCAAAGTTGGATGGATATATTGGACTACATGAGAGCCTAGAAATAATCTTCACAACACTCCCTTGTCTATGGTAAGGAATTTACATATTCATACAACTTTGGAAATAGTTATAGATATCTCTCATAATCAGAAGGACAGGATAACATAGCTTCATGAGAATTTCATATGATTTGTTTCCAATTGGTCATCATAGAGCCTTTGTGTCTTCCAAAGATCATGGCCATTGTGAATAATTATTTCAACCAAGTAAGTGGGTATGTATTCCAAAGTTTTACGGGAAGATTTCCGGCATGAGCAGTAAGGGTGCTATGGACTATGCATGGTCAATATTGATAAGGCATCTTTTGTCATTGGTCATCATTTCAAGCTTTGCCTCATGTAACAAATTTCATTGGTGAATTTTTGTGGAGTCATAGAAGGAGATTTGGTTTTTGATGGTGTCACTTCAACATCCAAAGGGTTCCTTCTCTTTGGTCATTACATGCAGGTTATCTAAACAATGGAAAAAGAGAAAAAATTAAAAAAAATGAAAAAAATGAAAAAAAAATGAAAAAAAAAATTCTAACAATGAAAACCTTTGAGCGTTGTTAGAAAACTACAATTTGAAAACTAATTTATGGTGGATTGTAGTTGAATAAAATTCTTAGTGGTGAAAATTGTTTTCACAATGCCACTAAGCGGTGAGTGCTTGAAAACTGGCTTGCCAGCGGTCACTTGTCGTTATCAAAAGTGAAAAATGAAAAAAAAAAAAAAAAAAAAAAATAGAAAAAATTGCAATAATTTGTTGGCTAATCAATTTGCAGGTATACTCTTTTGCTTCTATGGTTGTCTGAGTACTTCTATCATCTCCTATTGTTCACTTGTGTAAATGTACTCTTATTTGTTGTGGTCCACTTCACTTTGATCACTTTCTACAAGAGTTACATTTTCAGTTGAGGTGTTAGAAAATATGAAGAGAGAATTGAAGCTACCATTAGTATGCTCCCCACATAATACCTTCTGATGCAGATATTTCGTGTGTTGTGCAGATTCCATCTTTCTCATAGTTTTTGGTTCCCTCCTTGTTGGACATTCACTATTGTAGAGTTACATCAAGTACCAAACCTTGGCATACATGGAAATACAAATTGGTAAAATGATCAATTTTATTTTTCATTATTTTATCTCTTAACTTTATTAATATTTCTTATTATATTAATCATATATGCAGCATCCATGCCTTTCCTCTCCATGTTTCCCGAGGATGGTCAACCCTTTAAGTTGTGGGGAGGTCTACAATCTTTTCACCTATTATTTTCCATTATCCTTATTTTATAGCTTCCATTATTCGACCTTGCAAAATCATTTCATATTGCTTATCATTTCATCCTTCATTTCACTATTCATTTTAACTATCATTTCATCCAATTCAGATGGCTCATAATTGTCAAGATAAAATTTTCATGACCCTCCTATATATAGCATTTCAAAATGATGCTCTGAGAAATGACAAGAAAACAAAGAAAAAAAAAAGAAAATTTTGAAAAAAAAAGCAGTAGAGCTTGTCATGAGAAGCTAAGAAAAATAAAGGGCATTGTGGTTATCCATGAGCTATAATAGTTAAGGGTGAAGAAGAAGGCCAAAGCCACATATCCAAAAGGCTACTAGTTCAAATCAAACACCCCTTTATCATATTGATTGCATGAGGATGTGCAATATGCTAAGTTGGGGGGAATGATGAGAGTCAATCATGTTCCATTTTATGTCATATTTCAGCCTATTTCCTGCACCTTCATACCCATTTCCATGTTCCATTTTCATTCCATATCTTACCATTTTACCATTTTACATTGCATATGATTAAATATATATAAGTGGTATTTAATATAGTTTTTGGATAAAATATGGAAATTAATAATGGATTGTGTTTACTAATAAGCATTGTGATTTTAGGCCTTTGAAAATATATCTTGCAGCATGCAAATTTCCTTCCATCAACATATAGACTTCGTGTCACGTTCTTGACAGGAACCTACACAACATCAAATAATTTTAGAAATTAATTTTATTTTAATAACTATTTATTGTGCTACTCTTATAGCATGAAATATCATATATTATTTTTTGTTGTAACTAATAAAATTATGATGGACGAAGGAAAATCAAATGGCTATTTTGGTGGCACAACAAAATCCTATTTTTATGGCACAACTAAATCCTATTTTGGTGGCACAACAAAATCCTATTTTTTTGGCACAACAAAGTCCTATTTTTATGGCTAGTTTTATTCCAACCCACAAGCCATAAATAGTGCCATAAAAGAGGGCAAGAGAATAGGAGAAAATAGTGCCATAAAAGAGGACAAAAGAATATGAGGAAATGCAACAAAATAGGTTGACACAAAAATATGATTGGTGGTGTAGAAAAGCATATGCATAATATTAGAAAAATAATGCAACAAATTTACATGTAGAAATAAGAGGAAAAGTGAAACAACTTGCAATTTGTTTCACACGTTATAAGGAAATGTAATAAGCTATAAAGGGGGTGAACTAGAATTTTAGGAGGCATATAAAATTTTGCAGCAAAGATTTTGTATCAAATTGTTGATGAATAAAATAATATTTCACATGATGAAGACAACAACGTAAAAAGGATCTCATCCCATCTCACTTGCAAACCACGGAGCAAGGGCCCACTCCTTCGTGAAGCATGGTGACATTTATTTATTTTTATTGTTAATATTTTTGTGTGTTATTTATTTCATTCGATTTATTTTCAACAAATTTAGAATTGTAGTAGTTGTGTGATTTAAATTCCAGCATCTATATTATAGTTTGGTATGATAAATGACATCATATTTTAAGTTTTATTTGTAATATATTATTGAGATTCAATTTTAGTAGGTATTTTTATCTTTTTATTAATAAATTGTTGTTGTAATAGCTCATGTTGCAAGAAGTGACAATTCCAAGCACATTTATGATAGGAAGACAAACAGGGATTAAATCAGATTTTACTTAGGAAATTCATGTGTGTTTTAGTTGTATTCATTCTCCCTTAATTCACTACTTTCCTCCCTTTAGGTATACTTCCACAACACTTCTCGCTAGCTATGATCCCCGGGTTGACACTGTTAGACCAAGCTAAAATCTTTCTTATTCTTTACCCCTATTTTGGCCTATCATTTTTCTTTGAAGGTAGAAGAAAATTTGAATAGAATATTTGAAAGCAAGCAAAGAGGTGGGGGTCATGGTGTGGAAAATCTAGTGGATGTTCATATGGAGGTCGAAATGAAGATCAAAAGAAGGGTGAAGTATACAATAGCAACTAGAACTAGAAAGGAGATAACACCTACCACCCTTGTGATTATAATAAGGGAGACCAAAGAGGAAGAGGAAGATCTAGACAAGGATCGAGAAGAGGAGGCTTTCGTGGAACCTATTTCTAGTGTGGAGAAGAAGGAAATAGATCCTATGAGTGTCCTCAACTTAAAGGAAGGAAAAATAGAGCCTTGTTGAATGTGGAGAAAGAGGAAACTCAAAGGAAGAAATTGATTTCCACCATATGTAAGTGTGAAGGTAAATTTTTCAATGTTATTATTGATGGAGGTAGTACTAATAACCTTGTTTTAGAAGAGATGGTTAGTAAGTTGTGGTTAGAGAGAAAAAGGCATCCGAATTCATATCGGATTGCTTGGTTGCAAAATGATCATAAAGCTTTGGTAAATGAACAATGTCTGATAAAGTTCAATATTGGAAATTACCATGATGAGGTATTGTGTGATATTATTCCTATGGATTTCTATCATATGTTGTTAGGAAAACCCTGGTAGTTCTATTGGTGAGCAGTACATGATGGACATGCCTATTGGAGACACAAGGGAAAACAACTCAGAGGAGGGGGGGTGAATCAATTGTCACATAATTACAAACTTATTAACCTTTATTCTCAGATCTGATTAATAATAGTGAAACCATGAATCAGAAACACATCAGAAACACACATAACACCAAGATTTTTGTGTGGAAACCCTGTTTAAAAACCATGGTGTAGGTTAATCCATAAGTTATACCCTATTAAAAGTATAAGAATAATATATAGGGAATGCAAATGCATTCAGGCACACTACCTATAGCTCACTATTCAAAGGAAGACTCACTTCCTTACAAAAAGATTTAGATTAAATCCATTTGAAGAATTTGATCTGAGAAAATAGTATTTTCTAATGCCTGATTATAGTTCTAGTTAGGCTCATGAACACTTCTTCACACTTCTTAACTCATCTTCACACTCTGCTCGACCTTCGAATGATCTAAACCTTTTTTGCATATATCACTCACACACTTCACATACATCTCAAATGAAGAAACAATCACTTATATATATCCGCTACAAGAAATTACATTACTTTATGTCAGATTCAACACAATAATAGAATGAATGCAAACTATCAGCCCAAAACAATAAATATTATCAATGCGCATCAACCAAGGTTGACCAAAACATAGTAAAGACCCAAAAAAATGTTCTCGAACAAAAAACACCTTCAAATATTCTTCCTTGAAGATCCACAAAATGCTTCAAACACCTTGTCGGCCATGAACATGAAAAACATGAACATGCAAGAGAAAATATCAGATCGCAAGCACAATGATCAATGCAGATGTGCAACACAAATATAACATGATCTATAAACATCCATGAACACTTCAAGAACATACAAAAAAACTAAAATTACCAGAATCACATTATCTTCTTCCATGAACACCATTTGCAATAATAGAATAGCTGTCCTAGCACATAAACTTATAAATTGCTCAAATCTTCATGTGCACCTCTGAAAGTTTCGAAGTAGAAACTATTAGGGGCTTGAAAACAAACCCTTTAATCTATAACATCTAGTTACCAATATATTGAACTTTCTACCATAATGATCCTCACTGCTTCACAAACAACCTGTAACATATTTTATTACAATTTTCTCAATATCCTTGACATATACAGTCTTAAAGACATTAATTCTAATAGTGTTAATATCAATGACAACCACATATCAGAAACTCAACCACAACATCCAAAAATCTCCCCCTTTGGCATTGATGGCAACACATGATGTGAAAAATTCACCATCACTGCAAACAACAATCTCCCTTTTATGTATTTCTCTTCTCTCCCTTAGTTCACACTATTCTAATTCCCTTTTCTTTTGGCTCTTCCATATTTTTTTACATTACTCTTCTCCCCCTTTGAAATCAATGACAAAGGTACACAAGCTCTAAACCACATATCTAAATCATATGACTACTTCCCCTAAGTAGCAGCCACCAAAATATCAATCTGAATAAAAATATAACTATGAATGCATAGACTGATGCAAATATTATGCATCTTAGTTCTTATTAGGAGGGTTAATCACCCCTAACTTCCCTCTAAGATACTCAAAAGTATCCCTAGGAAAAGGCTTAGCAAATATGTCTGCAATCTATTCCTTAGTAGGCACATGCTCCAATCTGAATTCCTTATCACTCACTTTGTCTCTCAAAAAGTGGTACTTGATAGTTATATGCTTGGTCTTTGAATGGAACACCAGATTCTTAGAAATTTGTATAGAACTTGAGTTATCGTAGAATACGGTAATAGTTTCATCATAGATAGCTCTAATATATTTCAACATATGTTTCATCCATAATACTTGAGTACAATTGTTAGTAGCACCAATTTATTTTTCCTCTGCGGTAGACAAGGAAACAACATTCTAATTTTTTTTTAACCATGAAATCAACTTCATTCCTTAGAAAAATGCACCACCACTAGTACTTTTCCTTTCATTCACATCTCCTACCCAATCAACATTAGTAAAGGCACTTAAAGTAAGATCATCATAGGCCAAAATCAACTGTTCCCTTCAAGTATCTGAAAACTCTCTTCAAAATAGTCACATGAGATTCCTTAGGATCGGCTTGAAATATAGCAACAATGCATACATTATTCATGATATCAGGGATAGTTTGAGTTAAATACAACAATCCTCCAATCATTGATTTGTATCTAGTATGATTTTCCTTCAAATAATCATCATCTTGTGTCAACTTACATCCGGTGACCATGAGTGTACCGATTGGTTTTGAATCTTCCATACCAAAAAAATTTAGTAGTTCTCTCACATACTTGGACTAAGATATAAATATCCCTTTATCTACCTGAGTAATTTTCAATCCCAAAATTAAATCTCCAATCATTGACATCTCAAAATCATTTTGCATCTCATTAGAAAACTTCATGTGCAAACCATCATCTCCTCCAAAAATGATATCATCAACAAAGACTTCCACAAAAAAATCTTTATCATCATCAATATTGAAATATAGATTACTATTAGCAATACCTTTGTTAATTCCAAGATTCAACAAGTATTTATCCAATCTAGCATACCAAGTTCTAGGGGCTTGCTTGAGTCCATACAATGATTTCTTCAACTGAAAAACCATATCTCCTTGATCAGTCGATTGAAATCCATCAAGTTGCTCAATATACACCTCTTCCTCTAATTCACCATTGAGAAATGTTGACTTGACATCCATCTGATAAAATTTGTAGTTTTTGTAAGCAACATAAGCAAGAAAAAATCTCACACCTTCAATTCTAGCAACAAGAGAAAAGGTTTCTTCAAATTCAATTCCTTCCATCTGAGAGTATCCCTTACACACCAATCTTGCTTTGTTACTAATAACTTCACCCTGTTCATTCAACTAACCCATTTAGTTCCAATTACATTTTTGTCTTTAGGTCTAGGAACAAGAATCCATGTATTATTCTTCTCAAATTGTTGTAGTTCATCTTTCATCCCTTCAATCTAATGTTCATCTTTGCATGCTTCATTAACATTACTTGGCTCAACCTTTTAAATTAAATAGTATTCTTCTACAATTCTTCTCCTAGTCTAGACTCCTTTGTTCTTATATCCTATAATCTGATTTTTTAAATTATTTAATCTTACATGCCTTGGAGTCTTAGAATGTTCTTGAATTTCAGGCTCTTGAGGTCTCTCTTGTATACTTTCACTAGTCTCTCCTTCTTGTTCTTCTTGATTCACCAGAATGATCTGGACTTGAGATTTGAAGTCTGAATCTTGTTTGTACTATCATTCTGATCATCAAAATCATATCCATAGGTTATGGAGGGTCTAGCAATGTCTTCATCAACCTTAAAATTTACACTTTCAACCATTTTCTTCAATCTCTTGTTGTAGCACCTATAGGCCTTACTCTTAGTAGAATAACCAAGAAATATTCCTTCATCACTTCTAGCATCAAACTTTCCTATATCTTCATCTCTCTTGATATATAATTCACTCCCAAAGATTTTGGAATATCTAACAGTAGGCTTATGACCAAACCATAACTCAAAAGGAATCTGACCAGTATTACCTTTGATGTGTACCCGATTAAGGATATAAACAAAATTACTCACAACTTTTCTCGAATGGATATGAGGGACATTTCCTTCCAACATCATATTTCTAGAAACATCTTGAACTGTCTTATTCTTCCTTTCCATAACTCGATTATGTTGAGGGGTCTATGGTGCAGATAATTGTCTCTTTATCCCATGCTCTTCCCAAAAATTATTAAACTCATCGAAAGCAAAGTCACCACCTGTATCTAATCTCAAGCACTTAATCTTCATATTTTTCTCTATCTCAACCATAGCCTTAAAGATCTTTAACTTTTCTAGAGATTCAAATTTCTCCCTTAATAAAGTAACCCACATCATCCTAGAGTAATCATCAATAAGCAATATGAAGTACCTATAACCTTGTAGACTTCTGATTCTAGCAGGACCACACAAGTCAATATGCACAAGCTCCAATAATTCATTTGAATAATGTTGTTTGTTGTGAAATGATAATCTAGCTTTTTTCCCAACTAACATTCCTTTCATAATAGTATTAGTAGGCTTCACCAATTTATGAAGATATCTCATGGACTGTGATGAACTTATCTTGATAATATTATCAAATTTTACATGAAATATTCTTCTATGCCACAACCAACTTTCATCAACTTGAGTAATTAGAAAACTTTTATTACTAGCATTGAAATGAAAGATGTTACCTTTTTTTTAAGTACCAGAAGCAATCACATTTCCAAAAATTCCTAGTATGCTACATTTTCCATCTTTGAGTTGAAGATTATATCCCTTATCAACCATTTGTCCAACACTTAGAAGATTTTGCTTCAAACCTTCAACATAAAGAACATTATCAGTATTATGCTTACCATCAAAAGAAATACATCCTCTACCATGGATTATACCACCATTGTTATCACCAAAGTTTATAACACCACCATCATACTTCTCCAGGTTTACAAATTTTATTTTAACACCTCTCATGTGATGTGAACATCCACTGTTAATTACCCATTCATCTTTTTCTTCAACTCGAGTAGCTAGAGCTTTCTCCACATTTGTACAACTAGCAGATTTAGTAGACACAAAATTATTTTCCTTGATAGCAATAAATAAAATCTCATATTCACTTACATTCCCTTTTTCAGATTCATCATCTGTCACACCTTCAACAACAACATAATAACACTTATTTTGAAATTTAGGCTTGTAATATCTTGGCTTAGGAACTATTTCTAGACACCTTGATACAAAATGACCTATCTTGTTGCAAGAAAAACATTTTATAGGAAACTTTACTTTATACTTACCTTCTCCTCTGGCTTCCTTTTTGACAATAAGTTCTTCAAGCTCATTTAGTTCTCTTTCTTCTACTTCAATCTATCTCATTTCTTCCTCATATTTGAATACCTTTCTAGTAGAACTTTCACCCGGAACATATATTTTCTTGTCT
This sequence comes from Sequoiadendron giganteum, assembly GCA_007115665.2. NCBI lineage: Eukaryota > Viridiplantae > Streptophyta > Pinopsida > Cupressales > Cupressaceae > Sequoiadendron > Sequoiadendron giganteum. The sequence continues at coordinate 440,067,227 of CM021104.1, forward strand.
CTCCTGGAAGTAGTAGCTTTAAATGTAGATTCTATCTTAGGAAGGGCATCACCAAACTCACTCAACTCAAAAGCAATAAGTTTACCAACCAACATATCTTTGATTATATTTGTCACAATTCAGATCTCTTCAATGGCTGCAAATTTAATTTTGTATGCATCAAGCAAGGATCTAAGAATTTTAGAAACAATCTCTAATCTATCCACCTATCCACCAACACATCTGATACCACACAAAAGTTCATTCACTCTTTTCATGAAATTAGAAATATTCTCATCATTACCCATCTTCAACAGTTCATATTTTCCTTTAAATTTTTTTAGCTTAGCCATCTTCACATTAGCATCACCTTCATATTAAGTTTCCAACTTTTTCCAGATATCATAATCAGTTCTCTAATCCATAACATTTGTCATATCAAAATGAATCAAAGCACTCAATAATGCTTTCTTAGCTCTGATGTTATATTCAACATCCCTAATCTCAGCAATAGTAGTAGGACCACTTGCAGGAATAACATACCTATTGCATGTAATATTCCAGTAGGATTGACCAATGCATTTCAGATGACACTCTATTCGAGTCTTACACAAAGAATAATTTGTTCCATAAAATCTCAGACTATCCTTCTTATATGTCACCATCCTAGATCACCTCAAGTTGTTAAAATTGTTCCAAGGAACCTTCTCTGATACCAATTGTTGGAAACACAAGGGTAGACAACTAAGAGGGGGGGTGAATCAATTGTCACAAAATTTTAAACTTATTAAATTTATTAACCTTTACTCTCATATCTAATTAATAATAGTGAAAGCATGAATCAAAAAAACATCAGAAACACACATAACACCAAGTTTTTGCATGGAAACCCTGTTAGGGGAAAAATCACGGTGGAGGTTAATCCACAAGTTATACCCTGTTAAAAGTATAAGAAGAATATATGGGTAATGCACATGCATTTAGGGAAACTTTCTAGATATCAATGCTCAAAGGAAGACTCACTATTGTATAGAAAACATTCAGATTAAATCCATCTAAAGAATTTGAATTGAGAAAATAACATTTGCTAATTTCTTATTACAGTTCTAGTTAGTCACATGAACACTTCTTCAAACTTCTTCACTCTTCTTCACACTCTTATCTAACTTTGAATGATCTAAAACTTTTTCACACATAGAACTCACACACTTTTCATACACACACTTCACATACATCTCAAATGAAGAAACAATCATGTATATCTATCTTCTACAATAAATATTACTTTATGTCGGCTTCAACACAATAATAGAATGAATGAAAACTGTCAGCCCAAAATAATAAAGATTATCAATGTGCATGAAGCAAGGTTGGCCACAACATAGTAAAGACCCAAAAAAAAATTCTCGAACACAAAACACCTTCAAATATTCTTCCTTGAAGGTCTACAACATGCTTCAAACACCTTGTCAGCCATGAACATGCAAGAGAAAATATCATATCGTGATCTCAATGATCAATGCAGACATGCAGCATAAATAAAACACTTCACCAATGATCTAGAAATGTCCACGCAAACTTTAGGAACATACGCAAGAACTTAGATTACCAAAATAATATTATCTTCTTCCATGAACACCATTTGCAGTAACATAATAGCTATCAAGACACACAAAATTATAACTTTCACAAATCTTCATGCACACCTCAAAAAATTTCGAAGTAGAAACTAGATAGGATTGAAAAGAAACCCTTTAATCCACAACATCTAGTTATCAATATACTAAACTTTCTACCTTACTGATATTCACTGCTTCACATACAACCTATCACATATTTTATTACAATTTTTTCAATATCCTTGACATATACAGTCTTAAAGACAGTAATGCCAATAGTGTTGACATCAATGAAAACCACGTATCAACAACTAGACCTCAACATAGAACAATGGCAACACCTATTATTTAACAAAGGATGGAGTTTGTCATAAGTTGAAGCCCTTGAAAGAGGTAGAGGTTAAGGTATGCAGTAATGCAACAATTTGTTTGGTTGATGGAAGAAAGTTCCTAGAAGGTATGAGGCATGAGCATTTCTGTTTTGCATTGATCCCTAGAGTTGATAAAGAAGATAATAATGAGGTACTTGTAGAGGTTTTATATATTTTGAATGAGTTTTAGGCTATTAGTTTTGATAATGTACCCGAAGGTTTTCCTCTAGTAAGAAAGATTAGTCATCAGATGGACCTAATTCCTAGAGCCAGTTTACCCAATAAGGTAGCTCATCATATGAATCCAACATAGAGTGAAGAGTTGAATAGAAAAGTGCAAAAGTTATTATGGAATGGATTAATCAAAGAGAGTTTGAGTCCATGTGCAGTACTTGTAGTATTAGCATCAAAGAAGGATGGGGAATGGTAGATGTGTGAAAATTATAGAGCCATCAACAAGATCACCATCAAGTATATATTTCCCTTGCCAAAAATATATGATATTACAAATTGTTTGAGTGGAGTTGAGTACTTCATGAAAATAGATTTGAAGAGTGGATATCACTAGATCGAGATTAGAGAAGGATATGAATGGAAGACAACCTTTAAACCCAAGGAGGTCCTGTACAAGTGGTTAGTCATGCATTTTAGGCTAACAAATGCACCGAGCACATTTATATGACTTATGAATGAAGTATTGAAATAATTTTTAGGAATTTTTTTTATTGTTTATTTGGATGATATTTTTATTTTTAGTAAGACATTCGAGGAGCACTTAATGCATATCCAAATATTTTTTGAGAAACTGAGGGTGGAGAATTTTTTTATTCATTTGAAGAAATGTAGCTTTGTGGAGAGTTGGTGTATCTAGGATTTTTTGTCTTAGTAGTGTAATGACAATTAAATTCTTGCAGGGTCAAATCAATTGATTAATTGTACCTGCAAGTTAATAACAATCATACAATAGAATGCAAAGGAGAAACTACAAGAAATGGAAGAACTAGAAAGATCTCACCCATTTTCTACTCCATGTCTAACTTCTATTGCACCTCCTCAAGCTTGCTGTGATATAATGCCCTTAGATTTGTGAGCAATTACTATGTGTCTAGTCCTAGCCAAGCTTTTGAAGGATTTATGAAAATAAACTAATGTGCAAACTAGAAACTCAATCCTATTATTGCAAATAGTAAATGAAAGCCTAAAATATATGCCTATAATAAAAGTAGATTAAACAAATGATCATGGATCCGAAAATGAGATCAAGATTGTCATTTTATAGAAAAATGCAATCTTGAACGGACGGACAAGATGAGAGATTTAAGGAATGCCATAGAATCAAAGGTCAAGATTCAATAAGGCAACTCTCAATTAGGGTTAGGGAAAAATACCCATATGTGTGAATAAGATTTGATTAAATGAATTAAATCAAGACTGAATGTGATAGTGGAGATGAAATTAGTAAAAATCAGAAGACAAGAGGATGAGATTTTAGAAAATCAATAATTTTGGAAATTACTTGATTTGTAGAGGAATAATTCCATTTTGAATTAAATTAATTCAAAATAGGGATTTTGTGAGGTAAGAAGTAATTGATTTTTGAAATTAATTACTAAATAAAGAATCAGTTAACCATGTGAGATATTTTTAAATGATTTGTTTTATTTAAAAATATAGAAGTGTCACATGCCATAATTAAATAATTAAAATAATTATTTAATTTAGAAGAATTAGTTAATTAATTAAATAAATTAATTGAATTTATTTAATTAAGAGGATTTAGGAATTAGTGACACATTAAATAAATATATTTTAAATATATTCTTTTAATAATCAGGAGGACATTAATAATAAAGATTAATTAAATAAATAAGATTTTATTTAATTAAGAGAAGACTTTTGACAATTAGTAACATATTAAATAGATAAATAAGATTTATTTATTTAATAATCATGAAGAATGAGAGATTATGAATTAATTAAATAATTATGAATTATTTAATTAATAGTTGAATGTGGGTTAGAAACATAATTAAAATGTTATAATTATGTTATGACGAAAGGTGGTAAAATAGTGCTTGTACGCCTTGGTCATTTTTGTGTGTCTACATTTGCCCCTCTTTGTCATAATGCAGCTTGTCGCATTGTGGCAAAGAAAACAAGTCCAGAATATGCCCCAGTGAAGGTACGGAGTGCCTATGCCCCCTCGAGAAAATTTTTGAATTTCGACCCGAGGTCAGAAAAATTTGGAAAATATCTCGACTAGTCAAATTAATTACAAGATAAGCAATGGCATGAACAGATTTAGAATCGGAGAATGCTAAGCTAGTAAAAATGCCAGTCAAAGGTGGTCAAATGAGCCTCCAGAAGAACCTACTAGGTCAATACCCTAATTTTCACCCTATAAATAGGTTGAAAAGGTCAATCCAAATGTCTTTTTCTCATTTGTCACATAAAACATTTCAGAAACAAGAGCTCTGAGAGACGATGGTGATTCCGACGACTACACATAGTGGATATCGCGTGCGCACATTCCGACGACTCGAGGGCATGGAGGCATCGGTAAGTACCCTATCCATCTTGTCAAATTTTGATTTTTACATATTTATTAGGGTTTAATGGGGGAAAACAAATGCAGTGTGATGCAAATATTGTCGCGTAAGCCACAAATGCATTCGCATTCGCCGCAATTGATTGCATCGCGATGCAAGTGCAATGGGTAGACCAAGTTTTTTGTGCGATTGCACATCTTCTATCACTAATGACGTAATCGCCATTTTGCGATGCAAATGTGTCCTTTGCGACACATATGCAATGTTGGAACAGAATTGATAATTAGAACGATGCATGTGAAAATCAAAGCACGAATGTTTGCCCAAATGACGCATTCGTTGTGATATAGCGCATTTGCGGGCTACAATGATGCATTTGACATATTGTGATGCAATTGTCATGTGTAGAGCCATAATTGAGAAATTGTGACGCATTTTTGGTCAACGCAACGCAATTGTAGTTGACCAAAGTTGACTTTTGTTGACCTTGTGCTGAGATTAACCTTTATGTACCCTTGAATTTCCTGTACTATAAAACTTTCCATAATGTTGCTCAATATGTACTAATCCTTGCTCTTTCCCTTTGCAGAGTCAGCTGGTGCCCATTTAAACCTGAGAGTTCGGATCATGACCTATGCCTTCAAATATCATCTCAGTGATAAATAAAGATAGCGGTTGATGGCCTTAGGCTTGTATCATGTTACCTATATGTCCGTTATTCAGGCAAACAAAGGTTTACTTATAGCTCTTATCGAGAGGTGGCATTCTGAGACCTGCTCGTTTCACCTGCCTACTAGAGAGGCGACAATGACTTTGGAGGATGTGTACCGTATTCTCTGGATTCCGATTAGCAAAGAGAGGGTTGTCTATGATCCACACTGAGGGAGATAGGTCTTGACAGAGAGGTATGAGGGTGTCTATGGTGCCCAATTTGTCCTGGACAGTTATGAGATCGGCTAGGACGTTGTGGCCGATCGATTTCCCAGGTTCAATGCCATGCTCATGACCTTGATCACCGGATTACTGATCCCAGATCGTCGTGGTCATGGATTTCCCATTGGATGGAGGGATGTTCTTGTTCATATGTGACTACATAGGATTGTTGTCACTTGGGGGCCAAGCTCTACCACTAGCTACATGAGGTTTTCTATCACCAGGGGCACAGTATTAGTTGTGGCACTACCCTCCTGATGATTTAGGTATGGGAACACATTCCCATGCTTCAACCACTGGTGCAGATTCGGCAGCTAGGTGATGGGATGCCCTATGTTTATTTATATGCAGGATCAGTGAGTCAAACTGGCGTGGGAGATACCGGGTACTGGCATCATCAGATTGACATGATGATCAGCTTCGTGTGGAGACCCTATAGAGATTACGCTCACTCGTCAGATGAGGATGACCACTTGTCCTTTTGCAGATAGTTTCGATATCTTATTGGATGCATAGTACAGACTCAGTGGATTATTGAGATGTACTTGCCCTAGTGGGTACTACGGTAGTTTGGGGAGCAACAGATTATGCCCGTAGGCACTGCGGAGTATGCTCGGTCTTCTAGGGAGACCATGTGGGGGCTGCCCATATCAGTCATAGTAGCAGAGCAACAGGTTGACAGTCTGGTGGTATTTTAGTGGGTATGGAGAGGGGGTCTAGTAGATCCAGGGATGTCTACCAAGTTTGACACCTGGTGGCAGGTTCACAGGTCCATCCCTTTGACAAATCCAGATGGTCCACCACTGATAGATCGTAGATCTGTCATTCCACAGATACTGAGGAGAGGTTGGGGTGGTAGAGATGGAGGTAGAGATGGCAGAGGTACCAAGATTAGAGATGGAGGCAAGGCAGGAGGAGGCAGAGATGGGGGAGATAAAGGAGGTGGAGGAGATGATGGAGGTGGAGGAGATGGAGGGGGAGGGGGAGATGGCAGGGGTGCTAGCAGGAGGAGGGATGATTGAGGGTGGAGGCAACCCAGGAGAGTGAGGCAGAGAGTGGGTGGTGTACCATTGTCACCCATTCAAGAGGAGGGGGGGGAGAGAGAGCCAGAGGCGAGGGCTGAGGAGGTCAAAGGAGGTGAGGAGGAGGTGGAGGTGGTGGTTGAGGAGGAGGTGGAGGTGGTGGCTGAGGAGAGAGTGGAGGTGGTGGTAGAGGAGAGAGTGGAGGAGGATCCACTTGTTGGGGGACACCCTCTTGACATAGATGTGGAGGAGGTCTGGGTCGAGGGGGAGAGAGATGAGGAGGAGGATGAGGCAGATCAGCGACTGTGGGAGTGCATGATCTCTGAAGATGATGAGGGTGACAAATCACCCATTTTTCCTGCAGATGCTACTATTGACCAGTGGATTGTAGATCTATAAAGCAGACTAGATGCGGCCTTGTCTCAGAACAAGGCCTTGGTAGCGGAGCTAGAGGTCAACCGAGTGGAGAGAGATCAGGCCATTCTCTGATGGTAGGAGTCAGATTGATGGGTCACTGAGTTTTAAGAAGTTGTGCTCTAGACTGACAAGGGATATGGCTTAGGAGTTAGCCAGGATGGCAGAGAGTCGGGGCTGATACAGGGTGTTATATGAGTAGGTTGTTTCTCCAGATAGACGGGACCCTGGGTTGTCCCGATCCTACATTAGGACAGGTAGTGGCAGTCGGAAACACAACAATAGGTCTCATAGTAGTAATTATACTAGTGTTGGGGGGTCTACTGCATCAGGCCAGCCATCAGGTCATAGGTCTCATAGCTCTCACAGGCATTCGTCAGGGCACAGTCACAGATCAGAGCATGGTCATAGGTCAATGTCATCAAGACACCAGGCAGATCAAAGTTAGCCTCCTGTTACCGATCCCTCAGGATCAAAGAGTTAGACACAGAACACCCCTCCCATTCAGGTTACATTCCACGTGGTTGGTCAGACACAGCCACCTCATAGTTCACCTCCACGAGATGGAGGAGGGCCATCCTAGGACTTGTTTTGTTAGAAATTTGTATTTTGATATTCGAGCTTGCGAGCTCTATTCTTGGGATATCATATGACTCTATCTTGTGACATGACATTTTGAGATTATATATGCGATGCAGTTTTGATGTGGCCTATATGATGTTATGCATTATGGTATTCTATTGCTTTACCAAATGTTTATGTGATGCTTATGTGATGTTTTTATGATGCGATGAGGTGTATTTATGCTTATATTTATGAATGCATTTATGTATGCATTATGTACTGTGATGATGATGTGATTCCTATATGTTAATGCAGATGTTTATTTATGATGCTTATATGCTGATGCAAATGATGATCTTATGAATGGATGCAAATGATAGCATTATGAAATGTGAATTATGGTATTTGATTTATGCAGGTGTGAATATGAAATGCTCATGTGATTATGTATGCAACTTTGTTTTTGTATGTCACAGGATATCGTCAAAGAACCAGAGAAGAGAAGACAAAATATGGATGTTAGTGTGAAGAAAGATATGCATGTTAGTGCGGAAACAAAAATCCTTCAAAGCTTTGCTATAGTGCTATCCTAGTTGCTCTTTAATCATCATTGGGTGAAAATATCATGATGATATGACATAGATCAATAGTGTGCAAGGTCGAACCATCACATAGATCAACAGTTTCAAACAAAAGGATGATCATGACTCATGCAAGGAACACAATTGTCCCTAGTCACGTTATCATGATCAATCGCCAGAAAAACCAAGCCAATGATGAGATGTCATTGCTTCTCTAAATCCTGATGATAGGACATCCTTGAAAAACTAGCCACATGATAGTGAAAAATAGACAGTAAAATCATCGTACTATGTTGTTGCTTCTCTAAATCTTGAAGTCAGGACATCCTGGAGAAACTAATAGTAGAGTGATAAGCAGACAAGGATAGTCATCATGATATGTTGTGGTTCCTAAGACATAAGGAACTAATATCATGATAATTATCAAAAGACAAAAACAAAAGTTTGCCAATTGTTTGCCAAGTGTTTTAATGTCAGATGTTTGGTTTGATGATGAGTGATATCAAATTTAGGAAGGACACATCCTGAATGACGTTGATATCTAGGAGATTGATTCTCGGAGTTAGGAGAATCCATCAAAATGTCAGATGACGATGATGATATTTAGGAAGGACACATCCAAAAGCATCAAGAAGTGACAAGAGTTGTCTTTCAAAAGGACATATCTGAAGAAGAACCCAATGTTTTTCCATGATAAATTGTCTTGATAGGAATTTGACTACATGTCATTGCTGACATGCTGAAGTGACTGAAAGTGTTTGATGGAACCGAGTGTCGATAGATTGATAGCTTGAGATTGACAAAACATATGATTGATTTGAAAATAGATTTGCTTGATTTGATAGATGATATGTTTGATTTGATAGCTGATTTGCTTGATCTGAAGATAGTCTAACGTGTGTGAAAGTGTTGCCATGAACCCTAATGGACTGACCTAGTGCTGCCTCAGGGGTCCATCGATTGATGGCCTTACCTACATCATGCACTCAGAGACCTCATAGTTCGACACGACCAATGACGTTGTCCAGAGGAAAAAATTTTGAATCATGATTTTATTTTGGGACAAACCTAGAAGGAGTGACCTAATTTCTCGGGGATTCAAAGATGAATCTTGCCTACGTAGCAAATGCACAGAGACAACGTAGTTCAAACAAGGATGAAGACTGAAATGACATGATCGATTGAATGGATTAGATTGACTTTGATTTTGGGATTTTGACACTGATTTGGATGTTTTTGTATTTTCTCAGGACACTTTTTGATTTTTAGGTCTTTTTTTTAGGACTTTTTCAGATTTTTACAATTTTTTTAGGACTTTTAAGAATGCAGGATCATGTGTGGTGCCCACTATAGTTGCATGATAAAGGTCTTGCCCCCAGATAGGTTGGGGAATATCCGAGTCCAATGACATGGAGATAGGTAGACAAAAAGACAAGGGTATGCAAGGGATGATGTCAACCAAATGCTAACCATGGTCGGAATTGACAAGACTTAGGATGGATGTCATGAATGTGTTAGGCCTTTGTGATTATGACAAGTGGATAAAGGTTGGTTTTGAGTGACAGTAGATGGAAAAGCAATGATCGACTACGCATGGCACCTGTTTGCCAGGTTTTCACCATGGTACTTATCCAAAGCGCCTGTTTGCTAGGTTTTCACTATTGGATGAATTCATTTCTTTTACTATTTTTGCCATTTTTTGATTTTTTTTTATGTCACCAAGACGCCTGTTTGCCAGGTTTTCATCAAGGGACGATTTTTTGCTATTTTTCATTTTTTTTGTATTTTGTAGGTTTTTAGCCTAGCTCTCTGATGCTATGTGTAGAACTTTCTCAGATGTAAACTGTTGATAGGTTATGTCAATTGTTCTCCATCAGGTGTGGCCAATTGATAGGCTCTAGAACCAAATGCAGCAGTAATGATATAAGGACCAAGCCAATTAGCCCCAAACTTACCAAGCTTTTCACGGTCCGCCTGATTTCTAGGGTTCTGCATGAGAACCAAGTCACCGATTTCAAACTTTTTTACCATTACTCTTTTGTTATAACTTTGGCAAAGATGATTTTGATATGCCTACAGATGATTTAGGGCATTTTGTTTTCTTTCTTGTAGCATTTCCAGCTCAGGTAGGCAAGTATGTATGTACTCTTCATCATCAATCATTCCTTTCAAAGAGACTCGAAGAGAAGGAATTTTGACCTCGATGGGTAATATGGCCTCAGATCCATAGACTAGGGAAAATGGAGTGGCTCCAGTGGGGGTACGGATGCTGGTACAATAGGCCCATAAAGTAGGATTAAGTTGCAGGTGCCAATCTTGGCCAGCGTCATTGACAGTCTTCTTCAGAATGTGAAGGATTGTTTTGTTGGATGCCTCAGCTTGGCCATTACCTTGTGGGTAATATGGGGTGGAAAATGGTGTTGGATGTGGAATTTCTCATAGAGCTCATGAAAGTCCTAATTTTTGAATGGACTGCCATTGTCTATGATAATGGATTGTGGGACACCATACCGGAAAATGATGTAATTTAGGATAAACTTGGATATTTTTTTACCGGTGATGTAGGTGAGAGGGACGACTTCAATCCACTTGGTAAAATACTTAGTGGTGGTGATTATGAACTTATGGCCATTGGAAGAGGATGGATGGATCTTACCCATGAGGTTGAGTCCCCATTCTATGAAAGGCCATGTAGAAGTGATAGGTCTTAATTCCTGTGTAGGTGCATGAATCAAATCACTATGCACCTGGCATTTTTGACATGTTCTGAAAAACTAAAGAGCATCTTTTTCCAATGTTGGCTAGTAGTACCCAAGTCTGGTGACTTTCCTAGCTAAGGTTGGATCACTCGAATGAGATCCACAGATACCCTCATGTACTTCTCGTAAAGTCATTTGGGCTTTGTCATTGTCGAGATAGCGAAGAAGGGTGTTGTCAAAGCCACGGCGGTATAAGGTGTCACTGACAATGGTATGTCTAGCCATTTTTCAGATGAAGGACTTTCTTTGGTTGTTGGATAGGTTGGGTGGGAGGGTTTGGGATTTAAGATAGTCGTATATGTTCTGATACCAAGGCAAACTAGGACCAACAATCTTGTACACCATTTTTGACACTGGAATATCGTATGCAGGCATCAGCAGCTATTCCACTAAGAATTCAAATTGTGACACATTCTTAGGGATGTCTAGGAGAGATCCAATGGTATCCATTGCATCGGTCACCATATTCTATGTTCTCGAGATTTTCTCAAATGCAATCATTTTGAAATACATTAGGAAACTATCCACCATTCTCTTGTAGGGAAGTAACTTCTCATCTTTTATGTCATAGTCATCATTCACTTGATTGATGACCAATTGAGAATCCCCGAAATACGAGCAATGTCTGAATTTTCCATTTTATTGCTATCTTGAGACCTGTGCCCAATGCCTCGTATTTTGCTATATTATTTGTACAAGGGAAAGCAATCCGAAATGATTTGGGAATTGAATCCCCTTGTGGTGTGATAAATAATATGCCAGCTCCTGAACCGTGACCTATGTGGGATCCATCAAAGTATAGTTTCCATGGCAAGGTTGGTTCTACATAAAAGATAGACTCATCAGGAAAATCAGTAACCAGTGGATGAGTGGCTTGGATTGGTGCATCTTCTAGTTGATCTGCTATGACTTGATCTTTTATAGCCTTGTGCTCCAAATACTGTATGTCATACTTGCTTAATATCATGACCCATTTTGCCAAACGGCTTGTCAAAGCTGCTTGACTTAAGAGATATTTTAGTGGGTCAATTTTAGCTACCAAATGCATTTGGTGGTTTAGCATATAGTGTCTTAGCTTCTGCACTATGAAGATGACTGCCAGGCATGCCCGTTCAATGGTTGTGTAGTTGAGCTCATATCCAATTAATGCATAACTAATGTAATATATGGCTCTTACTTTTTCCTCATGGTCATTTTGCACCAGTAGTGCTCCCATGCATTTGTCATTGCAGAGACATATAGGATTAGTGGTTTGCCCTGAATAGGTGGCATTAACACTGGTGGTGTTAATAGATATTCTTTAATTTGGTCAAAGGCTATGTTGCATTTATCTATCCATACAAAAGGATTGCTTTTGCATAGCAGATATTGGAATGGTTGACACTTGTCTGCCAACTATGCTATGAAGCGGTGAATAGACTGCAATCTGCCCTGAAGTGTTCATAACTCACTAATTCCTCTTGGAGGAGGCATGTCTAGAATTGCTTTTACTTTTGCAAGGTCAACCTCAATGCCTTGGCTCGAAACTATGTATCCCAATAGCTTGCCTGAAGTGACTTCAAAAGCACATTTGTTTGGGTTCAATCGAACCTTGTAATCCTCTAGCCATCTAAATATTTTGTCTAGGACTTGGAGATGATCTTTTCTTGTCAAAGATTTTTCCAATAAGTCATCTACATAATCTTCCATTAAAATATGCATCATGTCATGGAAGATTGTTGTCATAGCCCTCTGATATGTAGCGCCTGCATTCTTTAGGCCAAAAGGCATTACATTCCAATAGTATGTTCCCCAAGGACAAGTGAATTTCCTTTTATGTTGATCTATTGTTGCAATTCTGATTTGGTTGTAGCCTGAGAAACCATCCATGGGAGATAGCATTTCATACCCTATCGTGAGATCAACAATCATGTCTATGTTTGGTAGGGTGAAGTCATCCTTTGGGCAAGCTTTATTCAAATCTCTAAAATCTGTGCAGATACGGATTTATCCATTTGGCTTTGTAACAGGGACAAGATTGGATATCCAATCAGCATAGTCTATTGACCTTATGAATTCAGCATCCAACAACTTCTTTAGTTCAGCCTTGACAAGTAGCACAATCTGTGGATGCATCTTGCGCAAATTTTGTTTGACTCATTTGATTTTGGGATTAGAGGAAGATGATGTAAAACCAATGTTGGATAAAGACTTGGCATGTCAGCATATGACCATGCGAAGTTAACTTTCCTGTATGTGACGAATTGTTTGAATTCAGGTTTTTCTTCGTCTGACAATGATGTAGCCAAGAGGATCATTTTGGGATTCTCTAGTGTGGCTATGTTAACTTCCACTATGTCTTCAATGAGCATAGCTGACTTTTCCTGTGTTATGGGGAGAAAATCCAATCCTCCATCCTTAGGCGCCTCATAGAGGTTTTCACCTTTGGATGCATCCTTTGCTTTTACTATTTTACTGCCAGAAGGTGCCTTGCAGTTTTCACCTAAAGGCATTTATTTTTCTTTTTTATTTTTTGTATTTTTGTGACTGGAGGACTGCATAGTCTCCCCAAAGTAAGCTATGCAATCTAAATCAATGGACAACCCTGTCTTGTGATCACCCCATGGAATACCTTCTCTTAGCCCCATGAACTCTGCAATTGCCTTGTCATTTTGAAATATGTCCATCACCGGTGAGTCTTGTTGGTCCCAGTCGATTAGTTATGGATAAACAAGAGGGATCCCATCATCAGTGTTGGTGAAGGATGGGGATGATGCGGAAAGTGTGAAAATTGATGCCTCAAGTGTAAAGGAAAATTTGTCAATTTCCACTTCCACATCAGATGCAATGGATGGTCCATACTCCGAGTCAGATGAATCGAATTCAAAATCATAATATGGGATGAAATTATCAACATCGTGACTAGTGGTTGGAATTTCAAGAGTATGGATAATGGGCTCAGGTAGGTTAGGCTCATGGGGGGGCTCAAGAATGGGGTGGGATGATTCAGGTATTGCCGACGACACCTTGTGTTCTTCCAGATTCCAAGGAATGTGTACCCATTCTTTATTTTTAGAATGTCGGTCAATAGGGTCTATGTTATATTCTTGGCAGAATCATTCTTCAAAGGAAAGTTGGCCAGGTTCCAAGAATAGTTCATCAATTTCATAGTCACTAACTATTTTGTCAGATCCCCATTCCCATTCATTTGAGTCATTTTGAGTGAGGGTTTCTTCACATGTCTCAACACCTTCTGTAGCCATCACAACCTTACTTGAATGTTCAAGGGTACGTGGATCGTCAATTCTAACTTGGTCAAACCCTAGCCCTATGTATCTTGGTCTTGCCGTCATGATAATAGGTTCTCGTCTTTCGTTGCTATTCTTTCCAAGGCCGCTTGTACCATCAAAACCTTGGGCTTTGCATATATCATACCCTTTTCCATAGAGATGCAACGGTAGTGGAGATAACTCTATTGGGTCTTTGTAGATCCAATTATCCATGTCAATAATGACCTCATTACCCATATCGCCCCACCGTGTAAAAACACTTTTTGGTGGAACCTTGAAAGTTATTTTGGGCTCTATTGCAAAACATGGTCTACCATAGACCTTAGGTGGCTTTGGTAATGTGGTTATATAATAAGCCGTATTTAGTTTGAACTCTCCACAACCAAGGTCTTGGATCTGAAAGTCATTACTTGGGATGGAGGCCGATGGAGATGGTGTGGTAGAAGATGATGGAATGGATGATTTCATGAGTGTCGATGAGTCAATGTATTTGGATGAGGCCTCCCGATTGATGGGTACCTAGTGCTTAGCAGTGGCTCGTAGGTTGGTGTAGTAGTGGAATGGATCGGGATCTCCTCGGATAGTGATCTCAGTTCCATCAAAAAGGAATTTGAGGCATTGGTGATACGTGGATGGAATGGCTTTTAGAGCATGAATCCATGGGCGACCAAGTAAGATATTATAGTGTATATCACGATCCAGGACCTAGCATGTTGTGTCTGTGATGATGGGTCCTACCCAGAGTGGAATGGTCATGACGCCTTTAGAAGCATGTTCTTCATCATTGTATGCTTTGATGACGATGCTCTTGCTAGCATCTACACATGCATCAGAAAAACTAAGAGCTTTGACCAATTTGAGAGAGCAAATGTTCAATCCTACTCTGCCAGCTACTAGGACTCATCTAACCTTATGCTTATGGATAAAGACTTCAATGTGAAGGGTGTCGTTATGCGATGTTTTGGGTGAGGAATGCATATTGGTAGAGTCTTTGAGAAGTTAAGAGAAGAGAAATTGTTGATTAATCTGAAGAAGGAGTTAGTGTACTTGGGGTTTGTTGTCTCGACAGAAGGTCTCAAGATGGACTAGAGAAGGTGAAGGCTATTCTGGAATGGCCTACCCCAAGAACTACTACTGAGGTGAGGTCTTTCCATGGTTTGGCCAGTTTTTACAGAAAGTTTATTAGAAACTTCAGTAGTATTTGTGCACCCCTAACTGAAACAATGAGAGGGGATAGAAAAGAGTTCAAGTGGAGCACTGGAGCAGCAAGGAGTTTTGATCTATTGAAGCAGAAGGTGACAGAACAACCTGTTTTGGCTCTCCCGATTTCAATAAGGTGTTTCAAGTGGATTGTGATGCCAGTGGTTGTGCCATTGGAGCAGTGTTAAGCCAGGAAGGTAAGCCCATTGCCTATTTCAGTGAAAAGTTAAATGATGCAAAGAGAAAGTACTCTGTATATGACCAAAAATTTTATGCAATAGTTCAAGCATTAAAGAAATGGAGGCATTATTTGTTGCCGAAGGAATTTGTTATGTATACTGATCATCAAGCATTGCAGTACCTGAGTAGTCAGGGAAAATTAAATCAGAGGCATATGAAATGGGTAGAATTTTTGCAGAGTTATACATTTGTTTTAAAGCATAGGAGTGGGAAGTCAAATAGGGTTGCAGATGCCTTAAGTAGGAGGCATACATTGTTGATAGAAATGCAGATTGAGGTGGTTGGGTTCAGTGAACTCAAGACATTGTACCCGAATGATCCTGATTTTGCAGAGGCTTGGAAAGCTTGCAAGGAACCTGTTACAGTTGACAGGACAAAGTGGTTGGATTTCCTAATTCAAGAAGGCATGTTGTTTAAGGGAAGTCAATTATGTATTCCGAGGAGTTCCATGAGGGAGAATCTGATAAAGGAGAAGCACAGTGGAGGAATGGCAGGACATTTTGGTCGGGATAAGACCATTTCCATTATCAGTGAGCATTATTATTGGCCTCAGTTATCACAAGATGTGAAGAAGTTTGTGCAGAGTTGTAGGGTATGTCAAATGGCTAAAGGAGTGAGTCAGAATACAGGGTTGTATCAGCCCTTACCTGTACCAGAGAGGCCGTGGGAGGATATAAGTATGGACTTTGTTCTTGGTTTGCCAAGGACACAGAGAGGGAATGATTCAGTATTTGTGGTGGTTGATAGGTTTTCAAAGATGGCACATTTCATCCCATGCCAGAAGACCCATGATGCAGTCCACATTGCTGACTTGTTCTTCAAAGAGGTGGTGAGGCTACATGGTTTGCCAAAGAGTATAGTCTCAGATCGTGACACAAAATTTGTTGGATACTTTTGGAGGACCTTGTGGAAGAAGTTGAAAACAGAGTTGAAGTTTAGTTCTGCACACCATCCCCAGACTGATGGGCAGACTGAAGTTGTGAACAGGAGTTTGGGTAACCTACTGAGATGCTTGGTAGGAGATAAACCAAAGGGATGGGATTTGATCTTACCCCAGGCAGAATTCGCTTACAACAATTCTGTCAATAGAAGCACTGGTAGATCACCGTTCCAGATTGTGTATGGAAGTAGTCCTAGGACTGCTCCAGAATTGAGGAAGATGGACCAAGAGAAGAAGACAAGTGCTGAAGCTGAAGACTTTGCAGAACACATCAAGAATATGCATGAAAAGGTAAAAGAACACATTAACAAGATGAATATGCAGTATAAGGCTAAGAGAGATCAAAAGAGGAGGTATAAGGAGATTCAGATTGGTGATGAAGTGATGGTCCACTTGAGGAAAGAAAGTTTTCTAGTAGGAACCTATAACAAATTGAAGATGAAGAAGTTCGGTCCGTGTAAAATTTTGAAGAGGCATGATTCAGGGAACGCATATGAGGTAGAGTTGCCGGATGGATTCAACATTTCCCCTGTGTTCAACATTGCAGATTTGATAGAATATCATGAGGGTGGCGCAGAGGAAGTACCAGCAATGGAACAGTGCGGTATTCCAGCACCTACTTCAGAAAAGGAGGAGATTGAAGAAATCTTGGATAGCCGTGTAGGAAGGAGTACCAGAAATAGGCAATATGAAGAATATCTGGTGAAGTGGAAGGAAGGCCTGTGGAAGATTCATCCTGGTTGTCCAAGGCAGAGGTTGACCGTTTGGGTTTTCCTCAACCATCTAAGAAGTGACGGAGTCACTTTTCAAATTACCCTGGGTGTCTGATGCAGGAGCATCCAGTGGTGTAAGGGCAATCCTACATCACCCAAAAATATATTTACTATCATTTAGATTTTTTTGTAGATGTTTTTGCATTTCTGGATACCCTTTTCGTTGAAGAAGAATTCCCAACTTTCAGAACTGCTTTTCTGCTTTTTCTGCTCAACTGCTATTTTGAGCAGGTATGAGTTTGAAGGCGTGAGGAGACAAAAATTTAAGGGAAGCTTTAGGACATAATAATAAACACTTTGGTGAAAGAATCAGATCAAGAGCATTTCCGGTTCAAAAGTTATTCATGTTTCAATTTCTGCTTTTTGCCTTATGAAATCTTCGGAGCTAATTTTGAGGTACTTAGAGGCTCCGGATGGGCCTGAAAAATTGGCGGAATACGAAAGTGGTTAGCCTTTAGGCCCCACTTTCCGGCAAGAGATCTTCTCGAGAGATTTCTGAAAAGGTATTATCATTGAAGATCTAACGGTTAGATCTTGAGTAAGGGCTTCCGAAAGTTGGTGCATAATTTGAATCCCGTTTTTGGCTCCAAACAAAGAAACAGGCTATTTATGGGCGAGTTACTGTTTCTTTTAGGCAGTTTTTGGGGAAAGAAGAATAGATGCTGCGAATAGGGGAATTTCTGTAGTTTCTTTCTGTAATTTTCATGTATTGCAAAACTCGAGGATTTGAGATCCTCTGCATGTAGGAATTTCATACTTTGAAAATAATAAGATTTGTTAGTTTTTCTGTGTCTCGGGTTGCACCCTCATCAAGTGGTATCAGAGCGGGTTTTTTTGAGCGTGTGGACAGATCGCCGATCGTGAGGCAGTTCGCACCAGGACTGTGGTTGTGGGTTCAAGATATTCAAGATGCCTCCAAGAGTGGCACGTGGTAGGCGAGGTGGTGCCAGAAATGCTGGTGGAAGAGATCCATTAGTGGCTGAGGGTTTCAGAGCCCTCCAGAGACAAATAAATGCATTACAAAGAGAGTTAAGAAGAGGGGTAAACCTGAGAAGGGGAGAAGAAAGTGAGGATGAAGAAGAGGTGGAAGATTCAGATGTAGAAGAGGAAGAAGAAGCTATTGATCAAGATCAAATGCGGCTGATAAGGGCCATTTCGAAGATCGAAAAAAGACCTAGAGTAGAAGTTCCCAGTTTTTCCGGAAGTCTAGACCCGGAAGAGTTGATTGATTGGATCAATGAGTTGGAAGAGTATTTCGAGTATGAAGAAGTAGAGGACCCAGATCGGGTTAAGTTTGCAAAAACAAAGCTAAAGGGCCACGCCAGTATCTGGTGGAAAGAGGTCCAACTAGAAAGAAATAAGAGAGAAAAGGGAAAGATCACCAGATGGGATCGCATGGTGGAGAAACTGAAGAAGCAGTTCATGCCAATGGACTATGAGTTAGATCTATTGAAGAAATTGCAAGGGTTGAAGCAAGGAAGTAGATCTGTGAAAGAATACACAGAAGATTTTCACAAGATGATCATCAGAAAGGGACATGCAGAGACCAACAAGGAGAAGGTAGCCCGTTATCTTAATGGGTTACGGTCGAGCATTCAAGAGGAGTTAAGCTTGGTCAGAATGGCCACCATTGAGGATGCTTACCAATTTTCACTGAGAGTTGAAGAGAAGCTGAACAAGAGATCTGACAGCAAGCAAAAAGGACGAGGAGGTCAAAGCGGAAGGGGTAGCGGAAGATCTTTTGGAAGCCAAAATGAGGATGAGAAGAAAAATGAAGATGTGGGTACTAGTCGAAGCCAGAGGAATGATAACTTCTACCACCCACATGATCAGAATGGTGGTGATCAAAGAGGTAGAGGACGAGGAAGATTTGGGCAAGGACCTGGAAGAGGTGGTTTCAAAGGAACTTGTTTCCGATGTTGTGAAGAAGGGCATCGAGCCTATGAATGTCCACAATACCAAGGAAGGACAGACAAAAGGCCAGAAGGTCGTGCAAGAGTTGCGCATGTAGATGAGGAGGCTCAATCTAAACATTCAGATGATGCTGAAAGGGGAGAAGCCCTAGTGGTTAGAAGAGCCTTGGTGACTGAAGAGAAGGAGCCAGAACAGAGGAATAATTTGTTTCGCACAAGGTGCAAGTGTGAAGATAAATGTTGTGATGTCATTATTGATGGTGGGAGCACTGATAATCTAGTGTCAGAAGAAATGGTTACAAAATTGAAGCTGAAGAGGGAAAGGCATCCACATCCATATCGGATTGCCTGGTTGCAGAAAGACCACAAAGTTCTAGTCAATGAGCAGTGCCTGGTGAAGTTCAAGATCGGAAGATATCATGATGAGGTACTCTGTGATATCATCCCCATGGATGCATGTCACATGTTGTTGGGGAGGCCGTGGCAGTTTGATAGGCGAGCTGTACATGATGGCCATGCAAACACTTATTCCCTGATGAAGGGTGGAGTCCGCCATAAGTTGAAACCCCTGAAGAAGGCCGAAGAAAAGGTATGCGGTAGTGCTAGAATTTGTTATGTCGATGGAAGGAAATTTTTAGAAGGCATGAAACATGAGCGTGTGTGTTATGCATTGATTCCTAAAATGGATAAGGAGGGTAGTGAGAAGGTTCCAGTAGAAGTTTCTGGGTTATTGAATGAGTTTCAGGATATTGTTTCTGATAATGTACCTGAGGGTTTACCACCAATGAGGAAGATCAGTCATCAGATTGACTTGATCCCAGGAGCCAGTTTGCCGAATAAGGCAGCTCATAGAATGACTCCTGCAGAAAATGAGGAGTTAAATAGACAAGTTGAGGAGTTGTTGAGAAAGGGTTTGATTCGAGAGAGTTTGAGTCCATGTGCAGTACCTGCAGTACTAGCACCAAAGAAGGATGGGGAGTGGAGGATGTGTACAGACTCTCGGGCCATAAACAAGATAACAATCAAGTATAGATTTCCCCTGCCAAGGATGGATGACCTGATGGACTGTTTGAGTGGAGCTCAGTACTTCACAAAGATTGATCTGAAGAGTGGATATCACCAGATTCGGATTCGAGAGGGAGATGAATGGAAGACCACCTTCAAGACCAAAGAGGGCCTGTACGAGTGGTTAGTCATGCCTTTTGGGCTAACCAATGCACCGAGCACATTCATGCGGCTCATGAACGAGGTACTGAAAGAGTTCCTAGGAAGCTTTGTTATTGTGTATTTAGATGATATTTTGATATTCAGTAAGTCACTGGATGAGCATATAATGCATATTGGTAGAGTCTTTGAGAAGTTAAGAGAAGAGAAATTGTTGATTAATTAGAAGAAGTGTAGTTTTGTGAAGAAGGAGTTAGTGTACTTGGGGTTTGTTGTCTCGACAGAAGGTCTCAAGATGGATCCAGAGAAGGTGAAGGCTATTCTGGAATGGCCTACCCCAAGAACTACTACTGAGGTGAGGTCTTTCCATGGTTTGGCCAGTTTTTACAGAAAGTTTATTAGAAACTTCAGTAGTATTTGTGCACCCCTAACTGAAACAATGAGAGGGGATAGAAAAGAGTTCAAGTGGAGCACTGGAGCAGCAAGGAGTTTTGATCTATTGAAGCAGAAGGTGACAGAACAACCTGTTTTGGCTCTCCTAGATTTCAATAAGGTGTTTCAAGTGGATTGTGATGCCAGTGGTTGTGCCATTGGAGCAGTGTTAAGCCAGGAAGGTAAGCCCATTGCCTATTTCAGTGAAAAGTTAAATGATGCAAAGAGAAAGTACTCTATATATGACCAAGAATTTTATGCAATAGTTCAAACATTAAAGAAATGGAGGCATTATTTGTTGCCGAAGGAATTTGTTATGTATACTGATCATCAAGCATTGCAGTACCTGAGTAGTCAGGGAAAATTAAATCAGAGGCATATGAAATGGGTAGATTTTTTGTAGAGTTATACATTTGTTTTAAAGCATAGGAGTGGGAAGTCAAATAGGGTTGCAGATGCCTTAAGTAGGAGGCATACATTGTTGATAGAAATGCAGATTGAGGTGGTTGGGTTCAGTGAACTCAAGACATTGTACCCGAATGATCCTGATTTTGCAGAGGCTTGGAAAGCTTGCAAGGAACCTGTTACAGTTGACAGGACAAAGTGGTTGGATTTCCTAATTCAAGAAGGCATGTTGTTTAAGGGAAGTCAATTATGTATTCCGAGGAGTTCCATGAGGGAGAATCTGATAAAGGAGAAGCACAGTGGAGGAATGGCAGGACATTTTGGTCGGGATAAGACCATTTCCATTATCAGTGAGCATTATTATTGGCCTCAGTTATCACAAGATGTGAAGAAGTTTGTGCAGAGTTGTAGGGTATGTCAAATGGCTAAAGGAGTGAGTCAGAATACAGGGTTGTATCAGCCCTTACCTGTACCAGAGAGGTCGTGGGAGGATATAAGTATGGACTTTGTTCTTGGTTTGCCAAGGACACAAAGAGGGAATGATTCAGTATTTGTGGTGGTTGATAGGTTTTCGAAGATGGCACATTTCATCCCATGCCAGAAGACCCATGATGCAGTCCACATTGCTGACTTGTTCTTCAAAGAGGTGGTGAGGCTACATGGTTTGCCAAAGAGTATAGTCTCAGATCGTGACACAAAATTTGTTGGATACTTTTGGAGGACCTTGTGGAAGAAGTTGAAAACAGAGTTGAAGTTTAGTTCTGCACACCATCCCCAGACTGATGGGCAGACTGAAGTTGTGAACAGGAGTTTGGGTAACCTACTGAGATGCTTGGTAGGAGATAAACCAAAGGGATGGGATTTGATCTTACCCCAGGCAGAATTCGCTTACAACAATTGTGTCAATAGAAGCACTGGTAGATCACCATTCCAGATTGTGTATGGAAGTAGTCCTAGGACTGCTCAAGAATTGAGGAAGATGGACCAAGAGAAGAAGACAAGTGCTGAAGCTGAAGACTTTGCAGAACACATCAAGAATATGCATGAAAAGGTAAAAGAACACATTAACAAGATGAATATGCAGTATAAGGCTAAGATAGATCAAAAGAGGAGGTATAAGGAGTTTCAGATTGGTGATGAAGTGATGGTCCACTTGAGGAAAGAAAGTTTTCTAGTAGGAACCTATAACAAATTGAAGATGAAGAAGTTCGGTCCCTGTAAAATTTTGAAGAGGCATGATTCAGGGAACGCATATAAGGTAGAGTTGCCGGATGAATTCAACATTTCCCCTGTGTTCAACATTGCAGATTTGATAGAATATCATGAGGGTGGCGCAGAGGAAGTACCAGCAATGGAACAGTGCGGTATTCCAGCACCTACTTCAGAAAAGGAGGAGATTGAAGAAATCTTGGATAGCCGTGTAGGAAGGAGTACCAGAAATAGGCAATATGAAGAATATCTGGTGAAGTGGAAAGGAAGGCCTGTGGAAGATTCATCCTGGTTGTCCAAGGCAGAGGTTGACCATTTGGGTTTTCCTCAACCATCTGAGAAGTGACGGAGTCACTTTTCAAATTACCCTGGGTGTCTGATGCAGGAGCATCCAGTGGTGTAAGGGCAATCCTACATCACCCAAAAATATATTTACTTTCATTTAGATTTTTTTGTAGATGTTTTTGCATTTCTGGATACCCTTTTCGTCGAAGAAGAATTCCCAACTTTCAGAACTGCTTTTCTGCTTTTTCTGCTCAACTGCTATTTTTAGCAGGTATGAATTTGAAGGCGTGAGGAGACAAAAATTTAAGGGAAGCTTCAGGACATAATAATAAACACTTTGGTGAAAGAATCAGATCAAGAGCATTTCCGGTTCAAAAGTTATTCATGTTTCAATTTCTGCTTTTTGCCTTATGAAATCTTCGGAGCTAATTTTGAGGTACTTAGAGGCTCCGGATGGGCCTGAAAAATTGGCGGAATACGAAAGTGGTTAGCCTTTAGGCCCCACTTTCCGGCAAGAGATCTTCGCGAGAGCTTTCCGAAAAGGTATTATCATTGAAGATCTGACGGTTAGATCTTGAGTTAGGGCTTCCGAAAGTTGGTGCATAATTTGAATCCCGTTTTTGGCTCCAAACAAAGAAACGGGCTATTTATGGGCGAGTTACTGTTTCTTTTAGGCAGTTTTTGGGGAAAGAAGATCGCATGCTGCGAATAGGGGAATTTCTGTAGTTTCTTTCTGTAATTTGCATGTATTGCAAAACTCGAGGATTTGAGATCCTCTGCATGTAGGAATTTCATACTTTGAAAATAATAAGATTTGTTAGTTTTTCTGTGTGATTTTCTGTGTCTCGGGTTGCACCCTCATCAATAATCTAGTTTCAACCATACAAAGTTTTTCTCAACTTGGGATAAATGATTTAAGTATGAGACTATGTTTTTGGTTTCTTTTTGGATTTTTAAAGGATGCTATGAAATGCAAGAAAGACTAAAAACTTGTGAATGCAAGTGGTGTGACACTAAATGGAAATGCCAAATGATATGAAATAAATGATCCTAAGATGCACTTACTAGTGGGAGATCTAAAGAGAACAAACTTGGGCAAATAAAGTACTTGGAATGATTCAATTTTGGAAGACCAATGGACCGTAGAAGGACTATAAATAGGACAAAGTGAAATTTCCACACTAGACTATTGAGTGGGAAATGCTTCACAAAAGGATGGAAAAAGTGACAAAGGTAATTAGGTCCAATGATAACCTACTATTGAATGCAAAGTTTGGACAATGAATGAGAAGAATCAACTCCTAAAATCTTCAAAAGTGAGTGTTCTAAGGAGATGGTGAAGCTATCAATGCAATCTAATGGAAGGCAAAATGTAAACCTATTGTGAGCCTAAAATGGTACCTAAATGAAATGTTTGAGGAAAAATTGAGCAATTCAGAGTCTAGTTTGGACTGTAACAGTGAAGGAAGACTTGATTGAATTTAAAGACAAGTTGTTGATTTTCCATTTTTGACAGTGAGGAGTTGTTTGCAGTTTTTAGCAAATGCGTCACAGCAAACACGCTACGACAAAGAAAATGTGACTCATAGAATCAAATGCGATTCAAGAGGTGTCAATTGTGACACAGTATGGTGAATGTGGGTTGATGTCTATCAAATGTGGCTCAATGTTCTGATTACAGTTTGATACAGGGAAATGCGGCACTGTGGATTTCAATTCCGGTTCATTAGAGCGAATGCGGCTCTAGATGACTCAGTTGTGGTCCATCAAAGCGAATGTGGCTCGATAGTTGGCGATTGTGGTGCAACAGATTGATTGCATTGCAATGGATAATTTTTTGGAAAACCCGAACACAGTTTTCAGTTTTGACAAGTTTTTTTTTCCAGATTTTTGATGTTTAAATTGTTGAAGTCTATTTGAAAACAATTGGAAAACACATAGAAATTAAAACCTTAAATTTATGTTCAAGTAGACTCACGCTTAATAGTCAAATGGTTCATCATAACAATCACAACCCATAGCTTAAAATCACATTGACTCACACAATAATGTCACCCCTTAGAGGGCGCCTGTGTTTTTGTCTTTTTCAGGTGCATACTCAAGGTGACAGAAGTGGATACCAAATCCCCTGAGCAAACAGTTTGTGGTGATTATATGGTGAGTTTCTTGGGGGCAGATTCTTCCCTCCCCTTGCACCGTGATTGAGACTATGTTTGGTTACTGACAGGGCTGGCTACTTCACTATGGTTCTTAGTAAGTATTTTCGTTCAGTGTGGCAAAAGATATACTCCCTCAAGAGACCTCCCAACCTTTAGAACAAGGGCTTTAGGGATGGTTATCCTACCTACTACTGTCAAGTTGGATTTTCATCAACAACTTGCTTTTGATTAGAGTGGGTTGGAAACCTTGGCTTTAGGTGTTCCCACTTAGGTCATTCCTCTTGGGTGAGTACTTTTTCCCATAAGAGCAAGCCTTCTAAGGGTTGTAAGAAAACATAAAATGCATAAGTATAAAAAATGGATAGGTCTGGCTTTTTGATCACCCAATCGAACACAAAAAGCAAGTTTTTTCAATTTTAAACCCAAATATATATTTTCTATTCTAGGTGAAGATATTGCTTCACAAGAACATGGTGTTCATTGTTAACCAAAAAGAAAAGTGTGGTGACTACCCTAGGATTGATAAATTCCAATTAAATTAGATATCTATCCTAGGATTGATAAATTCCAATTAATGTGGCTATCCTAGGGTTGGTTGTTTTTAAATACCAAAAAAAAAAAAGAAAGAAAGAAAAATAATCAATTTCTGGCCATGGATGCGGCGGATCCAGATTACAACAACAACCAAAAAAAGGAATCTTCACCAGTTACCTGTGGCTCGACAGAGCAGATGTGGCATAGTTTCTATCAGATGCGTCGCATCTTGTCAAATGCGTCGCTTGAAGGATCGTATGCATTGCGACAGAGCGATTGTGTCGCTCGCGATCGCAAATGTGATGCGATAGAGCGATTGCATTGTTTAGGCTTGCAAATGCATCGTTCTGTACCCTGAACTTGCAAACAAGAAACTTAAGCCGTACGAAATCTCCAAAAAGATGTGTTAGAAGGTCGGGTTCACCAATGTAATGACGATTAAATTCTCGCAAGGTCAAATCAATTGATTAATTGTACCTGCAAGTTAATAACAATCATACAATATAATGCAAAGGAGAAACTACAAGAAATGGAAGAACTAGAAAGATCTCACCCATTTGCTACTCCATGTCTAACTTCTATTACACCTCCTCAAGCTTGCTATGATGTAATGCCCTCAGATTTGTGAGCAATTACTATGTGTCTAGTCCTAGCCAAGCTTTTGAAGGATTTATGAAAATAAACTAATGTGCAAACTAGAAACTTAATCCTATTATTGCAAATAGTAAATGAAAGACTAAAATATGAGTATGCCTATAATAAAAGTAGATTTAACAAATGATCATGGATCCGAAAATGAGATCAAGATTGTCATTTTATAGAAAATGCAATCTTGAACGGACGGACAAGATGAGAGATTTAAGGAATGCCCTAGAATCAAAGGTCAAAATTCAATAAGGAAACTCTCAATTAGGGTTAGGGAAAAATACCCATATGTGTGAATAAGGTTTAATTAAATGAATTAAATCAAGACTGAATGTGACAGTGGAGATGAAATTAGTAAAAATCAGAAGACAAGAGGATGAGATTTTAGAAAATCAATAATTTTGGAAATTACTTGATTTGTGGAGGAATAATTCCATTTTGAATTAAATTAATTCAAAATAGGGATTTTGTGAGGTAAGTAGTAATTGATTTTTGAAATTAATTACTAAATGAAGAATTAGTTAACCATGTGAGATATTTTTAAATGATTTTTTTTATTTAAAAATATAGAAGTGTCACATGCCATAATTAAATAATTATTTAATTTAGAAGAATTAGTTAATTAATTAAATAAATTAATTGAATTTATTTAATTAAGAGGATTTAGGAATTAGTGACACATTAAATAAATATATTTTAAATATATTCTTTTAATAATCAGGAGGACGTTAATAATAAGGATTAATTAAATAAATAAGATTTTACTTAATTTAGAGAAGGCTTTTGACAATTAGTGACATATTAAATAGATAAATAAGATTTCTTTATTTAATAATGATGAAGAATGAGAGATTATGAATTAATTAAATAATTATGAATTATTTAATTAATAGTTGAATGTGGGTTAGAAACATAATTAAAATGTTATAATTATGTTATGACGAAAGGTGGTAAAATAGTGCTTGCAGGTCTTGGTCATTTTTATGTGTATGCAAGTAGAGGGTCTTAAAATGGACTCAGAGAAGGTGAGAGCTATCATTGAATGGCCTACCTTGAGAATTGTTATAGAGGTAAGAACATTTCATGGTCTAGCAAGTTTTTACATAAATTTTATTAAGAATTTTAGTATTATTTGTGCACCTCTAACTGAAGCAATGAGAGGGGATAGAAAAGAGTTTAAGTGAACTACATGAGCAGCCAAATTTTTTGATATGTTAAAGAAGAAAGTTATAGAGAAACCTATTTTGGCACTTCTAGATTTCAATAAGGTCTTTCAGGTAGATTGTGATGCCAGTGGCACTACCATAGGAGCTATTTTGAGATAAGAAGGTAAATTGGTTGCCTATTTTAGTGAGAAGTTAAATGATGGTAAGAAGAAATATAATGTCTATGATCAAGAGTTTTATGCTATAGTTCATGATTTTCAGAAATGGAGACACTATTTATTGCCAAAATATTTTATTTTATATATTGATAACCAAGCTTTGTAGTATCTCAATAGTCAAGGAAATTTAAATCAAAGGCACTTTAAAATGGGTTGAGTTTTTGTAGAGTTATACTTTTGTTTTGAAGCATAGGAGTGGAAGGTCAAACAAAGCTGGAGATGCCTCAAGTAAAAGGAAAAATTTGTTGATAGAGATGAATATAGAGGTTGTTGGGTTCAATTAACTTGAGAGTTTGAATCCTAAAGATCCAAAAAAATTAGAAGTTTGGAAGGCTTGTTTGGAACCTGTTATATTGGATAGGAGAAGATGGTTGGATTTCTTAATCCAAGATGGGATGTTTTCTAGAGGAAGCCAATTGAGCATTCCAAGCAGTTCTATGAGAGAGAACCTAATCAAGGAGAAGCATAATGGAGGATTGGCCAAACATTTCAGTCAAGATAAGACCATTGCTCTAGTTAGTAAGAATTATTATTGGCCACAGTTACAACAAGATGTGAAGAATGTTTTACAAAGTTGCAGAGTATGTCAGATGGTGAAATGAACAATTTAGAATACTAGATTGTATCAACCATTACCTGTACCTGAGAGGCCATGGGGGGATATTAGCATGGATTTTGTTCTTGGTTTTCCAAGGACACAAATAGGGAATGATTCCATATTTGTGGTGGCAGATAGATTTTTAAAGATGGCACATTTTATTCCACATCATAAGACCAATGATGTTTTTCATGTTGTAGAGTTGTTTTTTAAAGACGTGGTGAGATTGTTGGCAAAACAAGGATAGACAACTGAGAGGGGGGCTGAATCAGTTGCTATAGAAATTAAACTTATTCAAACTTAAAAAACCTTTAATCTTAGATCTGATAATTAATAGTGAAAGCATAAATCAACAACACATCAAAGACACATGAACACCAATATTTTATATGTTGGAACCCTATTAGGGGAAAAACCATCGTGGATGTTACTCCATAAGATTATACCCTATTGGAAGTATAATGAAAGAAATTAAGAGAGAATGCACATGCATTCAGACTCATTGCTCAAAGGGAAGGCTAAGTTCCTTACATAAAACAATAAGATTAAATCCATCTAATGAGGTTGAACTGAGAAATTAGCTTCTACAAAAGTTTGATGACAGTTCTAATTAGGCACATAAATACTTCTTCACACTTCACTTAATCTTCTTCACACTCTGCAATATCTATGGATGATCTGATATTTATTCACACATTTTTCATATACACTTCATTCTTCTACACCACACACACACTAAAATGGAGAAACAATCATTCTTATATATCTGCTACATGAATTTACATCAACAACTCTGTCGGCCACAAATAAAGAATAAATTACAATTTTTGGCCTATATTCATGAGAAAATCTTAATGCACAACATCCTAACTTAGTCACAACATAGTGAGGACCTAAATCAACATCCTTGAACATTCCAAAAAATACAAGATTAATCCATAAGGATCCACAACATGCTACCACCATCATGTTGGCCAAGAACATGAAAACTTGAACACACAAGGGAAAAATATTCAATCATGAACACACCAATCAATGCGGATGTACCACATTTATAGAGGACAATCTAGAAATATCACTGAACATCTCAAGAATGTACACAACAACCCACTTCACCAGAATTGCAATCTCGTCTTCCAGAAAATGCCTACTATAGAAACTGAATAACTATAGGAACACATAACTTCATAACTTTCTCAATTCTTGATGCACACCTCTGAAACTTTTAGACAACATACTAGATAGGCTCAAAAATAACCCCTTTAATGTGCACCTTCTGACCATCAACATACAAAAATTTCCATCACTCTGACCTTCTCAGCTTCACAGACTACCTGTAATATATTTATTACAATTTTCTCAATATCCTCAACATATACAACCTTCAATCCATTAATTCTAACAGTGTTAACATCAATGAAAACCACATATCAACAAAACAACCACAACATCCAAAAATATCCCCCTTTGGAATTGATGGCATCACATGATGTGAAAAATACCATCAACACAACTAACTCTTCTCAACCTGTTCTTGTCTTCCTTACATTGTTCTTCCATCCTCTCTCTCTTAGTACTTATACTTCTCCCTCTTTCTTCTATAGAGGTTTTTCTTTCACATTACTCTTCTCCCCCTTTGACATCAATGCAAAAGGTACACTAGCTCTGAACCACATATCATCTAAATCATCTGACTACTCCCTCTAGGTAGCACCCACCACAACATCAATCTAAAACAAGATCTAATTGTAAGTCCATAGATTTATGCAAAGACTTGCATCTTAGTTCAAATTAGGAGGGGAAATTACCCCTAACTTGGCTCTGAGATAATCAAAATTATCCTTAGGCAACGGTTTAGTAAATATATCTATAATTTGTTCCTTTGTAGGCACACATTCCAATCTAACCTCTTTATCACTCACCTTGTCTCTCAAAAAGTGATACTTGATAGATATATGTTTTGTCTTTGAGTGTAGCACCAAATTCTTAAAAATGTTTATGGCACTTGAATTGTCACAAAATATAGCAATAGGCTCATCATACTCAACTCTGATATCTCTTGGCATCTATTTCATTGAAAACACTTGAGTACAATTGTTTGCAACAACAATATATTTTTCCTCAACAATAGATAAGGAAATGGAATTATGCTTTTTACTTAGCCAAAACACCAACTTCTTCCCTTAGAAGAATGCACCACCACATGTACTTTTCTTGTCATCCACATCTCCTACCCAATCTACATCTGTAAAGGATTTTAGAGTAAGATCATCATCCTTAGGATACCAAAGACAAAAATCAAATGTTCCTTTTAAGTATCTAAAAATTATCTTTATTGTAGTCACATGTGATTCCTTTGGATCAACTTGATATCTAGAAACCATGCACACAAAATTTATGATGTTTGGTATGGTCTGAGTTACATATAGTAATCTACCAATCATTGACCTATATCTTTCTTCATTAGCCTTAGGAGAATCATCATTTTTAGTTAGCTTGCATCTAGTTACCATCGGTGTACCAACTGGCTTTGAGTCTTCCATTCCAAAAAATTTTAGTAACTCTCTTCTATATTTGGACTGATAAATAAAGATTCCATCATATAACTGAGTAATTTTCAATCCTAAGAAGAATTTCAGTTCTGCTATCATTGACATTTCAAATTCACTTTTCATTTCATTAGCAAACTTCATGCATAAGTCATTATCTCCTTCAAAAATAATTTCATCAACAAAGACTTCAATAATAAATTTTGTATCCTAATCTAGCTTAAAACATAGACTGTTGTCAGTAGTACCTTTATTGAATCCAAGCTTCAACAAGTATTTATCTAGTCTAGCGTACCATTATCTAGGGCTTGTTTGAGTCCATATAGTTCTTTCTTCCACCATCAAAACATATCTTTTTCATTAGTCAGTTGAAATCCATCCTATTGCTCAACATAGACTTCTTCTTCTAGTTCATCGTTTAGGAAAGCTGACTTTACATCTATTTGATAGACTTTGTAATTCTTGAAAGTAGCATAAGAAAGAAATAACCTTACAACTTTAATTCTATCAATAGGGGCAATGGTTTCTTTAAAATAAATACCTTCCATTTCTGAGTATCCTTTACATACCAGCCTTTCTTTGTTTCTAATCACTTCACCTTGCTCATTTAGCTTATTCCGAAAGACCTATTTGGTTCCAATCACATTTTTGACTTGAGGTCTAAGAACAAGAATCCATGTATCATTTTTCTTTATCTGCATCAATTCTTCCTTCATGGTGTCTATCCAATATTCATCTTTGCATGCTTCATTGACATTGCTAGGCTCAGTCTTGGATATTAGACAATATTCTTCTGCAATTCTTCTTCTAGTCTGCACACCTTTGTACTTGTCTCCTATGATCTGACTTTTAGAATGAACATGCTTTACATACCTAATAAATTTTGGTTCTTTTTTTCTCTCTTATACATTTCCACTATCTTCTCCTTCATTATATTCTTGATTCACCAGAACACTTTGAGTTTGATTCTATGTTTGCGCATTCCTTCCATTATCAGTATTATCTTTGTGGTCATTTGAATCTTTTATTGTAACACCGATAGGATTTTCTCTTATTAGAGTAACCCAAAAAGATTCCTTCATCACTTCTAGCTTCAAACTTACCTATATCTTAATCTCTTTTAGTAAAACATCTACTTCCAAAGATTTTAAAATTTTTAACAATAAGCTTATAAGCAAACCATAGCTCAAAAGGAGTCTTACCAAAATTACTATTGAAATTCACCTGGTTGATAGTGTACACAACAGTGCTTACAACTTCTCTCCAGTAGATATGAGGAACATTACTTTACAACATCATAGTTCTGGAAGCATCTAAAATTGTTATGTTCTTTCTCTCAACAACTCCGCTCTATTGAGGGGTCTAGGGAGCAGATAACTATATTTTTATTCCATTCTCTTCACAAAATGAATCAAACTTCTGGGAAGTGAATTCACCACCTCTGTCTGATCTTAAACATTTGATCTTCAAACCTATCTCAGTTTCTAAAAAATCTTTGAAGCTTTTGAATTTCTCTAATGACTGATGTTTTTCTCTTAAGAAAGCAACCCATACCATTCAAGAATAATCATCAATAAGAAACATAAAAAACATTTCTCCTTGTAGACATCCGATTCTAGATGGACCACATAGATCAGTATGTACCAAATCTAGTACTCCATTGGAGTGATGCTTGCTCAGAAATGAAATTCTTGTCTGCTTTCCCATATGGCATTCCTTGCATATAGTGTTAGTAGGCTTCATTAACCTAGGTAGATCTCTGACTGCTTGTGTATATCTTACTTTGATAATGTTATCAAAATTCACATGACACAACCTTCTATTCCATAATCATCTTACATCAACTTGAGAAGTAAAACAACTTTCACTAGCAGCATTTAAGTGAAAGATATTACCTCTTGTCTTTGTACTTGAAGCAATCACATTTCTTGAGCTTCCCAATATCCTGAATTTACCATCTTTGAACTTAAGACTGTAACCTTTTTCAACCATCTGTCCAACACTCAATATATTATGATTCAATCCTTCAACATAAAGAGAATCATTAGTATTACATTTTCCACTAAGAGAAATAGTGCCTCTGCTACAAATCATACCAACATTGTTGTCTCCAAATTTTACAACACCACCGTCATACTTTTCCAAGCTTAGAAACTTGATTTTATCACCAGTCATATGATGTGAGAATCCATTGTCAATTACCCACTCATCCTTCTCATCAATCCTAGCTGCAAGAGCTTTCTCAATATTCAGGTTACTAGGTGATTCAGTGGACACCAGACCATTTTCCTTAATAGCAATGAATACCCATTCATCTTCATTTCTAATTTCTTTATCAGAATCATCATCAATAACTCCTTCTTTAGCATAATAACATTTCATTTGAAATCTAGTCTTATCAGGTTTGTACGTAGAAACTCTTTCAGGACATCTTGATGCAAAATGACCTATCTTACTGCAAGAGAAACATTTAATAAGAAAATTTCCTTTTTACTTACCTTGTCCTTTGGTTTCTCTTTTAACAATAAATGCTTCAAGTTCTTCTAGCTCTCTTTCTTCATCTTCAATCAGTTTCATTTCATCTTCATACTTGAATGTATTCCTAGAACTCTCTCCTAGATCATATCTTTGTTGGCTTTTTCTAGATACAGTAGCTTTGAATGTAGACTCTGCCTTAAGAGAAGATTCACCAAATTCACTCAACTCAAAGGCATAAAGTTTTCAAATCAGCATGTCTCTTGTCACATTATTTACTTTCCTGAGCTCTTCAATAGCAAGAGCTTTTGTTTTGTAAGAACTAGGCACAAATCTAAGTATTTTAGCCACAATCTCATATTTTCCCAAGATTCCACAAACACATCTAATGCCCATCACTAGTTCATTTATCTTTTGCGTGAAATAAAATATGTTTTCATCTTCACTCATCTTCATGTTCTCCCATTTTCTTTTCAAAATTTGTAGCTTAGCAACTTTCACGAGTGCATCTCCTTCATACAATGTTTCCAAATTTTTCCAGATCTCATGTGCAATCTTTAGACCTAACACATTTTTCATCTTTGAATCTGTCAAAACACTTAGCAATGCTTCTATAGCCTTGGTATTAGTTTTGACTTCTTTGATCACATCAGCAGTAGAGAGACCATTATGAGGAACTATATATGCATTCTTTGTAATCTTCTAGAAAGGCACACCAATGCACTTCAAATGACACTCCATTCTGACTTTCCAGAGAGAGTAGTTTGTAGCATCAAATCTAGGACTATCCTTCTTATATGATGCCATCTCGGATCACCTCAAGCTATTACACTTCTTTAGAGGAACTAGCTCTAATACCAATTTTTTGAAAAATGAGGATAGACAACTGAGAGGGGGGTGAATAATTTGTTACATAAATTAAACTTATTCAACATCAAACAACCTTTAATCTCAGATCCAATAATTAATAGTGAAATCACAAATCAACAACACATCAGAGACACATGAACCCCAAGATTTTATACATGGAAACCCTATTAGGGGAAAAACCACAGTGGATGTTAGTCCACAAGATTATACGCTATTAGAAGTATAATGAAAGAAATGAATAGGGAATGCACAGGCATTCATGCACACTACCTAGAGCTCATTGCTCAAAGGGAAGGCTCATAAATACTTCTTCACACTTTTCTTAATCTTCTTTACACTTCACTTAATTTTCTTCACTCTTCTTTGTATTCGTATGATCTGATCTTTATTCACATATTTTTCATATACACTTCATGCTTGCACACCACACACACACTAAAATGAAGAAACAATCATTCTTATATATTCACTATATGAATTTTCATCAACAACTTTGTCAGCCACAAATAAAGAATAAATTATAACTGTCAGCCTCAATTCATGAGAAAATCTTAATGTGCACCAACCTAAGTCAGTCACAACATAGTGAGGACCTAAATCAACATCCTTGAACATTCCAAAAAATAAAAGATTAATCCATAAGGATCCACAACATGCTACCACCATCATGTCGGTTAAGAACACGAAAACTCAAACACACAAGGGAAAAATATTCAATCACAAACACATGACTAATCAATGCGGATGTACCACACTGATAGAGAATGATCTAGAAACATCATTGAACATCTCAAGAATGTACACAACAACTCACTTCATCAAAATTGCAATCTCATCTTCTAAAAATACCTACTACAAAAATTGAATAACTGTAGGAGCACAAAACTTCGTAACTTTCTCAATTCTTGATGCACACCTCTAAAACTTTCACAAAACATACTAGATAGTCTCAAAAACAAACCCTTTAATGCACTCCTTCTGACCATCAATGTACAAAACTTTCCATCACTATGACCTTCTCAACTTCACGAACTACTTGCAATATATTTATTACAATTTTCTCAATATCCTCGACATATACAACCTTCAATCCATTAATTCTAATAGTGTTGACATCAATGAAAACCACATATATGCAACACAACCACAACATCCAACAAAGACTACATGGTCTACCGAAGAGTGTAGTTTCAAACAAAGATACCCAATTTGTTGGTTATTTTTGGAGGACATTATGGAAGAAGTTGAAGACAAATTTGAAGTTTAGTTTTGCACACCATCCACAAACTGATGGAAAAACAAAGGTGTCGAATAGGATTTTGGGTAACCTATTAAGATGCTTAGTAGGAGATAAGCCCAATGGATGGGATTTGATTATACCACATGCAGAATTTTCTTACAACAATTCTGTCAACAAGAGCATTGGAAAATAACTATTCCAGATTTTGTATGGGTGTAGTCCAAGAACTGTGTTTGAACTAAAGAATATGGATAAGGGGGAGAAGATTAGTGTTGAGGCTGAATATTTTGTTGAGCACCTGAACAATTTTCATGAAGAGGTGAAGAAACATATCAATAGGATGAACTCATAATATAAGGCTAAGGTAGATCAAAAAGGAGGTATATGGAGCTCTAGGTAGGAGATGAGGTCATGGTTCATTTGCAAAAGGAGAGGTTTCCAATTAGTACATACAAAAAGTTAAAGATGAAGAAGTTTGAACCATGCAAGATCTTGAAGAAGCATGATTTAGGAAATGCATATGAGGTGGAGTTTCTTGATGAAATTCATATTTCACCTGTGTTTGAGATTTTAGATTTAATAAAATACCATGGAGGAATTTATGAAGAAATAAAAGAAGCGCAGTGGAATATTCCAACACCTACTTTAGAAAAGGAGGAGATAGAAGAAATCTTGGATAGTCATGTGGGTAGAAGCACAAGGAAAAAGTAGTATGAAGAATATCTAGTTAAATGGAAAGGAAGGCTTGTTGAAGATTCATCATGGTTGTCTAAGGCTTAGGTTAATCCTCTTGGTTTCCCTCTAACTCTTGAGAAGTGATAGGGTCACTTTTGAAATTACCTTGGGTGTCTAATGCAGGAGCATCCAGTGGTGTAGGGAAATCTTGCATCACCAAAAAAAAATGTTTTCTTTATTTTCTTTAGTTTTTTTTGAGTCTCATGATGGAAATTAAGGGGTATAAGATAGTCAAAAGTCAAAAATAGAAAAAAAATGGTCACTTACTATTTTTAGTAAGTCATCCTAAATGAGCTCGTATGGACTTGAAAGTTTACCTAAAGGAGTAGAGCTGAAAAAAATTCCAGTCGTGAAAGAATCACCTCAATACCCTAAATGGTTTGGGAGAAATTGAAGTTTCCATCCCGATAAATTTCTCCAATGTAGCTTCAAATTCAAATATAAAACTTTAGAGGCCCCGAAAGAACTTGAAAAGTGGACGAACCGACCTACGATAGTTTTGTGTGTTGTAGATCTCTTTGAGAGATTTCTTACAATATGAAATAATAGTAAGTCAAACACCCAGATCAAAAGTTATGGCCCCATGAAGTTGACCCTCTAAAAAGTGGATTTCATTAAAATTTCTTCCTAGGCCAAAAATAAAATTGTAGGACTTTTGGCACCAAAACAAACGGGAAAGTTGAACTTTCTAGAACATTCTAGGGCGGTTATTGGGTAAAATAAAAAGGGT
The DNA here is from genome assembly GCA_007115665.2 of Sequoiadendron giganteum. Taxonomy (NCBI): domain Eukaryota; kingdom Viridiplantae; phylum Streptophyta; class Pinopsida; order Cupressales; family Cupressaceae; genus Sequoiadendron; species Sequoiadendron giganteum. The sequence goes on from CM021104.1 coordinate 440,103,767, forward strand.
TAAGTGGGGGTTGTAGAAGGTGGATCCATTAGTGCAGATTGTGGCTCTGAATAATTTTTTTTTTTCAAATTTGATTTTGTTGTAATGAATCAAGTCCATGAGGTTATAGCATGTAAGTTTTGAATCTATAATTTCATTTTTAGAAAATAATTGAAAGTGAGTTATTTTTTTGTCTCGCATATTTTGTGTTGGTATATATTGTTGTGTTTTCTTTAAGTTTTGGGTGGTATATCCCTCATCATTAGCATGCATTTTATGACTCTAGCACGTTGATTTGTTGTTTATTCGCCGTGATGACACCCTTTGGCTGAAAACTTGCTAGTTTGTCTGAGAAACCTTTGTGGCCTTCTCTTTCCGGTTCTAGAACTCTCGCTTTGTTCCTTGATGTAGTTTAGGGAATCTCTTGAGAATAAATATACTCATGAGTAGTGAACCCCACTTCTCTACATTTTGGTGAACCCAATCTGAATCACAAAACTAGGAATTTATTTACCCCTACTTGGTGGGTTCATAACTTTTGAATTGGTGTTCAGAATTCAAAACTGTTTGCGCCATTGGAAAGGTCTCCAAGAGGAATAATTCAATCCCTAAAATATTTCCTTCAAAAATAAAATTTTACGAACCAATGCAATTTTTGACCACAAATATTTCTCTGAAGACCTCCAAATATGCAAATTACTAGAACCTAGAAAATATCAAAAAAATTAGAAAATATTAATTTTTGGTTTTCCTCATTTCTATCATCCCTAGACTACTCTGGATCAACTGACTTGTTTATTCATTGTTTATTATTATTAGCGTACTATTTTCAAAATGAATTTAATATCTTCTTTTATCTATTCAATATCTTATTCTATTCAAAGTGTTAATAATGTTCCATTTCATGCATGTGATGGTGACTTGGCTTTACCCATGTCACTCAGTATATTTGATCCTTCTCATAGATTCATCTTGCTTTGAAGGATATATTGTTGCAATAAGATGAAATCTTTGATATATTTATTAACATTACTCTACCTTCTCTTCATTCCAATGCACTCTCTTCTAGAGATGATACATTAGTAAATGGTGAATCTCTTCTTTATCCCAATTCACTCTATTCTAGAGATGTTGTATTTGTGAATGATGATTCCCATCTATGTTCCAATGCACTCTCTTTTAGATATTATGTATTATTAAATGATGAAGCTCCACTCACATCAAATCCTCCAAGGATATATGTTGAGCATGTTTCTCCAAATAATTATTCCACTAGTTGTGATGAATTTGTAAATGTAATTTATGTCTCTGTTGTCACTCAAAGGCCTAAGAGACCAATAATTTATCTAACTTGAGATAGTCCTTCTCCTAAAAGGATTTGTTCTATTTATAGTGTCCCATTTTATAGAAATTCTCTCAATATTTGTATGGCTCCCTATGACAAAGTGGTAGCCCATACTTATAATACTAGAAAGAACAAAAAAAAATTGAATCAACCTACTTATTTACCACCTTCTCAACCAAGTCTTCCTTTAGCTCCTAAACCTACAACTAAAGCACCTGGTGATTACAATCTTGTCGAGAAACTCCACGTTACTCCGACCAAGATCTCACTGTGGGACTTGCTTCAGTCTAGTCCAGTTTATCAAGGTGTACTTTAAGAAGCCTTGCAAAAGATCATATTTCCTTATTCTATTAGGTTAATGGATGTTAATGCATTGATGGCTCATACTCATGCAGATTCATTGAATATCACATTCTATCCACAAGAAATTTTGCCTCTAGAAGTATAGAAGCAGGCGAATCCTCTGATGATTATAGTTAACATTTCTAATATCGGTATAAGGGGTACTCTAATTGACTATTATTATGCAATCAACATATGTAGCATCCATCTATTACCTAAGATTAATATTGATTCTTCCTCTCTAGTTGCTTCTTCTCTTATTATTCATGGGTTCGATAATGCTGGTTGACAACCTTTAGGCATGATAGTCTTTCCTTTAGGGTTGGGACCCATTACCATACCCACCCTTGTATATGTTATGTCATAAAAGTTACCTTATAACCTTCTTAGTAGATTGTGGATTCATGCTATGGGTGTAGTCCTGTCTACCTTGCATAGTTCTATTAAATTCATTTGCAATAATCGAGTAGTCATAGTCAGGGCTGACCCTAAGGCTATGCAATTATGTGAGATGGTAGCTTCCAGTAAGGTTTTGGTTGTGCCTACTCTTATCCCTTTAGTGTTTTCCAATGTGTTGATGTCTAATCTTGCACTATGTATTACACGGGATAATTTTTAGACAAATGTCCCTAAAGAAGATCCTTATGAAGCAAGAAATATTAAGTTTTCTCCTTATATCTCTTCTCAAGAGAATGCATGTCTTGGTGATGATTGGGGTTCTCTAGACTTTACAGATTCCTTCAGTGGGGAATATAAATTTGACCCAATCCACATATTCCTTCTGATAACATAATCTAAACCTGTTATCAAAGATGATTATTCTTCTGTATCACAAGATAATGTGAGAAAAAATTGTAATATTCTTAATGTTGATCCTCCTCCTTCTGAGGAAGATGATCACAGGGGGTAGTGATTGTTCATTCTAAAGATGTGTGTCCTTCTTAAGGATCTCTTCTCTTCTCTCTATCTTTAAATTGGAGCATCCCTTTGAGTTGACCCCTTTTCTTGTGAAGGTTTCCTGAGGGATCGCCTTTGAAATATTTTCTCTTGAATGAATTCATTAGCATCTAGATTGGGGGCAACCTAACTAGACCTATCCTTTCTATGACTATCCTACAACATAACTTGTAGTAGCCACAGGTTAATCTAATTATTCTTCCTCTACAAGAACAAGAACTTGTATAGCTCATTTGCATCAATATTGCCTAACATATTTAGTATATGGATTAACATGTTTCTTTGTAGGTGCACTTGTGAAGCTATTTTTCAATCAACCTTGCATGTTTGAGCACTTGTGAGGACCCAATATAACTTTGCGGAGTACCCTACATCAGGCTTCCCTTAGGAGAGAGTACCTTGGGTGCCTTCTTCGCAAGTTTGAGGACTTGTGAATTGCTTTCATCCTACAATATCTATTCAATGTTGGTCTACGGGCCTCTAGTGTAGTTTGTTCAACTCTGTAGGAGAGAGTACCTATAGAGCCTTTTTTTCACCTTTTGTAGGTCTACAGATCTATGACACATTTTTTCAACTCTCCTTGGGTTTGAGTACCTGTGGATCCATCTCTCTTGGATTTTTCATTCCTTTCTAGCTTCTCCATCTCTCTCTTAAATTATCTTTCTTCTCAATTATGTATAACAGATTGAAGATCTACATCTTCTTCATCCCAAGTATATGATCTTTCTCTCTTAGACATTGGTTACTTCCTTGTATTTTGGGTGCATTCTTCTCTTGAAGTGATCAATCCTTACATTCTTCTCTTCATTTTAGAATTATTCTATGTTATTTCTTAATTTGGGGATAACACATAGTATTGAGACAACCTTCTATATTGAGGTCTCTTTTACTTTTCTAACTTGAATCCTTTAGTTTTTTGTTGAACCGTAAAGAAAAATAGGTGGGGGAAGAGTTCCCACCTAGTCTCGTTAGGTCATTCAATTATGTCCTAGGAACCCAAATTGGATTGACTAGCAACCCCAAAGGTTGAGTCAATTCTCAATAAGGAATCCTATGAGGGGTTATTTTAGGCTTTAAATAACTCACCACCAAGCAAAAATCTTGGAAAATACAATTTAACATTAAAATCACAAAACCTAGAAATGAAAGCTAAATGCTAAGTCTAATTGATGAAATTAAGCAACATGAAGTTATGATGTGTGTACCTAAGAAGTCTAAAAATGTGTCAAGGATTCTGGAAATGTAAAGAATTCAACATGTGTTATGGAGGACTAAGATGCCCTTACTGACTTATTAGTCCCACTGCTATTTTCTGGGGTAGATGCAAAATATTTGGATGTCAAAACAAGATCTGAAAGAGTCTATACAAAATTCCACTTTGGGGACTAAGATTCCCTTGCTACCATCTTAGTTTTGATCTAAATTTATGAAATCTTTGAATGTGGTCTTGAGGCTTGATGTCTGCACTTCCTTCTTCTCTGATCTCATGTTTTGAAACTTCCATATCTGGCCTGAAGGTGAGTTTACATGAAGATGACAACTTTGCACTTCAAATGATCTTCAAGTCTTCAACCTAAATTGGAAAACACAAACACACAAGAGAGGATAAACTTGTTGATTGTTAGTAAATAGGGGTTTGCCTTGGTCAAACCCCTTGTTGGTAATTAAACCTTGAAATAAAATAGAAATGGAGGGAAATGATGAATGAACAAAGTGTTATGTTGCAACTCATCAAACCCTTGTAATGAGGTGTTATAAATATTATTGAAATGGCTATAATGGATGCGGTTCTTGATTCTTTCTTGAATGATGTTGATCTTGCATAAAAGACTTGCTTGAATCATAAACCCTACATCACAAATGTTAGCACAATAACAAACATGATGCAAGAAGATCTTTGATATGATACTTGAGTATCGATGATGACTCCAATGCTTCATGAATTTCTCTTGATCTCATAAACTCTCCTTAGGAATCAATACTTGAATTCTTGGGGGAAAATGAGTGAATGAGCCTTGTATTTATACTTATCTATGCTTAATATCCTAATATTACACCACAACAAGCTGACACGTGAATTCATTAACTAAAGAAGGCTAAATCCCACCAAGATTTGAAATTAAATCTTGAAAAAAGCTTAAGGGGGACTAAGATTCCCTAGGTGGCATCTTAGTCTCGAGGCATGAAACTCGGGGCATAGACTCCAAAAAGGGGCCCATTTAAGGTCAATTTGAAATCATGGTCCCAAGAACTTTGGGGGACAAAGATGCCCTAGGTGGTGTCTTAGTCCCAAATCAAAAATCAAGGACACTCAGACATAATCATTAAATTATCATTTATCCTTTGGAGTTTGTTGGGATTATCCATAAAAAAGATATAATTTATTAGTCTTGTGGATGCAAAATAGGACCAATTAAGACAAATTAGGGATAAAAAAATCAAGGCAAGCCCAAATAGGTGTGAAAATACAACAATATGCATTTTCCTACACTACATTTGTGTGCCTGTGTGTATGTGTTTTAATATGTTCTAACCCTGTGGTGTAATGGTTTTTATTTTCTAACATTGTTGTCTTGTGCAAGTCTTGCTTGTCTAATGTGTTTTTTTTGTAGGTCTTTAGCCTGGGGGGATGCTTCCTTGGTTCGAAGATTTTTCTACTTCCTCTATAGTATCCTTTTGGCATCATGATGTGATTTATGTTTAGTAGATTTACTTTAGTGTGCATATTAGTGTAGATTCATATGCCTGCTAAAGTGGGGGAAAATGTAATTTCACAAAATTACACCCCTTGAAATTTCACATATATTCTTGCGTTTTCTTTAGTGTCCACTCCCTTATAAATTGTGCAGGCTCATTTTAGCCCTTGCATAATCTTATTTCCCCTCTTAGGATTTTTGGTACCCCTTTTCAGCAGCTACCTTCACGCGTCTACTTTGCATCAAACCTTGTGCCTTTCTCATTCATGTCATTTTGTAGCATGATGCGTTTGTACACTAGCATGCCATGAAGACATCTTTATGCCATGCTAGCTTCCTATGAAATTTTAGCATTCAAATAACCGCTTCTGAGCATGTTTTCCACTTGTTAGCAAGTTTTATCAGTGGTAACAGCTAGCAATGCCTTGTAACAGCTTGGGAAGATTCTTTTTCCTCTTTAAAGGTTGTATTTTCAACTCATTGGGCCTTTTTCTCCTTCTTAGACATTCTCCCATCTTTCTCTTTCTATCTTTCTTGTATAAGATCTTTAAAACTTACTACAGAAACCTCAAGCTCCCAATATTTTACAACACTCTTTGCAACTCTCTTGGCTCTCACAACTTTATCTCTCCCTTTGGCTTCCTTAAGCCTTGCAACTCTATCTCCCTTATCTTATGCTTGTGAGAATCTTGGGATTTCACACATTCCCTATCAATTACATATCTATCTTATGATGCGGGTTCTCCTCCTTGAATGAGGACTCCTTTTATCATGCCCTATTTGCTTAATTTTTTCACTTTCTCTATCTATTTGGTTGTCTATGGAAGTGGGAACAGCAAAATGAGGGTTTGACTGAGGAAAACGCCTATACAACCCCAATATTTTCCCTCTATCTTATGTGTGCAGGCATTGAAGATATTTCCTTGCTAGAGGCTTCATTACTTGGGTTGTTGTGAGCATTCTCTTTCTCTATCTTCTTTAGTTCGATCATTTACTTTACTTCATTTCAATTCTATCATATTCTATTACTTTGTCTCATTCTAAGAGATCTTAGAATTTAGAATAGAAGTAGCTGCTTTTTGTTTTCTACGACATTCTTTATTTTTTGTTTGTACAAAATTCTGTCACACATTTAGGACTCTAGTGCACCATGTTGTCGTCCATTCATCGCACTAACATCCTTTGGCCGAAAACTCGCTAGTCTGTTTGAGAAACCTTTGTGGACATCTCTTTCTGGTTCTAGAACTCCCGCTCTATTCCTTGAGGTAGTTTAGGGTAGTTCGCCCCTTGGGAATCTCTTGAGAATAAAGAGACTCATGAGTAGAGAATCCCACTTCTCTACAATTTCTATCTATTAATTAAATAATCCTACATTATTTAATTAATTCACTATTTCATCATTAATCTAACTTTATTCTTCCTGATTAATGAAATAAACATAAATTATTTAATTATGTTATTAAAATACCTTATTCATCTAAATTAATTAAATATTTATCATTAATTATCTAATTGATCCTATTTCCCTCTCCAAATTAAATAATTAAATTAAATAATTAAATCAATTATTTAATCCACTCAACATAATTTGTTAATAAATAAAGCCTTATTTATTAATTCAAATTTATCTTTGACATTCCTCTCTACATTAATTAATTATCCTCATCCCTTTTTGATTGAATAAATCATGATCACTGATTTCTCACTCTAACTGGTTAACTAATCCATCCCTTTCTACCAATTTATTAATCAACTTAACACTCAACCTGATTTCTTCAATCATACAAGTCATTCAATCTAATCCCACTGATTATTCAATTAAATTCCTTAATTGGATCAATCAAAAGAGTTAATTGATTGATCTATTTCATCTCAATGGTTCTCAATTGTTGATCGTGATCTTTCATTATTGAATCTTGATCGTCTATCTAAAATCTAAAAATCAATAAAATAACCTTCTTCCTTCTCAAAAATGATAAGAGAATCTAGAGAATTTATGTGGAGAGGTCACGTTAAAGTGACTATTGAATTCTTAAGAGAAAATATTTACATATTTGATCACCATTAATATAAATTTTGAAGCCTTTGCACAACAATGGAGACTTTGTATTGATCCAAGCAATCCAACATCAATACGAATACACTTTGAAAAGGGATGGTAGTATTATAATTCATGAATTCAGTTTATGTTCTCTTTTATGATTGCATTTCTTGTTGAATTCATCACTTTATAATTTAATTTCATGAGTAGGTTGGGATTTTTCTTTATTTTGATCTCATTCATTTGATTTTTTGTTGTTTCCTTATGCTTCTTTCCCCCCTTAAATTTATTGGCACACCCGATGGGACCTAGATCCTTAACACTAATGTTTTTCGTAAGGTTTTGTGAGTAGTTACAGGTTCTAGAATGCTGACGTCTTTTGCAGGAATCACTATTATTATCTGGGTTGCAAAAGTCCTAGAATTTGAATGTGGTTGTCATTACAGTTTTACCATGGTAGTTCTAAACTCGACCGCTATCATCCTAAATTCAACCACCATTATTAGAAAAGGTCACTATTGTTTGTTCTATGTTGCATGTTTCTAAAGGAACTAATATTTATGGAGATGCTTTCATCTTAAATAGAACTACTACTGTACTTTTTTCATGCTACTATCATCTAAAGGAGTCGTAGTAATTGTAATGAAAAGGTCGCTATGGAAGGTAACAGGTCTGGTACTATTTTGATTTATATTTTTTCTTTAATTTACAAAGTATTAGATTTTTAGTCTACTTAACCCTAACTACTGGTTTTTTGTTGTATTTGGGAGATTCTCTAACATTGTTAGTGCAAAGCCCTTGTAGGGTTATGGCATTTTTTCATGTGAACATATAACCATTTTTCTTGTAGAAGTTGATGAATGGTCAAATGCCTTTTAATTTTCAAAGCATTTTTTAGTTAAAACATTTACATTTGGTGCTATTAAAATGAACTCATTTTCTATTTGCACAATAAAAATGGACAAGGAAACTTAAATTTTTTACTTTGGTGTTATTAAAAAGAACTCATTTTTTATTGGTGCAATAAAAATGAACAAGGCAACTTGAAACATTTACATTGGTGCAATAAAAATGAACAAGGAAACATAAAATGTTTACTTTGATGCTTTTAAAATGAACTCATTTTCTATTGGTGCAATAAAAATGAACAATAGAGTTTTAAATGTTTACTTTGGTGCATTAAAAATTGGTTACAATCTTCATGTTTCAATTTGGTGCATAAATTTGAATAAAATCAACTTTTTTGATTGCAAATTGTTTATGACACTTCTTTCTTGAAGTCTCAAATATTTGAAGTTGGTGCATCTAAATAATGAAATTTTATCTATACATGCTTCACTTTGGGCTTAAAAAAAATTTCTATAAATTATCTACTATGTTCACCATGTTTGGCAAGCCAAGTGTGTATCCTCTCCCCCTACATCCTTGAACGATCTTGGGTGATGAGAAACACTTTGGGATATTTCCACCTTTTTTGTTACATCATTACCTTTATATTGTGTCTTCCTTAAGATAAATCCCACACTAGAGAACTCAAGGCAACCCAAAGAAGTATTTACCTCAGGCCTCTATATAAATTGAATTTGGCTAAAGCTTGGGTCCAACCGGTGATTAATTTTTCAACAATACCATTTATAATGGGGAGGTATCCACATTTATGTGAGGTGTAACTATTCCCCTAGTAGGATTGGTTAAAGCATTAAGTGGCTTACTAGATGTTAGCAAGGTGTTTTGTTCCATGAGCAGTGACTAAAAAATTTATGGTAGTTTTCCCAACTTATTAATTGAGATATTCTACTTGGAGACATGGTTCAGTGTAAGGGATGTGCACCATACCTTGAAGATAATTTACTCACCATATGAACTCCCTTGAAGAGACAAAAATCCCTGACTTAGCATAAGCTACTTGTAGCTTTCTAGGGAAAGGGTGATTCGGGTTATCCTTCCATTCTAGGACACCCCTATCTATCCACTCTCGAAAGACTTAAGTGTATACATCCCTTTGGGTTTCCCTACCCTTGAGTTAAAGGAGCTTCCAAGTTGTGAGCCTAAAAATGTTGCAATTGGCCATCTACCTTAGGGATAATAGTGCTTGAAATGTCTTCGATGTTGTTACCAGCTTAAACTTGGGCTGATTTTGGCCTCTTATCATATAAATAGATGATCGGTTTATACACTTTCTTTGATGTGATTTTAGAACTTGTTGTATCTTAGACACAATTCTCAGAACATATGATCAAACAAGCATCACAAATTTGCAAATTTATCCAATAAATTTCTACCAAGAAATTGGAAATTTTGGAAACAGAGTTGCTACTATCTTTTTTACTCCTTTTTTTCTAGAATATTGCCACTATTGTCGTAAATTTTCACTAATTTTGTGTGAAGGACCATTATTTTCCTCTCTATTTTACTAGTCATAGATTTAAACAGAGATCACTTTTTCTCAAATTTCCATAATCGTTATGTAAAAAGAATCACTACTATCCAGAAAATTGTCACTATTGTCCCAAACATCAACCGCTATTGTCCTGCATTATGGTGCATATCAGAATTGGTCCAGAATTGTTTAATTCATTGTCATTTGAAACACAAACAATCAAACCTACAACAAATTTCATCAACATATTTTCATATCCATCAGCAAATCGAAACATCAACCTAGTTTTTAGACACATACCAAAACACAACAACTTGGATTACCTCTTTCCATCATTTTCTAGGATATTAACATCAATATTTTTTTGTAACCTCGTAGCTAGTTCAATTATAGTATCAACATATCCTCTAAAAATAATCAAAATATTTGTCCAGGTCTTGTGCACCTTGTGTCCTAAGATTAGTGTCATATAAAACTATCCAACAAATCACTTATACTCTTATCTTAGGGTATTGAGCATCAAACATACAATCCATAGAAAACAATTAAAAACTTTTGAAAAAAAGATTTTCACACATAATCTTCATGTCATTTTAGTAAAAATATCAAAAACAAAAAACCATCCCATTTTCATAAACTAGTTATCACAAAACTTACCAAGGTCTTGAGCTTGTTTATGACTACAATGAGATCACAACACAAAAGGAGAATGGAAGCCAATAAGATTAGTTCTAGTGCACCAAAGAAAAACACCCCTAATGAGGAATCTTTACCATGGGGTTATGATCCAAATGAAATCTCAACTCCTCAAGGACAACCCATGTTTAAAGCTAAACAAAGTCAACCACCTAGTGATGAGGAAATATTTCTTGAACATCAAAACATGATTTATAGAAAAAACCAACATCCTAGTTCTCAAGAATTCATCATAGAATAATATTATAGTGACAAGGCACTTACCAATGAAAAGATCTTAGAGTACTCTTAAGATACTAAGATGCAAAAAATTATGGAAAAAATGCTTGGGAAGAATGCAAACTCGTATTTCCTTACACTAGCACAAAGTGATGCCAAACTACCCATAGACTTTAATGTGGACATTCTTAAGTATCCTAATCTCATTCCAATAGGATAATAAACTATGGTTAGACAAATACGAAAACCAATGATGGATCCCAATATACTAGCTTTTTTCTCACAAGCACAAAAAAAAATCAATCTAAACCACAACCTATGGATAACCCATTATATAGGAAACCATCAAAAATTGAGCAAGAAGTAGTAGCTCAAAAATATCAAGGAAATTCAACTCAAAAAATTCCAACACACAACACTATTCATAACATGGGAATCCTTCCAACAAGACCACCACAACATGCAGTGGACCAACAAGGTAACATCCCATCACAAGGGAAATACATACCGCAACAAACATCATATTATGACCCTTCAAATAACACACAATATCAACAAGGTCAATCACAAAAAAATCCCCAACATCAAGGGGTACCCAAATACACTACCAAGGTACTCCTCAAATTGTATAACATCAAGGTGTACCCCAAACACACTACTAAGGTACTCCTCATAATTCACAACATCAAGGTGTACCACAAACACACTAACAAGGTACTCCTCAAAATCCACAACATCAAGTTTTTCCCAAAATTCACTACTAAGGTACTCTTCAAAATCAGCAACATCAAGGTATAATCCAAACCCATCATCAAGCTATTCCTCGAGATCAACACCAAGGTGTACCCCAAATGCACTACCAAGGTAATCCTCATAATCCACAACATCAAGGTGTACCCAAAAAACACTACCAAGGTATTGAAAATAAAAAACCATCAAGGTATTCCTAAAGATCAACACCAAGGTGTACCCCAAACACACTACCAAGGTACTCCTCATAATCCACAACTGCAAGGTATACCCCAAACACATCATCAATTTATTCCTCAAGATCAACACCAAGGTGTACCCAAAATGCACTACCAAGGTATTCCTCATAATCCAAAACACCAAGGTATACCCCCAAACAAAACATCATGGTATTCCACAAACCCAAACTCAAACTCCTATTCCACAACAACAACGTGTACCTCAATTTTGATACCATGGTATCCATCAATAACAATATCAAGGAGTTCCACACAATCAATACCAAGGAGTATCTCAAAATCAATATCAAGGTATGCCACAAATTCAACATACCTACAACACACATCATGGTCATCAAGGTCCCATTCCTACACAACCTTCCATTTATGACCAAAAAAATGTCATAGGAGACCAAGGCTACAATGCACAAAATCCTCAATCAAGTGCACCAACTAATGACATAAACGTGCAAATACAAACCCTCAACCAAAGAATATCGAACATCCAAATTGGAAAGCCAAAGAAGAGCTATGCTCTGCAAGATATATGTCCATATCCCTTTGATCAAAACTTATCTATGATACCTTTCCCTAAGAGCTTTGAAATATGAAAATTTGACAAATATAGGAGAAGAGGGAATCCAATAAAACATAATTATTAGTAGCTTGCATAGATCTACAATGTAATGATACCTATTTAATGAGGCTTTTCCCATGATGTCTTGGTGGGGCTTCTATCGAGTGGTTCTCTCATCTACCACCTAGTATCAAAACATTCAATGAGTTGTTAGACAATTTTTTCAATCATTTCTCATACAACATAGAGCAAGATATAATGATCCTCGATCTGTACAAAATTAAACAAAGCCAAGTGGAATCATTTTCTTTGAATCTATAGAGATGGAGACACAAAGCGAATAAATGTAAATGGCTCATTCCCAAGAAATAACTTGTAGAAATCTATGTATCTAACATGCACATGAACATTAACCACCAACTCACCATTGTGTGCCCTAGTATCTTTGAGGAGACTGTAAAATGGTTTTCTCATTGAAAGAGCTCTCATAGAAAGGGGAGTAATAATATTCTACAACCCCAAGGACCAAGCTTCTAGTTCAAATGATAAACCAAAATTATGGGAAAAGAAAAGAAAACATAACCAACAATAGAGTGGTTGATGCTAAAGTTGTACAAAACATACAACCTCCGAATGGCCCACAAAATAATGTTGAAACAACACAACTAAGATATACTCCAAACAACATGCCAAAAAACCAGCTCAATTACCCTAAAAAATAACCAACCAAATAACCAATAGCCAAATCAAGGACAAGATAATCAAATGAGGCTTCCAAGAAAATATGACCAACCTAGAAGAAAATTCACTCCATTGGAGAACCCCTTGAGGTAATTATGCATAAATTGGTCCAAACAAGTCTTATCAATCTTAATGAAAAAACAATTTATGATGATCCAAACTTCAAACCCCCTTGGTATAATGAGAATGACCAATGTAAATTGCAAAATATCAAGGGTCATACCACCAACAATCGCATGAGGTTCAAAAAAATCATGCAAGACTTAATAGAAAAAGGAGAGGTCAACATAGAACATCATCCTAGAAATAAACACTTAAAAAATTACAAGGATCCAATCTCCAACCATTCTAGGGGAAATGACAAGTGTAAAGGGAAATATTACTATAAATCCAACTTTTCCTACAATAAAGTCGTAGGAACCATCTCTCAAGCCGATCATACCATAAATTATAAAACCATATAACCATACTAGGCAAAGATCCCAAGTGCAATATAGCTACATGAAGAGGGAGAGTCACAATCCAAGGAGCCCCACCTCAAGAAAAATCCATAATTAAACCATAAAATGACTGCAACATTGTGGAACAATTAAAGAAAACTCTAACATTAATCTCCATCCTTGAGGTTTTGAGGTTGTCACCTGCACATAAAGAAATCTTGGAGAAATATCTTGTTGAAATATCAGTCCCTAGTGACCTTACACTATTCAATTTCAAGCTATGATTGGTAACATCAGCTCCACCCATCACTTGGTATTTTTTGAGAAAGACCTTCCACAAAGATCTTTCCATAAACACAAGGTCAAGAGAGTACTAATAGACAATGGTGTAGGCTTAAAAATTTGTACCCTAAAATTAGTAAAGTAGATGGGATATTTGGATGGTGTAATAGACAAAAGAAAAAGTACCACCATAAGGGCTTATAATGATATAGAGAGAAACTCAGAAGGAACAATCAAACTTCCCATTCAAATAGGACAAATGATAGAAGAGACAACATGGCAAGTACTGGATCTTGATCTACCCTACAATCTTCTCATGTGACAACCATGGATCCATTCCTTAAAATCATTCCCTTCAATATTTCATCAGTGCTTAAAATTTCCTCATAATGATAAGGAAGTTACAATATATGTTAACCCTGAACCTTTTCATTACTATGCAAACTTGGAGGAGAAGTACAAAAAGATTCTTGAAATACCTAGCAATGAAATATATTTCCACTCTTTTTCATATATTGACCCATCATCACTAGCTTCGTCCTCCACTACATCTCCATCAGATGAGCCACCAAAATCTGATCTCAAGATCCAAGTGCTTGATAAGGTCTATGGATAATACCATTTCAACCAATCCTTTAGCAATGGAATGCTTCCCCCAACACCAAAGAATTATGGAGGACCAATAAAGATCAAGAATGTTCAAGTTGTTACAATGAAATTCAAACCCACCATTTTCACCAAGTCGAGAGACATGCAAGATGAAGAAGTTTTCAAAGAAGGCCTATCTTCATGGATTTACAAAGAAGGACGGGAGAAAAAACCACCTCTCCTTCCTATTGATCAAAACAAAAAAAGGATATTAGATAGAAAAAATCATCGGGTTCACTAGAAAAAGTGGCCCTGGTCTACATGAACAAGGTACAAGAGAACCAATTTTCATAGAAAAGAGTAAGAAGAATCCTGGACTAGGTTATGGTTCATTATACATGATTACCCCAAGCACCGAAATAAATTATTATGAGGAAAGAGCTCCTTATATCATTGTTAAGACATCAGATTATTATGACCTTATAGACAATGAATTATATATCCAAAACCTATTTGGAAACCTTAAAATAAATATCATCACTATTGAACCTACATCTGAAGATTATCACACTGAAATGGATTCCAAAAAATGGGAATGGGATTCTTATGCCTCTAGTGATTATAACCTATATACCCTATGGAAACTTGGTAACCTTGGTACCTCTAACCTATCTAAAACATCCATTAGCTTTGTTGATACCAATGATAAAATACCCTTTCTTTACCCACAATTAATAGACTAGGATCAACAACATCACACACCTATTTTGGACTCATTCCAGAACAATGAAGCTATTATGGAGTTCATGTGACTTGAAATTGAATATTGAACAAGGACCATACTTTTGAGGGGATATTGTGTCCTCCAGTCATAAAAATAAATTGAAAATTTTAAAAATAAAAAAGAGATCCCCTAGAGAAAACCACAATGTGGCTCTATTGAAGCAAGAAAAGAGAAAAACAAAGGGCATATCTAAGGGTGAAAACCTCTCCGAGGTTTCCAAATATGTAGGATTCAATCTCCCCATTATAGAATATAAAAAAAATCAACACTCTTGGTTGAAGGTTTTGAACCTATCAACGTCGGCATAGTTGAGACACCAAAAATAACATATCAGACAACTTCAATAGATCCTAAGGGAAAGCTCAACTTCTTGGAATTAATTAATGAATGAAAAATAAAATTGGCTTAGACATATGCAGACATGTTAGGGCTAGATCCATATTTAGTAGTACATCACCTAACAGTGTTTCTTGGAGCTTAACCTCTCAAACAAAAGCTATGCAAGATGCACCCACAAATAACACTATTGGTCAAAGAAAATATTTAGAAACTACTTGACGTGGGATTCATCAGACACTTTGATTATCTTGAGTGGTTATCCAACCTTTTACCTATTGGATGTTGTGGTTTTGTTTCTGATATGTGGTTGCCATTGATGTCAACACTATTAGCATTGATTCCTTGAACGTTGTATATGTCGAGGATATTGAGAAAATTATAATAAATATGTTGAAGACTATCTATGAAGATGTGAAGTTCAGTATGGTATAAAATTAAGTATGTTGGTATTAAAAAATTTTGTTTTAAAGGGTTTGATGTTGAGCCTATCTAGTTTATACTCCAAAATTTTCAGAGGTGTGCTCCAAGATTGGAGCAAGTTGTGAGTTTTTGTGTTCCTATAGTTATTATGTTATTGTAGCTGATGTTTCTAGAAGAAGAGAATGTAATTTTGGTAATTTCAGTTGTAGTGTATTCTCCTGTGATTTTCATTGATGTTTCTAGATCATTCTCTATCTTTTTCGCATGTCTGCATTGATCAGTGTGATTGTAATCAAATATTTTTCCTTTGTGTGTTTATTTTTCACGTTCTTCGCCGACATGGTGGTTGTAGCGTGTTGTGGATACTCATGGATTTATTTTTTAATGATTGGCACATTTGAGGGTGTTGTTTTAGGTCTTCATTATGTTGTGACTAAATTTTGTTGGTGCGCATTGAGATTTTTTCATGAATTGGGTCGACAATTTTTAATTCAATTATTCTTTTGTTTTTGGCTGACAAAGTTGTTGATGTAATTCCATGAAGCAGATATCTAAGAGCGATTGTTTCTTAATTTTTAAGTGTGTGTGATGTATTTGTGAGAAGAGTGAATGTGAAATGTGTAAATAGAGATCAGATCATTCGATTGTAGAGCAAAGTGTGAAGAAGTCTGAGCAAACTGTGAAGAAGTTTTTTTGTGCCTAACTGGAACTGTCACCCGGCTTTTGAAGAAGATAATTTCTTAGTTCAACCTCTTTAGATGGAATTAATGTGAAAATTTTATGTAAGATAGTGTGTCTTCTTTGAGTAGTGAGCTCTAGGTAGTGTGCCTAAATGCATGTGTATTCCTTATTCATTTTACTTATACTTTTAACAGGGTGTAACTTGTGGATTAACCTCCACCGTGGTTTTTCCCCTAACAGGGTTTCCACACAAAAAAATTGGTGTCATGTGTTTCTAATGTGTTGTTGATTCATGCTTTCATTGTTATTTATTAGATCTTAGATTAAAGGTTAATAAGGTTAAATAAGTTTTAAATTTTGTGACAATTAATTGAACCCCCCTCTCAATTGTCTATCCTTGTTTTTCCAACAATTGGTGTCAGAGTAGGTTACTTTGAAGAAGTTTAAAAGCTTGAGGTTATCTGAGAAGACATCATACAAGAAGGATAGTCCTATATTCGATGGAACAAACTACTCTTTATGGAAGGCTATAATGGAGTGTCATTTGAAGTGCACTGGTGATCCCTTCTGGAAGATTACAAAGAGTAGATATATTATTCCTTAGAATGGTCCCTCTACTCCTAACGAGATCAAAGAAGCTGAAAAAAATATCAAGGCTATAGAAGCATTATTGAGTGCTCTGACTGATTCAGAGATGACAAATGTGATGGGTCTAAAAACAACATATGCGATTTGGAAGAAGCTAGAAACATTGTATGAAGGAGATGCACAAGTGAAAGTTGCTAAGCTAAAAATTCTGAAAGGTAAGTGGGAAAACTTTAAAATGAGCTAAGATGAAAAAATTATTTATTTCATGCAAAAGGTAAATGAACTAGTGATGGGTATTATATGTGTCGGTGGAATCTTGGATGAAGAAGATATTGTAGCTAAAGTACTCAAATCATTGCCTACATATTACAAAATGAAAGCTCATGCTATTGAAGAGCTCAAGAAAGTAACAAATGTGACAAGAGATATGTTGATTGGTAAGCTTGTTGCCTTTGAATTGAGTGAATTCGGTGATTCTACTCCTAAGATAGAATCTACATTTTAAACTACTATATCTGGAAAAAACCAATAGAGATATGATCGGGAGAAAGTTCCAGAAAGACATTCAAGTATGAAGATGAGATGAAATATATTGAATATGAAGAAAGAGAGTTAGAAGAGTTGGAAGCATTGATTGTGAAAAGAGAATCTAGAGGAAAAAGTAAGTATAAAGGAAAGTTTCCTATTAAATGTTTCTCTTGCAATAAGATAGGTCATTTTGCATCAAGGTGTCCTAAAAGAGTTCCTAGGTTCAAAAATGACAAGCCTAGATTTCAAAATAAATGTTATTATGTTGAAGAAGGTGTTACTAATGATGGATCTGATAAAGAAAATGGAAATGAATATCGATGGTTATTCATTGCTATCAAGGAAAATGGTTTGGTGTCCACTAAATCTACTAGTGATAAGAATATTGAGAAAGCTCTTGTAGCCAGAATTGAAGAAAATAATGAGTGGGTAATTGACAGCGGATGTTCACATCATATGAATAGTGACAAAAGAAAGTTTACAAGCTTGGAGAAATATGACGATGGTGTTGTAAGATTTGGATACAACAATGCTAGTGTGATTTGTGGAAAAGATAGTATTTATCTTGGTGGTAAATATAATACTGATGATGTTCTTTATGTTGAAGGATTGAAGCATAATTTTTTGAGTGTTGGATAGATGGTCGACAAGGGATACAATCTTCAGTTAAAATATGGTAAGTGTAGGATATAGGGAAGTTCTAGAAATGTAATTGCTTCAGGTACAAAGACAAGAGGTAAGATTTTTCACCTGAGTGTTGCTAGCGAAATTTGTTTAATTTCTCAAGTTGATCTAAGTTGGTTATGGCATAGGAGGTTGTGTCATGTGAATTTTGGTATCATTGTCAAAGTAAGCTCCACTCAAGAAGTTAGAGATCTTCCTAAGATAGTGAAGCCTACTAACACCGTATGCAAGGAATGTCAAATGGTAAAACAAAGTGGAATGTCTTTTTAGAGCAAAGAATATCATTCTAATGGAGTACTGGAGCTGGTGCATACTGATCTATGTGGTCCCTCTAGAATCAAGAGTCTACAAGGAGAAAGGTACTTTATGTTACTTATCGATAATTACTCTAGGATGATATGGTTGCTTTCTTGAGAGAAAAACATGAAGCATTAGAAAATTTTAAAAATTTCAAATCTATGGTTGAGAATGAGATAGGTTTAAAGATTAAATGCTTAAGGTTAGACAAAGGTGGTGAATTCACTTCCCAAGAGTTAAATTCTTTTTGTAAAGAGCATGGAATCAAAATATAGTTATCTTCTCCCCAAACCCCTCAACAGAATGAAGTTGTTGAGAGAAAGAACAAAACAATTCTAGATGCTGCTAGAACTATGATGTTGGAAGGTAATGTTCCTCATATCTATTGGATAGAAGATATAAGCATTGCTATATATACTATTAATCGGGTAAATGTCAATGGTAATTCTGGTAAGACTCCTTTTGAGTTGTGGTTTGGTTATAAGCATACTATTAAATATTTCAAAATCTTTGGAAGTAGATGTTATATCAACAAAGATGAAGATATAGGCATGTATGATGCTAGTAGTGATGAAGGAATCTTTTTAGGTGACTCTACTAAGAGTAAGGCCTACCAGTGCTATAATAGAAGATTGAGGAAAATGGTGGAAAGTGAAAATGTCAGAGTTGATGAAGACACTACTAGACCATCCAAATATTATGGATATGATTCAGATGACCAACATGATAGTACTGATAATGGAAAGAACGCTCAAATTATGAATCAAATTCAAATTGTTTTAGTTAATCAAGAGAATCAAGAACGAGAAGCTAGTGGAAGTTTAAAAGAAAGAACATAAGAACTAGAATTTTGAGAGAATTCTAAATTTTTGAGGTATGTAGAGATAAATCATTCTGAAGATCATATTATAGGAGATAAAAACAAAGGTGTGCAGACTAGAAGAATAGTTGTAGAAGAGTATTGTCTGATTTCCAAGACTGAGCCCAACAATGTCAATGAAGCATGTAAAGATGAATATTGGATGGAAGCAATGAAGGAAGAATTGACACAGATAGAGAAAAATGATACATGGATTCTTGTTCCCAGACCTCGGGATAAAAATGTGATTGGAACCAAATGGGTCTTTCAAAATTAGTTGAATGAACAAGGTGAAGTGGTCAAGAATAAATCAAGACTGGTATGTAAAGGGTACTCACACATGGAAGGTATTCATTTTGAAGAAACCTTTTCCCCTATTGCTAGAATTAAATTTGTAAGATTGTTTCTTGCTTATGTTTCTTTTAAGAACTACAAAGTCTATCAAATGGATGTGAAGTCAGCATTTCTAAATGGCGACCTAGAAGAATAAGTATATTTTGAGAAACCTGATGGATTTCAACTAATTGAAAAAGGAGATATGGTTTTCTAATTGAAGAAATAATTTTATGGACTCAAGCAAGCCCCTAGAACCTGGTATAATACACTAGATAAATACTTCTTTAAGCTTGGATTCAATAAAGGTACTGTTGAGAATAATTTTTATTTTAAGATGGATCAGGATAAAGAGTTGATTATTGAATTCTTTGTTGATGACATCATTTTTGAAGGTGATGATGACTTATGTATGAAGTTTGCTGATGAAATGAAAAGTGAGTTTTATATGCCAATGATTGGAGAGCTGAAATTATTTTTGGGATTGCAAATTACTCAGTTAGACAACGGAATCTTTAGATCTTAGTCCAAATATGTAAGAGAGTTACTAAAAACGTTTGGCATGGAAGACATAGAGCTAGTTGGTACACCCATGGTAACCAGATGTAAGTTAACATAGAATGATGATTCACCTAATTCAAATCAAACAAGATATAGGTCAATGATTGATGAATTACTAAATTTGACTCAGACCAGACCAAACATCATGAATTTAGTATGTATGGTTGTTAGATATCAAGTTGATCTGAAGGAATCTCATGTGACTGTTGTGAAGAGAATTTTTAGATAATTGAAAGGGACAATTGACTTTGGTCTTTGGTATCCTAAATATGCAGATCTTACCTTGAGCACCTTTACTGATGCAGATTGGGCAAGAGATGTGGATGAAAGGAAAAGTACTAGTGGTGGTGCCTTCTTCTTGGGGAAGAAGTTGGTGTCTTGGTTAAGTAAAAAGAAAAATTCCATTTCCTTATCTACTGTTGAGGCAAAATATATTGTTGTTGCAAACAATTGTACTCAAGTAATATGGATGAAACAAATGTTGAGAGATATTAGAATCGAGTATGATGATCCTATTGATATATTTTGTGGTAATTAAAGTGCCATAAACATTTCTAAGAATTTGGTGTTGTATTCAAAGACAAAAGGCATATCTCTCAAATATCACTTTTTGAGAGACAAAGTGAGTGATAAAGAAGTCAGACTGGAGTATGTTCCTACTAAAGAATAGATTGCAAACATCTTTACTAAGCCATTTACTAAGGATAATTTTGAGTATCTCAGAGGTAAGTTAGGGGTAATTTCCCCTCCCAATCATAACTAAGATGTAAGTCTTTGTGTTAGTCTTCACATTCATAGTCATATCTTGATTCAGATTGATGTTGTGGTGGTTGCTACTCAGGGGGGGTAGTCAGATGATTCAGATATGTAGTTCAAAGCTTTTGTACCTTTACCATTGATGTCAAAGGGGGGAAGAGCAATGTGAATTTTTTTTTAAGAACTAAGGGGGAGAAGAGTAATGGGGAGAAGAATAGTATGAGAAGAGAAGTGTGTAAAGAGTTAGTTGTGTTGATGGTATTTTTCACATCATGTGTTGCCATCAATGCCAAAGGGGGATATTTTTGGATGCTGTCCTTATGTTGCTATTATGTGGCTGTCATTAATTTCAACACTATTAGCATTGATGTTTAAATGTTGTAAATGTCGAGGATATTGAGAAAATTATAATAAATATGTTGAAGGTTGTCTCTGAAGCTGTGAAGTTTAGTATGGTGGAAATCTCAGTATGTTGGTATTCAGAAGTTGTTCTTTAAAGGGTTTGTTACTCATACTATCTAGTTTATACTCTGAAATTTTAAAAGGTGTGCATCAAGATTGGAGCAAGTTGTGAGTTTTTATGTTCCTGCAGTTATTATGTTACTATAGCTGACATTTATGGAAGAAAAGAATATAATTATGGTAATTTGAATTTTTTTTTATGCTCCTATGATGTTCATTGATGTTTCTAGATCATGCTTTATCTTTTTTGCATGTCCTCATTGATCGGTGTGATCATGATCGAAGATTTTTTCTCTCTATGTTTGGGTTTTCATGTTCTTGGCCGACATGGTGGTTGTAGCATGTTGTGGATCCTTGTGGGTTAATTCTTTAGTGATTTTCACATTCAAGGATGTTTTTTAGGCCTTCATTATGTTTCGATCGACTTTGGTTGGTGTGCATTGAGATTTGTTGATGAATTGGGTCGACAGTTTGTAATTCATTTATTCTTTTATTTTTGGCCGACAAAGTTGTTGGTGTAATTCCATGAAGCAAATATATAAGAGTGATTGTTTCTTCATTTTAAAGTGTGTGTGATGTATGTGTGAGAAGTGTAAATTTGAAATGTGCGAATAGAGATTAGATCATTCCATTTCAGAGAAGAGTGTGAATAATTTTGAGTGAAGTGCGAAGAAGTGTTTATGTGCCTAACTGGAACTGTCATCAAGCTTTTAAAGAAGCTAATTTATCAGCTCAACCTCTTTATATGGATTTAATCTAAAAAAAATATGTAATATAGTGTCTTCTTTGAGCAGTGAGCTCTAGGTACTGTGCCTGAATGAATTGGCATTCCTTATTCATTTTACTTATACTTTTAATAGGGTATAACTTGTGGATTAACCTCCACCACGGTTTTTCCCCTAAGAGGTTTTCCATGCAAAAATCTTGGTGTCATGTGTTTTTGATGTGTTGTCGATTCATTCTTTCACTATTATTTATCAACTCTGGGATTAGTGGTTAATAAGGTTAAATAAGTTTAAAATTATGTGACAACTAATTCACCCCCCCTCTTAGTTGTCTATTCTTGTTTTGCTAACAATACCAATGTCGAAACCCACTAGGGGCATACAAATCTACATAGAATTTAGGAATCTCAACAAGGCATGACCTAAAGATGACTTCCCCCTATCCAACATCGATATAATAGTGGAATTCATTGCGAAGCATGAAATAATTTCATTGGTGGATGAGTTTTCTTAGGTAAAATCAAATAAAGATAGCCCTTGAATATCAACACAAAATAACTTCACCTATGCATGGGTAATTTTTTGTTGGAATCTGATGCCATTTGGTTTGAAGGATGTTGGAGCAACATACAAAAGATAAATGACCACTATATGCTATGATATGTTGGAAATCACCATGGAGGACTATGTGGATGACCTATTAGTAAAATCAATCAAAACAAAAGATCATCTGGCTAACCTAGCCAAGATATTTGAAAGACTAGAGGAAAATTAGCTTGTGTCTCAATCCAAATAAGTGTGTATTTAGTGTGACATTTGGGAGACTATTGGGCTATGTTATATCCAAAAGAGGCATCGAGGTCAATCCTAATAAGGTAAAGCTATCCTAGAAATACCTCCTCCAAAAAAATTGAAATAGCTATGTAGTCTACAGGGAAAGCTTCATTCCATTAGAAGATTTATTCCACAGTTAGTAGACAAATGCCATCCATTCACACATTTTCTACATAAGGACATAAAATTTAAATGGGATGGAAGGTGTGACCAATATTTTCAACAAGTAAATGATTATTTTCTCACTCTCCCAATGTAGATTCCTCCAATTCAAGATAAGGAAATGATTTTGTATGTATCTACAACAACAAAAACTTTAGGAGTTCTATTAGTGAAACTGGATGAACAAAACAAGGAAGGAGCAGTATACAGTATCAGCTAAACCCTAGTTGTCTATGAACTAAACTATACAACCATAGAAATAGCATGTCTATCTATTGTCTTCGCAACCTAAAAGCCTAGAAACTACATGTTAAGTAGAAAAATCAAACTGATATCAAAAGTGGATCCCTTAAAGTATCTCTTGACAAAGGCATTTCTTATAGGAAGAATCTCTAAGTGGGTCATAATACTTAATGAATTTGATATAGAATATATTGATAGAAAATCCATAAAAGGACAAGTGATAATAGATTAGTTAGCAGATGCAACTATGGAAGATCATCACCCCTTGATATCAAAATTTTCAAATGAGAGCATCCTTATGACCACTCAATCAAGTCATTGGACCTTGTACTTCAATGGATCCGATACTCAACATGGCTCAGGGGCTAGTATCCTATTTCTTACACCTCAGGGAGATAGTATACCCAAAGCTTATAAGATTTCCTTTCCATGTACTAACAACATATTTTAATATGAAGCACTCATCATTGGATTGAAGATGGTCATAGAATAGAAAATAAAGGAACTACAAGTCTATGGTGACTCCCAACTATTTATAAGGTTGATAAATGATGAATACAAATGAAGGATGACAACATATTATTGTACAAAAGAATGGTGGAAAAATTCAAGCAATACTTTGTGGTTATCACCTTTGGTCAGGCTCCCATAATCAACAATAGAGTACTTGATGCTATGGAAATAATAGGTTCATCCCTTGACATACCCTAAAACATTCCCAAATATGAATTCCTCATGGAGAAACTACTTATACTAGCATTTGATATCCCAAAATTAGAACTTATATGTGATGTTGTTGTTCATGACTTGCCTTGGTACGAAGACATGTTTTCCTATATCCAACATGCAATCATACCCCCTCAATGACAAATCAAAATAAAATCTTTATCCCTAGAACTTCTCAATTCACCATCGTAGGAGACACCCTGTATCGTCAAAGTCTAGATGGTACATTAATCTGATGTCTCAATATGAACAAAGCACAAACCACCTTACAAGAAGTGCAAAATGGTGTTTGCGGGTCTCACTCTAGTGGACTTAATCTAGTAAAGAAGTTATTGAGAATAGGGTATTATTGGCCCTCAATGGAGTAAGAATCCATTCATTACTCAAAGAAGTGTCACCAATGTCAACAACATAGTGATCTTGTTCATGCAATTACACATGAGCTACAACCTATAACTACACCATGGCCTTTATCATTGTGGGGACTTGACTTGATAGGAAAGATATCTCTTGCTTCATCCAATGAGCATAAATTCATCATAACAACAAAAAAATAATTTTCAAAGTTGATAGAAGCTATTTCATTAACTTACATCACATGGAAAAAATATCCAAGTTTATCTTGAAATATTTGATTTGTCGATATGGAATCATGCAAAATATCATAACAGATAACAAAAATCCATTTAAGAACCAATATTTTTTTGAGCTTTTCTCAATATTTTCTATCCAACACCATTTCTCAATCACATATTATCCCTAAGGAAATGGTCAGGTTGAAGCATCTAATAAGACCATCCTGAAAATATTGAAAAAGATTGTCAATGATGCCAAATGTGATTGGCACCTATGACTAAATCTTGCCTTATGGGATTACCAAACCAACATTCACACACCCATGGGTATGACACATTTTTCATTGGTCTACAGATCTAAGGAAATCCTACCTATCAAAGTTGAGATCCCATCACTACAAGTATCCCTGAAAGACATGGTAAAAAATGAGGAATATCGGGTATCCAAACTTAATGATCTAGAAATCATAGATGAGAGAAGTTTGAGCATGTTAAACCATTTCCAAGTTTATCAGAATCAACTCAAGTGACGGTATAATAAGAAAATAAAGAACATAAGCTTTCAGGTTGGTGACTTGGTATTGAAATAAAATTAGAAGATCCAGCTAAATCAAGATGGGAAGGGTAAGTTTGAACCAAACTAGCTAGGTCATTTTATCATAATAGCAAGCTATTTCTTTGGAGCATATCAGTTGGCTACTCCTGAAGGAGAACCTTTAGTTGAATCTCTGAATATGAGTCTGTTAGATTTGGTTGTGAAATCACTCAAAATCAAAATAACTGAAGGAAAGCAATTCAAGAATCTAAAGATGAAAAAAACTTGACACTCCCTTAGCACTAAAATAGTGCTCATGAATAAGTTAACTAGTGAATCTAGCATAGGGAGAGGTGAGGGTTGTTTATTTAAAAAAATAGGGGTAAATAGTTCCAAGAGGAGTAATAACTCCCAAGTTCCCATAATAGGTGGGAGTTTTACCTACTTGGTAAATGCCAGATTACATGGTTCTGGAAAATTAGGTAAGGACAAACAAATGGTTATAGGAGGTGGTTAATAAATCCCAAAAAGGGTATGAGACTCAACTACCCAAAGGTGGGTGTGATTGACATATGTGATTGATGGATTATTCCACATGTCCTCATCCTAACCATTCTAATATAACCTATGAAAGCTTAATAATGTGTAGGAAAAATAAATATTCCCTAACAAAGGGAAAATTAAAAACCTACACTAACACCCCCCTCTTAAGTGTAGCTTAGGTAGGTAAAAATACACAAAGATGGGTCCTAGATACTAGGCCATGTTAGGTACCCATGTACAAAATGATCTCACAAACAGAGAAAAGGAGAAAACCCAGTGGGACAAAAATCCTCCCCAAAAGAGAAAAAACAAAACAAGTTTCCCAACACAAGAAGAATCCCCTACAAGGAAGAAGTTCCCCCAAAAATAGAAAGGATAAGAAAGACTATGTAGCCTTCCCTCAATTATTCAACTATGCAAATGGTTGATGCTCAAAACTAGATGTAGAAGATGGACCATGATTGTTGAACAACATTCCTCCCCTTAAGAAGAAAAAAACAAAAGGTGAATGAAGAAAAAATTCCCATTCTTGAAAGGAATATGAAGGAAGGAAGTGAAAAATGTAAGAAGTCTTTGAAAATTGTTCATGTGTCTCCATGTCGATGCAAAACATTATCACTTTCAAATCAGGCATTCTAGGCCACACTGATGAACAAGGAACTCCAAAACCTAGTAGAGATGTATGTAGAACAAGATCCAAAGACTCAAATATCTCCTCTAAAGACAAAGATGCCTCCCCTAAATTTTTCTCAAAAGTATCCACAATCATGTCAAATTGTGATGAATGATCACATGGATAATGAACAAGAGAATCAAAAGATTCCTTCATAACATCTAAAAAATAATCAACTTCATCAAAGAGAAGATGAATGTCATGAATAGTGTCTCTGAAGTCTGAAATATGAGACTCTATAAACAAACTTGCAATGTCTACCATGTAGTCATCCCAAGTAGCTATATCTTGAAGATGGTGTAGATCTTGTTGTACTGAATCTCAAGTAGTCATGAACGTAGCAAAACTAGTATCCTCAGAAGAAATAATAGGTGGAGGTGAAGCAATACCAGGCTTAATAACAAGATCTAATGTGAGAATACCAAGATTCAAGTAGCCAAAATTCCCTCAAAATCAAAATTCACACTAGGAGTGTGATCAATAGAAAAAGGATCAAAACCATCATCAGGTTGAAAGTCTAAAAAGGTATAATATTGAGATTCATGATCAACCATCCTAGAATCAATTATCTCTTTGCTCTCCAAGTCTCTAATGATAACTAAATCAGCCATGAATTCAATAGTCTTCCATGCTCCACCATGAGTGATCTAATAGATAAAAATAAGATTATTTATCAAATGAGGTACACACAAAAAATCATTGAAGGTGCCATCCATAAATAGATCCCTTCCCAATAATACTCATGTAAGTTTTGTTTCCCATCAGAATAGGTGGCATAACACAAGGCTCAAAAGAAGAGAACATAGATTGTGTAGAATTCATATGATGAGAAGCTCTAGAATATAGGAGTTATTTCCTTTATTTAGGACTTGTAGAAGCACAAAGAGCTTTACCTTTATTATCCTTTGAATCATAAGAAAAACCTGCATGACCTTTATCCTTACTATATCTTAACTGTTTAGAATGTGAAGAAGAAGAAGTTGACTTAGACATTCTAGAAGGTAGATCAATGTTTTTCTTCTTAAGAAGATGTTTTAGTTCATCAATATCCTTCTTATAACAATAATTTTCTTCATGTCCAGTCCTCTTGAAATATGAACAAGTAGAATTATCTTTCTTAAATGAGTCCTCGCTTGAAGAGGATTTATTTTGTGCATGATCTATGTGTGGATTTTTTTTAGATTTTTATTTTTTTTAATCAAATTATCCTGACTCTTTTTGTCCCTTAGGATGACCAGCCAACAAAGCCTCAGTTTGTGATAGCTTTATGAGACCCATAAAAATAGGCTTTTGTTTCTCATGCATTAACATCTCAAAAAAATATGCAAATGAAGGCATATTATATATGGATATCCCGTAGTCATTCTATGAGTATGAAAGATAGAAATAAAAGTTGCAAATTCATGACCAAGTTTATTTAGTGCATTATAGATTAAATGAATATATTTTTTTATCAATACCACATGCTTTAAATTGTGCTCTCAAATCATTAACCTTAGTAATATAATATTGGATGTTTCCAAAGTTCTTAGGATCAAGGTTCATCAATTCATTATAAATTTGATAGCCTTTGACTTCATCAGTTGTACCACCCAAAGATTTTAACTTTTCCCAAGCATCACGTGAATTTGTACATGCTTCAATTTAAAACATAAGATCAAGGGAAAAAAAACTACAAAGATATCCAAGAGCTTTTGTATGTTAAAGCATCTATTTTATCTTGTCATTATCATCTATAGGTTCAACTACCTTCTTTTCAATATATGGAGTATACCCAAGTTGCATTAAGGAATTCAATGTATGTTGATTCCATGTTGCATAATTATAAGGTGTTAGCAAGTGAACCTTAGAATGGTCCATGTGTGAAGGAAAATAAGAGAAAAAGTAAACACATCCAACACACATGCCAAGAGAGACCCCCCCTTTTCACTCAATCAATGATCCCCCCAAAAAATATGATGGTGGCACTTAATAATTAGTTCCTTTAAAATTTTGGATTTTTTTTCTAAATTTTTACAAGTGTCCAAAATGGACCCAAATATTGAAAGTACAATAATTCTCTAAATGAGAACTTCAAACAACACCAATTTCTAGTTCTTGGAAAATAATTCACTTTCAAAAAAAGAATCACCTTGATTTGAGTTCGTATGTGAAAGTTACATATATTTGAAGTTTAAAAAATGAAGACTATCCTTTAGATTTGATGAGAAAACTGATTTTCTGAAAAAATGGGATCATTTGAGCAAAAAAAATCATACTGTTGCGAAGAGCGTGAAGTTTTACCCCAAATCAGAAAAAAAAATCACTCAAAAATGGCTTCATATGACTAAGATATGATGCTCTGAAGTTGAGATGCAAAAACCAAAACTGCAAGGGAGAGGAGTCCAAAATTTGAAAAAAATAAATTAACCTCCGATAAATTTGGAGGTGCCTCCAAAAATAGGTTGAACCACCAGTTTAAAACCTTTTCCAAATTTGGAGCATTGCAAATAAATTTAGTCCTCTACCAAATGAAGAAACCTCCAAAGGACTTGCTAAATGTGGCAAATTTGCCAAATTCCTATTATAGAAGCAAAGTAATTTGCAAGGTACGAAAATCATAGGTACAGTATGGATGAGCACAATATTTAGGGTGCAAATTTTGTTTTTGAATTGTTTTGAAATTTTTAATAACAAAAAAATATTAAAAAATGTCTTGGGGGTCGAGCCACACCCCAAGCCCCTTTATAGGGGTGGGGCCTAATGGTACCGCATAGATACCTTGGGTACCATATGCAGTACGACGTAGTTAAAGCTTTTTTAAACCTTTATTTGTTTTACTTTTGATTTATTTTTTGAAAAAAAATTATAATCAATAAAACTGTGTTTCATAATAACTTTTTTGAATAAACTAGAAATTAAAAACGCGGGAAAAATTAATAAAAAAAAATTCTTGAGATTTGTGTTGTACTATGCACATAAGGGATCGTACCACCTGGAATTCAAAAAAAAAAATCCCTAGAAGTCAACTTCTCATAATTCAATGAATTGGTAGTCGATCCTTAGGTTTTGTTGCCTTCTAAGCATGATAGTGAGGTCCATTTGGGCTGAAAATGCATTGATTTCATGGGTACCTTCTAGAACCTCTCAAAAAACCTCTATCTTACCCCCTTCATAGATCTCACATCTGGTGTCCAATTTAGATGAAACAAAAGCCTAATCTGACTTTTTCGGCTATTCTAAACTAAATGGTGAGCTCAAAATGTCTCTAAGTAGCATTGAAATACCTGCAATAAAATGCAATATAAAGGAAACCCCCAAAAAACTGAGATCTCTATCATGATTTTTTTATTCTCTAGGTCATCATAAGATGCAAGAGAAGAGCATACTTTTCTTTCAAGAATGGATTGAAAAAATTGCTAACCCACAAGTCACAACCAACTCTGACACCATGGCAGATTTGGTTGTGAAATCACCAAAGATTAAAATGATTGAAGGTAAGAAATTCAAAAATCCAAAGATGGAAAAAAATCAACACTCCCTTAGCACTGAACCAACACTCATGAATAAGTGAACTAGTGAACCTAGCATATGGAGAGGTGAGGGTTGTTTATATAGAAAAATAGGGGAAAATAATTCCAAGAGGTGTAATAACTCCCAAGTTCCCATAATAGGTGGGAGTTTTACCTACTTGGTAAATTCCATATTACATGGTTATGCTAACTTAGGTAAGGACAAACAAATGGTTATGGGAGGTGGCTAATAAATCTAATAGAGGGTGTGAGACTCAACTACCCAAGGGTGGGTGTGAGTGACACATTTGATTGATGGATTATGCCACATTTCCTCATCCTAACCATTCTAATATAACCTAATAAAGCTTAATAATGTGTGTAGGAAAAATAAATATTCCCTAACATAATAAAAATAAGAAACCTACACTAACACAACCATCTCAAAAAAATTACACTTGAGTGCATTAGAATATGCCAAGGAAAAAAGCTAAAAGAGTAAAAAAATCAAAAATCAAGAAAATAGTAAAGACAAATAAATCGTTCTTTAAGTGAAAACCACCTTGCGGTGCTTCTAGGACCCATACCATAGTGAAAACCTGGTAAACAAGTGCTACATTTGAATAAGCCATGCATCTCTATCTATCGACATTGTTTGTCACATCCACTTCATCCTCACCCATAATAAAACATGTATCCAACTATGACTTGATAACTGATCAATTGTTGAACCTTGCTACACCATCAAAATCCATCTACCTTAATAAACATAATCTTGTCCCAAACTAGGGACAACCTCATGAAATCAGTAGCTTCTTGGATCCTTGTTCATACCATCACTGTTGAAAACTATCAAAAATTAAAAACATCTAGAAAACAAAAAAAATCTAAAACATCTAAAAAACAAAGTCAAAAAAACACAAAAAATCCCAAAAACATCATAGGCCATCTCCTAATAAGCTATATTTATTCAAAATAAGCGAAATACAAGCCTTTGCATCTATAACGTAGGCAACACCATCATTGATGATCCTAGAAGGCCCTAGGTTAGTCCCCTTAGGTGTCCCTCTTAATCTTTAAACCTGATAAAAAATTCAAAAAAAACATTCAAAAACCTAGTCAAAATCCAAAAACATTTGTAAAGAGTGAGAAAACTCCAAAAATATTGCCATTCAATATAGTCGAACTATGTTTTTTTTTCATTCATCATGTAGGAAATTCCATCATATATGAGCCCTTGAGGAACTATGTCAGTCCCTTTAAGTCCCCCTAATTGTCTCTAAAAACTCTCAAAAAATAACAAAAACATCAAATAAACCCAAAAGCACAAAAACATTCAAAAAAATCTCAAAAATCACTATCTCTATCATCATTTATCCACAATAAAAAAATCCATCCATTATAAACAAACATCACCTTCAACCTTTGACAAACACAACCAACAAGCAAAACAAACATAAAAATCAATACTTCCAAAGTAAAGATTGAAATGACTAGATCACTATTAGACTGAAACAATGCTTAAGTATGAACTACCTTGCCTTTTGAAAACCATTATCAACAATCCTAATGTGAGTCTTGAAAATATAAAACATTTCTACAATATACATCATTATTGGGTTATATCATGAAACATCAAAACATCTATGGCAAGTGATAAAACAACATTTTTTATCTTTTTCTGATCTTATCTTTTTGATTTCTCTTATTGTCACATTCCTAGGATCTCTCAAAGATGTCCATAAGGATTTAGAGAGAAAGGAATGGGTAATTAATCCTCAATTTCTATGTGTTCTATTTTTTAGATATTTTTTATGATACTACCAAGGAAAATACATACTTTTTTTGTGTATGGAAGTCATTTTTTTGCATGTCGTATAGCAGTTGCATGTTAGGTACTTCATACCTCATTGTGTAACTAATCCGAAATGTTTTGAAACTTTTCACTCATACACTCTAACAAGGTTTTTGTATGTCAGGAATGAGAAAAAATACTCTTTATTTGTAGAGTCAAAGTCCACACAATGGATACAATGCCACCTAGGTCATCAATACCCTTGTGCATCATGTCTATTTGCTACATCAATAAGGATTTCTAAAACTAAGAAGTCTCTATATAGGAAAAAGAAAACTCATCAATGAACAACATCAATTTTCTTCTAAAAATCCAACTAACACTTCTTCTAACTAACGACTCCATCCTGCATCATAATAGCATTAGTACCAATTGTATCTTCCATCCAAAATATCATCAATGCATATCATGGCCATCATAAAATAAAAAAATCATACATAATATATCATCATCCATACATCCATGTCATATAAATGCCACACAAAAAGTACAAAAACATGAGCATATAATCATAAATCATCTATCATATACATATAAACATCCATAAACATCTCATAACACATATATGATGCATCAAAATGGTATATCTAATATATATAATAAAATAATGGAAATTTCACATACATCATCAAACATCATGTGTAATATAAAAATATACAAAATATATATGCAAGGCCTCAGATGGGCCAATGAGTGTATATACAAAATAACATGTCTACATAAAGTCTCTGATACAATAAATAAGATCATAAGAACATCAGCCCTATTGATCCTGCCTCGAAGGGGTCTGCTCCCCATCATGATGGGACATGTATTGACTATGTGCAGGAGATGAGTGAGCATGCACAATCTATGGAAATGGTTGTGGTTATCTAATAGACTATCCTCTTAACTCTGAACCTATGGAAGTTCTCAACTCGCCATAACGAGGATGTCTCTATCTTCTCAGGACAAAAGCTCATATAAAGTTTGATAGTAAGTACTCTCTCTCATGAGTTGATCCCACTCAGCCTGATACTAAGCTAGGGGAATAGAGGAGGCTAGGGAAATCTCTATATTCTATCTTTGTTATCTCTCTATCTCCAAATCCTATCTCAATGGATCTCTCTTGGTCCTGAGTGCATCCCTCTCTGTAGTCAAAATGAAAACTTGCACATCAGCAACCTATTGCCAAGCAATCTCGATGTCTCTCTCAGTTGCACTATGTCTCTATCAATAGTAATTTGTGAAATCTTCCCTACCATGTCCTCTTATATGGGAGGTCCTTGAGGTGCCTCTGGTCCCTACAACTGCTTCCCATCCTAGCCATCCTGACCATCATGTTGATCCTGATCACCATCACCCTAGGCTCTATCAAGCTGCTCTACTAAACTCTTGTTATCAGTATTTTATATCCCACCAAATAAGCCACCCATAAACTTATAAGTATCTTATCATAATGTGGGCGATGTTTTGTTAATTTCACCAAATCTCCCACTTTACCACTTGGCCCTTTTCATCACCTTCCTATAGTCAGCTCGGGCGGTGTTTTGTATGCCTTGTCGAACCTTGCTACTTGTGTGTTGGTTATTGGATTGGGCAAAATTTCATTGTGATGTTCAAACTTGGATGCATATTTATAAGTTTCTTCAAACCTCTTTCTTTACCACCCATATATGTTTGTTTTCAAATTTTTAAAATTTTGTTATGTGGGAAATATTGAATGTGACAACTACCACGTTTTAATGCAATTAAGGCATTAAATGTCCATCTACTCCCATTTTTTTCTATGAATCCCAGTTTAATGAAATAAAAGGTCGACAAACATTCTGATTGTGATGATTTCTGGGGATGAGCTGAAGGAGACGCAAAGTTTGAAATGCTAGGTTCACCATTAAAGGTATTTTTAGAATCCATTCATTGCAACCTATTTTTTGAATTATTTATGCCTGCGTTGTAAAGAGAATATATTCTCAAAACTATTGGTGCATATGGCAAGGGTTAAGTATGTGGGCTATGAGTATGTGGCTGGGTTAACATATGAAGGACCTGAAATTGGTGATACTCATTTGGTTCCTGTTAATTTGGATGAATTGCAGAATAAATTTAGCAAACCTAACCCTCCACCTATCATTAAGTGAGTAGTGGGTAGTGGATTAATTGAAGTTGTTGCATTTCCAATATTTGTGCAATGTCTTGAACTAGTGTTGGAATGTATCAGACACTATAATTCATAGACACGAGAAGTTAGAATAGAGGATAATAGGCTTGTTTTGAAAATTTAGAGGTCTACCTTCATGTCTTGTTTAAGAAATCTAGAAAGGGATGAATACTCACCAATGGACAAGACAAGTTCTCAAGTTGAGTTCACTACCAAGAAAGTGGTTTATAGAAATATAATAGAAAATAACTGTTTGGCCAAACCGAAGAAGTGTAAGTCTCAATTGCCCCGCAACCTACACAGGAACCATTTTTTTGATGAGGTGGCCAATATTGTTGTGCTATTGCACAAGGTAAGGGGAAATGAAAATTTTCATGGATTCAAAGAATGGATGTATTTCTTCATCCAAATCATATTAAGTAGGGAGAAATTCCTTGACTGGGCAAAGATCATTAGTGATCGTCTGCACGAGTTGATGACATTATTTACTTTGAATATATTTTTCTTTATGTCATCATATTTGATATATGCCCTTGCTAGTACTCGACCCTGACCTGGATTAAGGCCCATTGATTTGCCTCTCAAGAAAGTGCCAATTTATTATTATTTTGACAAATTACAACTTCACAAGAGCTTCTTGCATTTTAGAAGAGTGGCTGACACTTTTACCATGAGGATGGTTAGGGAATTTTAGGTGTGTCCTATGATGAGGTTATCCCCTAAGGCAATGCAGTTTGTGGATTTTTATGGTAGCCATTTTATTCAATTCTAGATATTTTCATACATAAGAGTGGGCAGATATACTAGTTTTCCTACAAAGTTGCCTAAGTATCCTAAAGACAAATGGGTAATTATCGAGGTGAGTAGGCAATTGGTTGATGTTAGTAGATTATGATAAGGTAGGGAAATATTGATAGTCAGTTTTCCCTTTGGTTCTGGTCCATACAGTTTTCAATCATTTTTTGATGCTTTGAATATTGAGAGAGAATTGTCCCAAGTATAGCATGCCCTTGTATGAGGAACGAGATTCTTTTGATCTAAAAAATTATACTAAGGAAAAATTTAAATTGAGCCCTACCTTTTATCACCAATCCAACCTTGAAGATTATTGGGTTGATTGCTTTGATGAATATTAGGTTAGGAGAAGAAGTTGGATGAGATTAATAGTAGAACAAATTGTCATTTATGATTTGAAATGGGATTTACAGGGTATTGTTGAAGATGGTTCTAACATGGTTGACCCAATATATACTGAATTGATAGAAAATTGGCCTATTCCTGCTATGGATTGGAATTTTAAAGAGAAAGAGACCATAGAAGAAAAAAATGTTGATGTTCTAACTAGAACCCGAGAATGGGTAACTAACAAGAAAACTGAGCAATCCCATCCTCATACTAGATCTAAGGATTCACAACTGGCTGAAGGTTCCTCTCAAGCCTCTATCAATAGGAAATCTACTGGTGATGTTCCTCAATCCTTATCATTAGGTACCCAAGGAGATGGTGATGATGACCCACCAAAAAAGAATGTGTATTCACAAACCTATGGGGATGAAATTTTCAATCTACCTACTCTGGAGAAGGAAAATTAAGGAGAGGAGGAAGAGGAGGGATTAGAAAACCTGAATGTTGATTTTTCCCCTCCCAAGATGAATCACTTGTTAGAGAGGTAGGCACCTCTTATAGGCCAGAAACAACTTCATTTACAGAAGGTACTCTTCTAGTCACTCAAACATTAATTGAGTCTCTAGGGTTTAAGGAAACTAAGGTCGCAGTAACCCCATCTTGGTTGGAAGATTCATTTTCATGAAAAAGGAAATCTATACAATCCAACTTGCCTAAAAAAGATATGGTACATTAGTTGTTGCAAAGGACTTCAACCCTAAAACTAAAAAGTTAAAGACCACTACTAGGCTCATAGATGACACATAATCAAGGATGCTCCAATTAGAAATTACACATCCTTCAACATAGAGAGATGTTTCTCAAGCAAAAACAAGTGATTTTGAAGTGAGAAGAGTAGACCTCGGTCCTCCTACCAGGGATGGGGATGTCCATATTTTTCAAGTGTTAGCAACCAAGATTGTTGAGAGATCAAAGAAGGATAAAGAAAGCAAAAAAATTTGAAATCCTAGGTTCAGGATTTGACCAAATTCCTAAGGTCTATTCTTGAGTTCGTCCCACAACCTCTTTCCTAGGTAGATGCTTCTATCAAATCTCTTACTATATTTCGAAAATAAGCCTTAACTAAAATCAAAAGTTGTCAAAACTTAAGCCAAGCTATAGAGGATTGGAACGAATCCCTAATCAAGAAGGGAAGCCTTGTCATTACTAAATCTTTTAAATACTTCTAAGAGGTGAATTCTTTGAAAGCCACCTTAGGGGATGAGGTCATTGCAACTGAGAAAGAAGAGAACTCATGGGTTAATTATCAAACTGAATTGAAGTTATTGATGAGCTCAGATATGGAAAGGTTAGTTGAAGATCAATTCATACCTAATTCTTTTGATGCTCGCTACCTATCATGGACTAAAGGAGTAGAGTGTAAATTACAGGTTGGTAAACAAAGTTCACAAAAGCTTAAAGAACGCATCAATGAATGCATTGTCATTTTAGATGAAGCATTGAGCACCTTAGTGGCTCTTGGTCTACTCCAAGATAAACATGAAATAGGGGATGATGTGGACACTAGTAGTTGGGAAGCTAGTTTCAAGAAAATGGTTAAAGAGACTCTTGAATCATCCCCACTTAATGCTAAGCACTTACAAAAATTAAGTGAACTACAGTTGGTATCATCTCAAGCAATGGATCTTACGAAGGTTTGCAAGTATCGCATGGAAATTGCTAGAGATCTTCATTTATTGTGGAAGGTAAGGATGATAAATTTAATCATTCCTTAGTATAAGGACCTATTGCATATCCTTAAGGCTTTCCAAGCATGGTAGAAGAAGCCTTTGGTGATCTCGAAGGCTAGAAATGAAACGGTGCCATTGTGATAGCTTGGCTTCTCTTTGTTTCTTTAAGTGTTTTTTGTTTAATTAGCGATGGAAATAAAGAGGTAGTTACTCACCTACCTATTTAGATATGTATCTATTTTCATATGCTCTCTCTAGATAGTCTTAAAAAAGTTTAGCTCAATACTGTTGATGAATGAAATTACTATCTTGTTTGTGTGCATTTTGGTGAAGTGAATTTGAGTTCTTAAATGTTTGTGTTTTAGAATATCTTATGCATGTCTTATTTGTGAATGAGAAAAAACAATATTGTAAACGATTTCATTTCTTGCATGGTATTGAGTATATGTATGTCTCTGATGATAAATTAGTCTTTGCGCTAATACTTCTTATTTTCTGAAACTTTCTCCTGATATTTGAATTTTTCTACTATTGGGTATAACTTTTTTTATTTTTGGTTAAGAGAATATATGACATTTTTTTTAGTGTTTCAATTCATTGAAAATACTATGAGGGAGTTGTACCTTGATAAAATTTGGAGAAAATTCGTAACATAATTATGATCTTTTCGGAGTTGTTAGCTCAATTCATTTGGTGCTAAATATAGACTTGGAGTCATACTTTGAATATATTTTTCATGTATCATTTTATTCCCTAATAAATACGTAGCCTCTATCTGTCACCCATACTCCTGATAAAATTGGCCACCCTCCAAACCTGACCTACCTAGCGCCAATAAGAACTATAAACCGTAATGGTTGTTTGTGGGCCCACCACTGATCATAATCTCTAGCGATACCTGGATCTGGGGGACCAACTACCCATCCCCATCCAAACAAAGCAAGTGCTTGGAACTCTACGAATTATATAGTAGAATATTTTGTTGGCCCCTAGATCCTGACCTCTTAGGTCATTCATCCAAAGTGTTCATGGTAATCATTAGCAAACCTAATCTAACTCTCTCTGAACTTTCAAAGAACTCTTTTGAGTAAATACTTCTCAAGAATAATATCGGCATAGCCTATCAGCCACTAGGTCTATCTACAGTAAGTAAAATGCTCCATGTCATCTGCGTAAGCCTCACATCCTAGCCATGGCCTCCAAATAAACTCAGACATATCATCAAATATGCCTCTCCAATAAGATAGCCTACTTTTCTAGGTGTAATGCGATAAATTAAAATATTTGTATGAGAAGGGATCATGGGCATCCCGCTAAAGTACACCATCTAGATGCATAACCACAATATTCTCTCATGCCCATACATGGAGGATATTCATGCTTGTTGAGATAGAACTACAACCTAGATATATGACCTTGTTCATGTCTTTGTACAAATGGGCAAAAACACATGGGACCCAAGCATACACTATCTCATGATCCATCATGTGCTCTATACATATGCCCTATCTAATAGGAAATCTCCCACCTCTGTGATCAAGCATCAAAGGTCTGATAATCAATCAAACCAACACTAAGGACATAAAATAAAAACTGTTGACAAATGGAGACAAATCTATCTCAAAGTCCACTACCTATAGCTTTCGCACACCAAGTACTTGTTGCATGGCAAGGGTACCCTACTTGACATCATAGGTGACCCACTCACCTTGAATGGGGATCCTCTTAATCCTCCAAAAATCTTAAAGGGTAATAGTTGCCTCTCCATTAGGCAAGTGAAATGAAGAGGTCTCTAAATGCCACCTCTTGACATACGTGGTCATCATAGCATGGTGTGCTCTAATCTTTAGCATGTAACAAATATAACATATTCCAATCATATAAAGGAAGTCCCTCTCCAACTCATGGAAACTAGAAATGAAGTCAAGTAGTTGTTGTGGCCGACACTCTCTAGAATACAATAGTTTGAGAACCATTTGCAAAGATTCAAACCACAACATAAAAAAATTACAAAAAAAATCAAATCACGAACATAAAATTACAAGAAAACTAGCTAAAAAATTGATTTTTGATAATAGAAAACTTTTCTAGGATGATAGCGGCCCTATTTTACAATAGTGGTCATTTTTACTATCATAGTGGTTTCTTTATATGATAGTGAGCCTTTCACAAGAACAATAGCGGTTACTTTTGACAATAGTGTTTAAGTACAATAGCAATTGAATTTTGCTATAGTGGTTGATAATAGTGACTAATTTATACAAAATCAGCCACATTTTACAACAGCGGATATTTTTTACGAAAGTGACTAAACTACAAACTAAAATAGCATAAAAATAGATAGAACAACACTAAAATCCTATAATTATCACTATTGTCTTAAACCTAGTTCGAGCATGAATTACAAAAATGAGAAAAGATGAAAGTGAAAATGGAAAGAATGTGTACCACGACACTTGTGTTGGCTAGCCACATATACAGACAAACTACATTAGCTTTGTGTGGTGCACCTAGAATCCTCACCATCAGAAATTGATAATCATAATAGAAAGATCTCTAGAGGCAAGAATTTCCTAAGACTTAGAGTACAAATGAGGAAAAATGAACCCTAATTTCCAATTCTAACCAAAACAAACCCTAATTTTTACCTTGGGAACCCTCCTAGGTTTAAATTTTGAGCACCTTGGAATATTTAGAACCATAAAAATGGGACCTATAGCCTAATTTTTTATCCTTTATGCATCTAAACTACACCAGAACCTTGTCACGAGCCCGCCTAGAAAAGTACTTTTTTCTACCAACCTCTCGAGGGGAAGCCCAACATCATATTATCTTTCCGCTGACCACTAGGGCACAGTGGGGCATATTTTTTTTTTTTAATCATTATCTAAACATAAAATTATTTGAAATAATGTAACCAGTACTTTGTCTCAAAGAGGGGAAAAATGTAGACATGTAAAAATGACTTAATGCATATCACACATCCTGAATTGCATTTTTCCGTCATCAACATCATTATCATTAATATAATTATATTTCACATCATTTTCACTTATTAACCCTATTTTTGTCTATTAATTGAATAATCATTCATTATTTAATTAATTTTGTATTTCATCATTAATCTAACTTTATTTCTCCCGACTAATTAAATAAACACAAATTATTTAATTTTGTCACTAGCATACCTTATTCATCCAAATTAATTAAATAGTTATCATTAATTATCTAATTAATCCTATTTCCATCTCCAAATTAAATAATTAAATCAATTATTTAATCCACTCAGAATAATGTGTTAATAAATAAACCCTTATTTATTAATTCAAATTTATCTTGCACATTCCTCTCTACATTAATTAATTATTCAATTAATTAATTATCCTCACTCCTTTTTTATTGAATAAATCATGACCACTCATTTTTCACTCTAATAGGTTAACTAACCCATCCCTTTCCACTAATTGCTCAATCCCACTAAACACTCAACTTGATTTCTTCTATCCCACAAATCATTTAATCTAATCCCACTAATTATTCAATTAAAATCCTTAATTAGATCAATCAGAAGAGTTAAATGATCGATCTATTCCCTCTTAATGGTTCTCAACTATTGATTGTGATCTTTCATTGTTGAATCTTGATTATTCATCTAAAACCTAAAAACCTATGAAACAACCTTCTTCCTTCTCAAAAACGGTTAGACAATCTAGAGAAATTGTGTGGAGAGGTCATGTTGAAGTGACTATTGAATTCTTCAAAAAAAATACAGACATCTTTGATCGCCATTAATATATATTTTGAAGCTTTTTCACAATGGAGGATTTTTATTGATCTCAGCAATCCAACATCAATACGAATACACTTCAACATGGGATTGTAGTATTGTAATTTATGAATTTAGTTTAAGTTCTCTTTTATGATTGCATTGCTTGTTGAATTCATCATTTTATAATTCCATTTCATGAGTAGGTTGGGATTTATGTTTTTTTAATCTCATTCATTTGATTTCATTGGTATTTACTTATTCTTATTTTCCCCCTTACACTTTTATACAAATTATATCAACAAATAGTGAATACAACATTCACAAAATCATTTACTTATTCATGCGAAATAGAAAACAAATGTTATAGCAACTCATGAAATCCAACAACTTCCATAAAACTTCCTAATCAACATCCCAATTGTAGAATATAAAATCATCCATATTCTTCCACTTTTTGACAGCAAAAACAGAATCATTAACAAACTCCATCTTGTTTACATCAATGAAAAAATCTGTATGACACTTGCAACAATCTCCCCCTTTGGCATCGATGGAAACACCAATATATATGCAATATTTTCCCTTACTCTTTCTCTAACCCTTTTACATCAAGGATAAAGGGGCTAATGGTCATAAAATGAACTTGCAACAACATCCAAGCTTCCCATGTCTACACAACCATCAACATTATTCTACTAGCTCCCCCTAAGAGGTAGCCACCATCAATCTAGGGATAAAAATGTGTCTTGAATTTCTCCCTCAGGATAGATGCACCAACTATACATCTAGTTAGAAGAGGGGCAACAACCCATAGCTTTTGCTTGAGATACTAAAATGTATCCTTTGAAAGCTCCTTTGTAAAGATGTTTGCGATTTGTTCCTTTATGGGCACATACTCCAATCTAACTTCTTGATCCATAACTTTATCCCTTAAGAAATGGCGCCTGATAGATATGTTCTTGGTTCTAGCATGCATCATTGGATTCTTTGAAATATTGATGTCACTTGTATTATCACACAAAATTAGAATGGGCTCATGATACATCATATTTATTTCCTTCATAGTTTTCTTCATCCACAACACTTGGGTGTAATAAGATGCTGCAACAATATATTATGTTTTTTTTGTTGATAAGGACATTGCGTATTGCTTCTTACTAAACCAAGAGACCAACCTGTCTCCCAAAAATAAAACTCCACCACTGGTACTTATTCTATCAACACTACCAACCCAATCAACACCAATATTTTCATTCAGAGAAAATTCATTACCCTTTTGATACCACAAACCATAGTCCAAATTTCTCTTTAAATATCTAAAATCCCTCTTGACAAATTTTACATGAGTTTATTTTGGATCAACTAGAAAACTTGAAGCAATTAAGATAGTAGGCCCCCAATCATATACCTATATAGATTCTAACCAGCCTTAGGTGACACATCATCCTTACTCAAATGGTAACCTATTACCATCAAAGTACTTACTATTTTATAGTATTCCATACCAAAATTCTATAACATTTCCTTTATATACTTTTCTTGAGAAATAAAAATACCATTATCTGATTGTGCAATTTGAAGTCCAAGAAAGAATGATACCTCACCTAACATAGACATTTCAAGTTCTTTTGTCTTTCTTTAGCAAATCTCTTACACATGTCATCATTTCCACCAAATATTATATCATAAATATACACAACAACAATTAGAATATTTTCATCCTCTATTTTGATGTACATATTATTGTATGTGGTACCTTTCTTGAAGCCTTACTAAAATAGGTACTTATCCAACCTTGCATACCAAGCCCTGGGGGATTTTTTGAGACCATACAATTCCTTTTTTAAGTTTTCATGCCATTTCTAGGTCTACTAATAGTTGAAACCCAACACACTGTTTTATGTAAATTTATTCTAATTCACCATTTAGGAAAGTAGATTTCACATCCATTTGATAAACTTTGAAATTCTTGTGAACAACAAATGTAAGAAACATTCTGATAGCCTTCATTCTTTCTATTAGAGAAAAAATTTCTTCAAATTCAATTTCTTCCACTTGTGAATATCATTTGTATAGAATCCTTTCTTTGTTTCTTACAACCTCTCCATTTTATTCAATATTTTTTTGAACACCTATTTTTTTCCTATCACATTCTTATCAGTAGGCCTTGGAACCAATTCCCAAGTCTGATTTTTCTCAATCTAATTTAGCTCTTCTTCCATGGCTTGTATTCACCCTTCATCTTTTCTAGCATCAAAAAAAGTTTTTGGTTCTATTCTTGAAAGAAAATAAATTTTTACCTATTCATTTTTCTTTGCCAACCACCTTCTTATTTGTACTCCTTCATTCTTATCTCCAATGATATGATCCATTGAATGATTTGTCTAAACATAAATTGCAAGAGTTTTGGGGATATTTTCTAGTGCTTCTTCCTTCTCTTCTTCTTCATCTTCTTCTTCGCATTCTTCTTCCCCTATGCAAGTAGATTCATTTAACCAATAATCCTCTTGCTCATGTATGTTGTGATGTGACTCTTCATCCAATTTGACATTTATACTTTGAACAAACTTCCTCAGCATTTTATTGTATATATTTTAAGATTTTCTTCTAGTTGAGTATCCAAGAAATATTCCTTCATCAGATCTTACATAAAACTTTCGCGAACCTTCTTCATATATTTTGATAAATTTGGTGGAAACAAGCTACACTGAGAGGGGGGCGTGTGAATGAGTGATGTGAAAAAATTAACTTTATTAACCTTTAAATTCAAAGCATTAACAACATTCAACCATAATACATATACATGAAGAAAATGAACATAAAACCATTACACGAGGATTTTTACGTGGAAACCCTGTTAGGGGAAAAACCACGATGGATGGCCAATCCACATGTTAATCTGAGTATACTCAAATGAAGTTTACAATAAGTGGAATGCACTTGCATTCAGGAACACTACCTATAGCTCACTGCTCAAAGGGAAGGCTCACTGCCTTATAATTAAATTTGGATTAAAACCATATGAGAGTTTGAACTGAGAAAAATAGATCTACATATGTCTGATTATAGTTTCAGTTAAGCACAATATACAATATTTTGTCATTTAGATTGATTATGTAGTTATGCTTTGTTCTGCTCACACTCGCAATACAAATTCTCTATGCACAAGTGAAAATGCCCATTATCGCTCTTCTTCTCTACTCTAGCTCGTAATTCACATCAACACACACTTCATACTACATACAAAATGATACGAAAGATCTTATATATATATATATCTGCAATATAGAATTTAATTACACTTTGTTGGCTTCAATAGAACGCAAAAATAATTACAACTATTGGATCAAATCATGAATAATATACAATGTATATCCACAATAGTCGGCCACAACTTGGCTAGGACCCAAAAAAATATGTAAAAACACAAAAATACTTAACCAATTGCTTCTCATACATCCAAGACATAATACATTCATGAAGTCAGCTCCCATATAAGAAAAAATGAGAATAAGCCAACCAGATCTTCGAAATTTCACACGAACTGATACAATCCACTGTGCTTTAGTAGTAACAGAGATAATATACCAAAAAAAAATTCAAGACATGAGCAACATAAAATAATAACATGAAATATTCATACGGATCGATGAACACTATGTTACCGGATACTCTATTCTTCCTTATCAATCATCAATTTGTCTTTCTGTATGATCGAATGATATTGTGTGTATCTGATCATCGATTAGAGTTGCCATCAATGACAACACCAAGTGATACTAGCAATTTCTCTTGCCAAAAATCTCCCCCTTTGGCATTGATGGAAACACTTAGTGAAAAATGACTAAGTGTCGGATCAGTACCAAGATAAACTACACTGTCATCTCTAAAATTCCAAAAATACAATTCTCCCCTTGAGATGATTCA
Source organism: Sequoiadendron giganteum (assembly GCA_007115665.2). Classification (NCBI taxonomy): domain Eukaryota; kingdom Viridiplantae; phylum Streptophyta; class Pinopsida; order Cupressales; family Cupressaceae; genus Sequoiadendron; species Sequoiadendron giganteum. Next base: position 440,148,363 of record CM021104.1, read on the forward strand.
CAATTTTTCACTCTAGTCTTCTCCCCCTTTGGCATCAATGGAAAAGGCATGGATCGTATACCAAAATGGATCAATCAAAAATTTTATACAAAAATGCTTCTTTAACTTACATAAACTAAAAAATATCTACAAAATCTTTCTTCAACTAGATTAGATTAGCATCCCAAACTCTTTTGAGACTCTCCATGATTGTTATGTGACTGCATATCAGGTAGGACGATGTCTCTGCAGATTCCAAGTTGGTCAAATCACCAACTACTATAGTGTCCTCCCCTTCCTTTAGATTGCTTTACATTATCTCAATTTTAGGACCAATTATGCCTCTGAGTTCACATGCTCTACCCACAATATTATCATTTTCATGCTTCAAGCCTTTTATATTTTTAAGCACAAACATCCCTTCACCTTCTATTTTCCCAATACCACTAGTTAGAGGATCAAATGTTTCAGCAATACTACTTAACTATTTTCCCAGATCTTTGATCTTCTTCTCATTAGCTTCAATAAATTTTGAAAAACACAAACATGATTTGTAGATCTTACCACCTTCTGACAAAGAATTTTGTACATTCTTTACACATGTGGCTAAAATAGTTTTATCTTTAGCAATTAATACCTTCAATCCACTAAACCTTTTGACATCAAATTCTTTTTTTACTTTCACCATAGCAAATTTTTCTAGTGACTCAAAGTGTGTACTAACTGAGTTGATAAGATTTTTGAATTCACTGGAAGAGGAACCAGTCAGATATTTCACATAAGATGGCATTATCTTCTCCAATACTCCAGATGCAAGATTTATTAGTTCACTATCTTGAATGTGTGACTTTAGTAGCTCTTCTCTAGCTTGTTCTTGAGCAAACAAAGCTACTTTCATCTTTTGGATTGGACTTAAAGTGGACAGGTCAATGGGACCTTCAATCAATTCTGGATCCAATTCTTCTTTCTATTCAACCAAAAGTTTCTTCACTACCTCAGTAGTGTCTCTTGCCTCAACTGGGATTGAATTTACATCATTTTTCTTTTCTTCAATTGTTACTTCCACATTTTCAAGGTATGGTTTACCTTTGGTGATTTATATTTCCTCAATATATGCATTTTCAAGTATCTCAACTTCCATAGGGATTTATGTGTTTTCTATAGGAGGAATCTGAGAATCCTCAGCTGTACCAAATTTTTCTTCTTTTGCTTCCTTTTTTGGACCTAATGGAGCATCAACTACATGTGTTTCCTTCACTACAAAGTTAATTCTCTTATTTAATAGTATCTCCCTCAGAATTTTCTTTGTTTCTTTTGTGACTTCATCGGTTAGACCAATCATTATCTTGTTAACCCTTGTTTTTCTTTTAAATTTCTTTTTGGCCTTGTTCAATAGTGCTTTCATGTCATCCATAGACATCACTAGACATAATTCTACAAGAATCCTTTCTCTCATCTTTTCTTCTTCTGTTCTGGCATTAAGTTTTCTCATTTCTAGAATGTCATAGAATTTTGGGTAGATTAGGCATAATTTCTATCAAAACTTTATTGAAAATATTCATATGTTTTATTGTCACTTCTACAAGAATTATTTTATCAAAATCATCAAAAGACTTATACCATTTGTAGAGTGGTTTGATATTACCATCTTTGACTAATCCTTTTCAACTTCTACAACTAGCATACTTGAATTATCAGTCTTTGTCTTTTTCTTCGCTTGAACATCTTCACCGAAGGGTTTTCCCTTTGTGAAAGTTGTTGCATTAGTGCCTTGATGTTTGATTTCTTTGACATCTTCATCAAAATCAATTCCTCACCATCAAAAATTGTCATAAACACTCTTTTTCTCTTATCTTTCTTCCTTTTTCCTTCTTTGTCAAATCCCTTGGATTCAGTTTTTATAGGGATGGACTTTGTTGCAAGAGTTGAATGGGATGCAGAGCTTCAAGTTTTTCTAGCTCGGGAAGATGGTGTTTTTAGACCAGCTGATTGAGTTTTTGTTGCCTCCTTAGCTTCTTGTTTTGCTGCTTCAATTTCTTCCCTTTTCTTTCTAGCTTCTTTTAGTTTCTCTGCAGGTATGCCCATACTCTTTGCAAGAAATTCTACCTCTTTTCTGACTCTTTTAGTTACCATAGATTTTCTAAGCTCGTTGTGAACCTGTATGTCCTTCTTAGCATAGGTACCAAACCTTTCTTCTATCAGATATAGAGGTTTACATAGGAAGTGTTGTGCATACATATCCAAAATATTCTCTTCAACTTCATACCCCATAGGCATGATCCAAATAGTTCTTGGATCAACAACTTCCATCATACACTAATCAACATCCACCATGAAGAAAGTTGAATCCTTGTAATTCTCTACAATTGAGGTGGTAATCCTCTCTCTCGCTTGCATCATAGACTATTTTTTAAAAATTATCCCTAGATAGTTGCATTATTTATTTTGGTATCTTCAAAATTGTACAATAAATCTCTAATATGTCTAGTTATTGGCTTGTCCTTTTTCCAAGGAACCTTTCCAACTCCTAAAACTTCACCCATGAAATAATAGAATAATCACAAAAGCAAGTTACCATATTTGAAATATTTTTTCTTATCTTTCTTAATTTTTGCAAGATTTTCCATTAGTTGACTTTTCAGCAGTTCACAAAGATGATAATCTGCATTTTCCTTCACCATTTGGTAGGTGGCATAAATTGTTGTGCCGAACACAGATTTGTCTTGACTAGAATGATAAATCTTGTATCCAATTACCATAGATGAAAATTTTACATCTATATCGACAATGTTATCAATAGTCATTGCCCTTCTTTCATATGTAGAGCCTGTAGCATTAATGACCGTTTGGTTTTTCACAGACTTTAGAATTGGTAGTCCACCAGAAGATTTTAGAGTGGTTACTACACTAATAGCTTCCTTTGTAATTTTGAATGGAATGCTTAGCCACATGAATTCATCATGCAGTCAACTCAAAACATAATGAACCAACTCTGACTCTTCAAAAATAAGAAATTTGACAATCTGTGTGAATTTATTTGTTTCCAGGATATTATTTTTTGTCTTTACACAACAATCTTCACCAATGATTTGATTATTCTACAAATTCAGTAGTTGAGAACTTCCTAGTTCTTCAATATTGGCGTGAATATAAACTCTAATATCTTTTGTGTGTAATATTATGCATGGAATGAATGAAAATGCTCCTAATGGATCGGTCTCAAGAGATTTGTAAGGATTCCATTTGAATTTAGGACAAGGTTTGTCCTTGACATCAACTACAAATGGAGTATTCATTTTGACAAAATCACAAGCTCGCGAAGTTTTCTGAAAAATACGTTTTTCGCCATATCAGAATTTGATTGTGGAATCACTTCCATGCTTGAATTCTCACCTCAATTCACCAAATTTTTCCTATGAGCTCTTCAAAATTATTTTCTTCCAAATGAAAAGTGAAAATTGAAAAATAGAAATGACTTTTTATCACTTGCATACCTAACCCTTTTTGTCCTAATAAATGCTTTAACCTTAATAAATTTGGTTACCCTATTTATGTGCACTATGATAGGTAAAAATTCTATAGACCTCCAGTACGACATACCACTTCCTCTAATGAGTTCAAGAAAATTTGTTGAGGATCTATGCATCTATTGTACACATCCACATCTGTTATTACTTATCAGTTATTGGGTTATATTATTTTCTTGACAACTCCCCCTAAGGCAAAGGCCTGGGACTAATTCTCAGAGGAATTACCAGAAACAAGTTCTGGTGTTGGCACACTTTCTTCAGCATAGGGTTCTTTCTTCAGCCATTTGTTATGAATTTTCTATCTGACCACATTTGTAGTGAGTTTTTCTTTTCATTTGATATCCTTCTACATGTTTTTCCTTTGATTTACCAGACCTTTGTTGTTCCAAAATAATGTAGCAATGTGTTCAATTTTGTTGCAGTTATAACACACAACATTTATTTTTCCAGACCAATTGTTCCACTAATTTCCTCTTGATTTGCACTAGTTATCAGTATGGCCAAGTCTATTGCATGTATAGCATCTGATATTTCTATGAAATTGATTCATCATATTTTTGTAATCATTTGACTTATGACCAACCTTATGACAATTAAAACATTGACCTAAGAATGATGGACCACTTTGATTCATTCTAATTCTACATTGAGTACCCATGTGTCCAAATTTATTACAACTGAAATAGTATCCATTAAATCTTTAAGCATTAGGTTGCCTTACCAAATACCTTCCAGATTTTTTCATTTGATTTCCTTGTCTGAATCTCTTTTGCTTGGATTTGGAACTTTCTCCTTCTTCATATCCAAGACCTTGCTTGCCACCATGAGTCCTCTAACTGATAATTAGTTCATCAAGCATGGCAGATCTAGCTTTGAACTTCTCTTTGTACTCATTTGCAACAACAATTTCATTTCTGAGATCATCCATCTACTTTTCAAATGCCTCTTCACTATTTTTAGATTGTTCTAATTCATCATCCAATCAACTGCATAATTCAGATTTTTCTTTTAGGGACTATGTTATATTCTCTTCATTCTTCTTTTTGTCTTCAATATCCTTGATCATACTCATCATGGTAGATTCCAATTCATTCTTTAAGATTGTATTATCTATGGTAATCTTTTCACTTTCTTCTATATTTTCTTTCAGGGTTTGATTGAGTTGTTCTTCTTCAATGCTCTTACTGCCACTTTTCTTAATCTAATCACAAAGTTCCTTTCTCTTCTCTCTATACTTATTTATTTTGTCTTTTAAAGACTCAATGGATTTCTCAACATCTGAGAGGTTTGCTTTCAATTTTTTAACTTTAGCCTTTGACTGATCAAGATCATCCAGAGCCACCAAAAGTTATTTTTGAAGACAACTTGAATCCATTAAAACACCTTAAAAGATCTCCTCAAATGGTTATACTTCTTTCATGATAACTATCTCTAATACCAATTGTTGGAAACAAGCTACATTGAGAGGGGGGTGAATCAATTTTGTGCAAAAAATAACTTTATTATACTTTAACTTCAAATCCTTAACAACATTCAACCATAATGCATAGACCTGAATAAAATGAACACAACACCATAACACAATTATTTTTATGTGGAAACCTTGTTAGGGGAAAAACCATGATGGATGGCCAATCCACAAGTTAATATGAGTATACTCAAATGAAGTTTACAATAAGGGGAATGCAATTGCATTCATGCAACTTGCCTAGAGATCACTGCTCAAAGGGAAGGCTCTTTGCCTTATAATGAAAGTTAGATTAAAACCATCTGAGAATTTGAAATGAGAAAAATAGCATCCACATATGCCTGGTTATAGTTTCGGTTAAGCACAATAGACAATATTTTGTCCTGCAGACTGATTATGCACTTCTGCTCTATTTTGCTTACACTTGCAATACAAATTCTCTATGTGCAAGTGAAACTGCACATTATCACTCTTCTACTCTGCTCTGACTCATAATTCACATCAACACACACTTCATACTACATACAAAATTATATAGACGATCTTATATATATTTGCAACATAGAATTCAATTACACTTTGTCAACTTCAATAGAACACAAAAATAATTACAACTGTCCACTCAAATCATGAATAATATGCAATGTGTATTGACAAAAGTTGGCCTCAACTTGGCTAAGACCCAAATAAATATTTACAAACATAAAAATAAAAATACTTAACCAATTGCTTCTCATACATTCACGACATAATACATTCATGAAGTCGGCTCCAATAGAAGAAAAATTGAGAATAACCCAATCGAATCTTCTAACTTCCACATGAATTGATACGAGCCACTACATTCATTAGTAATAGAGATAATATACCAAAAACTATTTCCAAAGATGTGCAACATAAAATAATAACATGAAATCTTCATATGGATCAATGAACACTATGTTACCGGATACTTTGTTATTCCTTATCTATCTTCAACATGTCTGCTAGTATGATCAAATGATAGTGTGCATATCTGATCATTAATTAGATTTTCCATCAATGAAAACACCAAGTGATACTAGTAGTGTCTCTTGCCAACAAAAGTATATGATTTCAAAAACTTTGAAATATTTGATAGTTTCCAGTCCCCCATACCATATCTCATAGGGAATTTTGGTGCTATCCACCCTTATTTGACCTTTGTTAAGGATATATGCAGCAGAATGGGCTATTTATTTCCAATACACATCAATAAACTTAGATTCATTCAATTTTTTTCTTGCCATATCTTGAACATTTCTATACTTTCTTTCCACCACTCCATTTTGCCAAGGAGTTCTAGTAATAAAACAATGTCTCTTTATCCCATGCTCTTCACAAAATTATTCAAATTCACTTGATGTGAAATCGCCACCTCTATCAGACCTCAAACACTTAATTATAGAATTCATTTCATTCTCAACCATTGATTTGATAATATTAAATCTATTGAAGCCATCTAATTTTTATTTTAAGAAGCTAACCCATGTCATTCTAGAGAAATCATTAATAAGAAACATGAAATACATTTCACCTTGAAGACTCTTTGTTCTAGTTGGTCCTCACAAATAAGTATGAATTAGTTGTAAGGGTCTTGTAGTATAATACTCCTTATTCTTGAACCTTATCCTTGTCTCCTGTCCAATTTTAAATTCTTTGTATATCGTGTTTATAGGTTTGACAAACTTAGGAATATATCTCAATTCTTGCATGGAGATGATCTTCGTAAGGTTATCAAAGTTGGTGTTTCTCATCCTCTTGTACCATAGAAAAATTTAATTTGTATATCCTAGAAGACAACTTCCATTTACACCCTTAAGGTTGTATAAGTTGCCTTCAGTCATTGAACCTTCTACCACCAATCTACTAGATTTATCCTTTCCGATTTCACATTTTTACTCATGAAATAAGAGATTGTATATTTGTCTACACATATGAATTACACTAGGAAGATCTTTTGTGATGAATTGTCTCTACAGATGTTTGCTAATGAATTATCTCCAAAATTTACTAATCTACCATTCCATTTAACCATCTTCATGATTTTTCTTTTGTCACCAGCCATGTGACTTGAGCACCCATTGTTTATTACCTAGATATTTTTTTGTCCTTGAGCATGATTTTTTTTTGCAAAAACCATTTAATTTTAATTACTTGTTTCCTCGACTTTCTTAACATCATTTCCCTTTAGAATTTTTAATTTTTTAAAGTCAAATTTATAAAATTTTGTTGTATTATTGTTGCAGATCTAACATGACACATTGACATCCACTAGAGAAGAAAGAGAACTTCTACCCAAAAAATTTATTCTATTCATTTCATATTTGAACTCAATATATTTATGTCCATACTTATTGCAAATGAAATACTAACCAAAAAAGGCATAATTGACCTTGTTTGTGGAGGGCCTTCTTGAAATATGAGATATTTCTTTCTATCTAATATCGGCTTCCTGACTTCAAAATATATATTTATCCAACTCCCTTTTGAGTAAAAGGATATCCTTATCAATATTTTTATATTTACTTATTTTATCTTCAAGTAGGGCCCTTTTCCTTTTGTTCTATTTCCTTACACAATCCAGATCTTCAAGAGCCGAGACAAGTTCACCTTCAAAATCAGCTTCACCTTCTTCTTCATCCACAAATTTTCTTGAATTACTAGAGATCATATTAGCCATAAATAGGGATTCATCTCCATTATCATTCAAAGATAAGTGGTCTCCTTCTTCTGAGGATCAATATTCTTCTTTGGAAAGGAGATTCCTCTTGAAATTGTTTCTCTTGAAACCCTTTTTGCTACTTTCATTTTCTCCAAAGGGACATTTAGAAGCATATGAATAATTCTACCATAAGTAAAACATTTGAATGGTGATTTAACTTTGTATTTTCTTGATCCCTTCTTCAAATTTCTTACAAAGTTTTCTTCTTCTTCAAAATCACTAGGTGATCTAGAAGCTTCTTCTTTCTTCACAAATTTGAATGCAATTTCTCTTTTGTGTGTACTTTGAACTTCATTCCTCATTTTATAGGTTGTGAGGGATCCAAACAACTATTCCATAGTAATCTTTTTCAGATCCTTGGCTCCTTTAATAGTAGAAACTTTTGAGTCAAATAATTAAGGGGAGTTCTTAGAACTTTATTCAACACCATAGAGTTAGTTATGTCTTTTCCAAGTCATCTGATTTCATTCATAGCTTCATCTACCTAGAGAAGATAGTTGGCTATGTTTTCCTCCTCCTTAATCTTTAGATTCTCAAACAATGTTCTATAGTTTTGCAATGTTGCTTGCTTCACATTTCCATTTACTTCAAAGAGATTCTTGAGCTTATCCCAAATATCCTTTGTAGTCCTGCATTGTACCACTTTAACAAATTCAAAATTTACTAACCAACTTAGTATAGAATTATTTTTATTTAGTATTTTTCTCATGATACTTTTTTAACATTTGGATCAGTGATAGGGTGAGAAAGTTCATCATAATCATCTTTGACATCTCTCCAAACATCATAACCTAGAGAAGAGAGATAGGAATCCATACTTACACTCCAGAAAGCATAGTTATTTCAATAAAACTATGGTGCCTTATAAGAGGACTCCTTTGAAGATATTATTCTAAACCAAGATCTACCTGTTGGTGATTAAAATAACAACCCAGCTAGACTTTGAAAATATCTAAGACATAGCCAACCTCTATATTAAAGAACAATAAAGGCTAGTGGCCAACTAACAAGATTCAGTCAAAAACTGACATCTCCTACACTTCTAGCTCTGCAGGACCTAGGTGGGTAAACCTAAACAATGTTCAAAACTTAATTCACTCATATAATGACATTGCTTTACAAAGCAGATAATTCCCAATGAAACAACACTAAGGGAAGCATTGACAACTTTAAATTTGGCTAAATTCTCAGCAGCTCAACCCTTTCTCAGCCATTGGAAAGCAGAACACACACAATAACACAGTAAGATTAAAATGATTTTGCATTTAAAATTTGTTTCTAAGATGCACAAACTGAAAAATAGATCAGTGCCAGTTCTGGGCCATGGAGTCAAACATATAAAACAAATTCTCCAGCAAACAATCTTCAACCAGTGGATTTAACTTGCTAATGCTTTGCATTAACTATTAGTGCCTTGCACCAACAATCCTTCTCTTGATATCAATCAGATTCTTCTTATCAAATCCCATCTGCACACCTGAAATCACAATCACCTACTCAAAGTATTTTAACCATTTCCTTGACACAAAACAATGAACAGACAAAACAATCTCATGAAACTTGAGATGATAAAATCAAAGAACACCTTGCATTATTGAATTTATATAACTGAAAGTGTACAAAAATGGAGATAATCTGATGACATTCATGAATGTGGAAACACCTTCATGATGTTAATTGCATAAACTGGTTGTATTTACTTTTGAATTCATAAAATTACAACTTATAGACTCAAACAATGACTCAGAAAAATACAAATCTCTATCTACCCAGCCCAATACAAAAACTCAGAAACCTTTACAATGAGAGAATAAAAGAAGATATAGAAGAAGAGAGGCAAGCAGGAGCAGCCCTAAATTCGATTTGAAATTGCCATCTGGAAGCTCCATTTACCAGTGATCAACTGAAAGGAATATTTCCTCCTTCTTCCTCTGCAGCAACAAACTTATTCCCTCAAAAACAACATTTTCTCATCATTGCCCAACAACAGAAAACATGCCCATGTGGAGATTCAACTATTTTCCCCAGCTGTAAAATATCTTCTTTCCTGCACAAATTCATTTACCTCTATTTTTTATTTGCTGCAGTTTTAATTCCCAACACATATCTGATTATAAAGTGAATAAAATTCACTTTATACAATACCTACACTCTAATCAAATATAAAATGAATAAAACTCTCTTCCAAATATCAAAGTCTCAGAACTTTAATAATTTTGCTCATATCCACCTCCCAGTAAATAAAATATTTTACAAAGTGAATATTTACTCACTTTGCATTTGTTCCTAGCAAGGAAGACACTTTGTGAATATTTTATTCACCTTCTCAAATCATATCCTCTGGCATTTCTCGTGCATTTTACACAACAAAAGAATTTAAGTATTTCATATTTGAGCTTTTACTTTTACCACCATTCCTCATTTTTACCCCCGAAATCAAACTTTAAACAATGTATTAAAAATACATTGGGCCCACATCTCCATTTTGTCGAGCCACTTTACTCATGCATTGAAGTATTATATTTAAAATGGAAACATTTTAAAATAAGAAATATTATCGGCCCATTGAATAAAACTATATCCTTGCATAAATTTTTATATGGGCCCACACTCCACAGAAAGAAATCTCGCGCACCTCGCAAGACTCTTGATGACGTCCTCCATTTTCCTACGAGGTCCACGAGATTTTCCCCAAATCTTCAACCTCTAGCACAGGTTTTCCCTTCTCACAGAAAGCTCAGACTTTCTACTCCAAGCCACACCCAACATCATTGTAGGATGTAGGCCTCCTCCTCTTCACTAGGTTTGATCCCAACTCTCACCTTCCACATGGACCTCCTCTCATTGTGTGTGGTTCCCCTATTGGCTACACCTAGCTACTAGGTGAGCCTCCATTTCATGGCGCAATCTCACTTCCTCACTGGCTGCGAGCTTCCTGTTCACTAGTTGCGGGCTATGGTTTCCTTCATGCGCGCCCTCCATTCTCCCTCTCTGGCTGGCTGATGGATGCGCATATTGTCTAGATGCCTCCTCACATTCTTATTTCCTCCCAGTCCCAACATCCCATGAGACCACATTCATTTGAGGAAAAAACTACCCACCTATTTAGTGTGCTCCCTCCATGCTGCAGGTCGCGCCCATACTTCTCTACCATGCACATGCCTCCAAGCCACATTGGTGGCTTCCTCACTGCAGTGTGTGCATCCTTCATGGCTGGCACAAATTTCTATTCTACTCCCTCTGTATGTTGGCCGCGGCTCCTCCCTAGTCTTTTCCTCATAGAAACAGTGCACGAGCCTTGTCTATGCTTCTTTCATAGTGTGTGGGCTTCCTTGCATTAGTTAGAAAGTTTCTAAAACCTTATTACCATGTCTATGGGCTCCAACCATTGCCATTTGCTTCATTCTCTACAGCTTTTGAGAGATTCCAAAGGCTTTCAACAAATCCATTTAGTGTGCACCACCTCCCTTTGCTACTTCCATTGGCCAGCACACCTCCTCCTACTTGCATTTGCATTTGTTTGAGAATTACCAATGCCATTTCAGTAGTCTGCAACATGGTACTCCATTGGATCACATTGTTTGGGGTTTCTCCATTTTATAGATTGTGTGCCCGGTGTATGCTTTGATGGATGTTCATACACCACTCCACCAAACCATGCCATAGCAGCAAGATGTTGCCTTGCTATATCAAAGATTTGCAGATTGCCAATAGACCATAATAACAGAAGTATGTGTAGACACCTAAAAATGGCTTAGGCCTGTGACCACTATTTTACCACCTTTCTTCATAACATGATTATAACATTTTAATTATGTTTCTAACCCACATTCAACTATTAATTAAATAATTTATAATTATTTAATTAATTCATAATCTCTCATTTTTTATGATTATTAAATAAATAAATCTTAATTATTTATCTAATATGTCACTAATTATCAAAATCATCTCATAATTAAATAAAATCTTATTTATTTAATTAATCCCTATCATTAATGTCTTCTTGATTATTAAATAAATATATTTAAAATATATTGATTTAATATGTCACTAATTCCTAAATCCTCTTAATTAAATAGATTTGCTAATTTATTTAATTAATTAACTACTTCTTCTAAATTAAATAATTATTTGTAATTATTTAATTGTTGTATGTGACACTTCTATATTTTTAAATAAAACAAATCATTTAAAAACATCTCACATACTTAACTGATTCTTCATTTCGTAATTAATTTCAAAAATCAATTACTTATTATCTCACAAAATCCATATTTTGAATTAATTTAATTCAAAATGGAATTATTCTTCTACAAATCAAGTAATTACTAAAATTACTGATTTTCTAAATCTCAACCTCTTGTCTTCTGATTTTTACTAAATCTCAATGTCACGTTTATTCTCCACCATTGATTTAATTTATTAAATTAAATCTTGTCCACACATTTTGGGTTTATTGCCCTAATCCTAATTGAGAGTTCCCTTATTGAATCTTGACCTTTGATTCTAGGGCATTCCTTAATCTCTCATCTCATTCGTCCATTCAAGATTGCATTTTCTATAAAATGACAATCTTGATCTCATTTTCGGGATCGATGAATCATTTTATTATCTCTTAGCATTTTCTAATCTCATTAGCATCAATTATCATACAATCTTAGGCTTATTTAATTTGCATATTAGAGAGCATTTATAAATCTTTCAAATCTTGTTTAGGTCTAGACATTCATAGTTTTCTCACACAAACTGATCTGAGGGCATCCTTTTATTACAACAAGTTAGGAGGTGCAATGGAAATGAGCCATGGAGGAGAGAAATGGGTGAAACTCTTCTAGTCTCATTCCTTTTCCCATTGATTTCTCCTTTGCATTCCATTGATTGATAGTTGTGTACATTAGAATGTGTAAATCAAAATGAATCTAATCTAATACACCAATGAAACATTAGATTAAAGAAACTAAATTAAAGAAAGCAAAAATGCAAATTCTAAACACAGGCAGCTTCTTCAAATTCATCCCATTGTCCTCTATCTTCAAGGATTCGTTTCAAGATGTTGGCTCTTAGTCTTTTTAAACAACTTGTAGAATGACAGCTTGAAAGAATGAGATTAATGAAAATGCTTGTGCATTACTAATATACTTTAAACTATGAAATTGAAATGCTAATTAAATGCTAGAAATGCTTGATAAAACTAGAATGTGACTATAATAACTACGTATGAAAATCTAAAATTCGAGGTCTTTTTCAACCCACAAGAGGGCTGTATTTATAGATTTTTGAAGGCTAGAATTCAATTGGCCAAGATCAATGGTTGAGTTCAAACCTGTTAAAATGAACGGTGAGAGATCGAGAATTCGAAAAGAAGATGAAATTTTGAGAGACGGATGGAAAATGAAGAGACAAAATGAAAGATGTCTCCATAATTTAAATAAATAAATATTTAAATATGTGTGGGAAATGAAAAGGCCTTTAATTAAATATTGAAAATATTGAATTATGTGAGAGAAATGAAAAGCCTTTTAATTAAATATTGAAAATATTTAATTATGTGAGAAGAGTGAAGACTTTAAAAGTGTTTTAATTAAATATTGAAAATATTTAATTAAATGTGAAATGAAGAATATCATTTAAATTTAGAATTTAAACTTGTGATAATTAATATAAATAAATTGTGAAATCTATTTAATTAATTAAGAGGAAAACAACATTAATTAAATACACTTATTTATTTAATTAAACTAGAAGAATTGGAAAGATGAACAATATAAATAAATAATTAAATTTATTTATATGTAGATGACTTAAGAATATTAATTAAATAATTCATATTTAATTAATTAACAGGTTTGGTTAACCGTGACCTTTTTTAGATGTGTACAATAGTATTTTATTGCATGCATGTTCTAACCTAGTTCTATCTTGCAAGAATATTTTATCTATCATTACATTGGTGAACCCAACAATCTAACACACTTTTACAAGTTTTGTACGGCTTCAGATTTTTTTGCAAGTTTTGTATGGCATCAGATTTTTTTTTGCAAGAACAGGTACAAAACATCGTATTTTCCTTCTCGTGCGATGCAAACACTCTGCTGCACCACATTCACCTTCGCGTGCGATGCAACAAATCCTATGCACTGCATTCACCACTTGTAGAGCCGCAAATGACATACTGCAACGCATTCGACATAACCCAAACCGTATCTACCGAGCTACAACCGTTGAGCAGCATTTGACATGACGCATTTTTCAAGCCACATCTGCCATTTCACGCTGCAAGTGACTAGTATTTTGCATTGTTAAATTGTAATCTAGATCTGATGCATTCATGACCAGTTTTTTCTATTTTTTGGGAATTAAAATAAACCAACCGTAGGATAGACACTTAATTCAGAAAATACCAATCCTAGCATAGAAAATCTAACTTGGAATTTATCAATCTAGGATAGTCACCACACTTTACTTTTGTTTGGATTAAAATAAACCCCATGTTTTTGTGAAGCAATATCTTCACTTAGAATAGAAAACTTTCATTTGGGTTTAAAACTGAACATTGGTTTACTGTGTTTGTTTGGATAATAGGTATATGCTCTCCCCTTTATTGGGTGATCAAAAATCCAGACTTATCCATTTTTATTTTCATGCATTTATTGTTTTATTACAACCTTTAGAAGGCCCGTCGTAGTGGGAAAAAGTACTCACCCTACGGGAACAACCTAAGTGGGAACAACCAAAGCTAGGTTTTCCAACCCACTATAATCAAAAGTGAATTTCGGGGAAACCCATATTCAACGGTAGTAGGCAAGATAACCATCCCCAAAATCTTTGTTCTAAAGATTGGGAGGTCTCTTGAGGGAGTTTATCTATTGCCACGCCGAACGAAAACCTTGACTAAGAACCATAGTGTAGAAGCCATTCGTGTCAGTATCTAGACATTGTCTCAGTTACAATGCAAGAGGAGGCAAGAATCTCCCCCCAAGAAACTCACCATATAATCACCACAGACTGTTTGCTCAGGGGATTCGGTATCCACTTTCGTCACCTTGAGTACGCACCTGGAAAAAACAAAAACATGGACGCCCTCTAGGGGGTGACATGGCTATGTGAGTCGACATGATTTTAAGATGTGGGTTGTGATTGTTATGATGACCCTTTGACTAATAAGAGTGAGTTTGCTTGAACATACACTTAATGTTTTAATTTTTGTGTTTGCCAACTGTTTTCAAACAAGACTTCAACAAATTGAATAGCAAAAATCTGGATCAAAAAACTTGTCAAATCTACAAAAATAGTGTTTGATTTTCTAACAAATTGTCCATTGAGACGCAATCACTTTGATAAACCACAATTGCTAGATATTGAGTTGCATTCGCTCTGATGGGCCTCAATTGAGTCATCCTAAGCCACATTCACTCTGATGAGCCACAATTGAAATATATAGAGCCGCATCTACCACTGTTAAACCACATTCAGCATATTGAGCCGCATTTGAGAATCAACCCGCATTTGCCAGTGTTAAACAATATTCAGCATATTAAGCTGCATTTGAGAGACATCAACCCACATTCGCCATACTTTGTCACAATCGACACTTTTAGAACCACATTTGCTCTGTCATACCGCATTTGCTGCGATGCATTTGCTAAAACTTGAAAACAATTTCTCACTGTCAAAAATTGAAAGTCCACAACTTGTCTTCAATTCAATCAAGTCTTCCTTCACTGTTATAGCTTAAACCAGACTCTGAATTGCTCAACTTTCATCAAACATTGCATTTTTGGTACCGTTTTGAGCTCACAATAGGCTTCCATTTGACTTTCCATTAGATTGCATTGATAGCTGCACCATCTACTTAGACACTTACTTTTGCAGATTTTAGGAGTTGACTCTTATCATTCATTGTCTAAACTTTGCATTCAATAGTAGGTTATCATTGGACCCAATTACCTTTGTCACTTTGTCAAAACTTTTGTGAATCATTTCCCACTCAATAGTCTAGTGTGGAAATTTCACTTTGTCCTATTTATAGTCCTTTTATGGTCCATTGGTCTTCCAAACTTGAATCTATTTAAAAAATTTTATTTGCCCAAGTTGTCCTCTTTAGATCCCTCACTATTAAGTACATCTTAGTAACTTTGTATTCACAAGTCTTTGGTCTCACTTGCATTTCATAGCATCCTTTAAAAATCCAAAAAAGAAACCAAAAAACATAGTGTCATACTTAGATCATTTTTCCATCATCCCAAGTTGAGCAAAACCTTGTATGGTTGAAACTAGATTACAGAAAAAGAAAAGACTCATGGATTCCTTTATACAAGACACCAGCTTTCTTGAGTTCACAACAGGCATGGATTCATTCCCTAATGCCATGAACAATCCTTGTTTTGACATGGGAAATTCCAACATCAACCCTTTTAGTGAGATGAACATCCCATCATCTCTATCGCATATTTTTGAACCATTTATCCAATGGGATCAAAATGGGTAAGTCTTTGAAGAATACGCATTAGTTGTTGCCCAACATCCAGAAGTTGCTGCTTTTGTAGAAGAAGTAGTCTTAAATGACTCTTCTAGATTCCTAGCTATGCTCCTTAACCAAGGGGATAAGCTACCAAAGGGATTTGATCTTAACACTCTTAGAGAAACTTCTCCCACTCCAACATCACACAATCCTTCCATGGGAGCCTCTTCACAAAATTTCATCAACACAATCAATGCTACCTCCCTTGGTCATACTACCACCACAACCAACACAACATCTATTGGAGGATCATCTTCCCAAACCAACACCACATCACAATCCATTCCACAACAAACATCCACCGTCCCTTCACAAACAATGGGGGCAACCACATCAAACCTCTTTGGAACTACATCTAGTTCCATGAGTACATCAGCAAACCTATTATTAGGCTCTTCAAATGCCATGGAAACCAACTCATCCAACCCATTTGGGAGAATTAAACGAAGAGTTACCATACAAGGCACCCAACCCACTTCATCAAAGGTTAATACCAACATTCTTGTGACCCAAAACATGAGCATTCCTCAAGGCCACAATCTTTTATTTGGGCAAGGCAATCAAGGTGCTCAATCCTTCACTCCATTTGGGCACCAACAAGCTCAAAATCAACAAGGCGCTCAATCCTTCACTCCATTTGGGCACCAACAGCCTTGAAATCAACAAGGCCCTCAATCCTTCACTCCATTTGGACATCAACAAAATAAAAACCAACAAGGCTCTTAAATTTAGTCCAACATGGCAGGATATCACATCCCCACTTATGCCTCTCAAGTCCATACACAGCAGCACATCCCTCATCGAAACACTCAATTCCAAAAACCGCCTAATCAAAACACTCATTTTGCTCACCGACAACCCATTCCAAATCAACACATCTCATCACAATAGTTGGGGACTCAATCTGCCCCTATCAACAACATAGGTGATGCTACCAACCATCCCATGGTGGAAGCACTCACACTCCAACTCACTGCTCTTCAAACACAAGTGGAGACCTTGCAACAATCTAGCAAAAAGTCATACATGTCACATGACTTGTGTCCATATCCATTTGACACAACCTTGTATATGCCACCCTTTCCTCATGGATATGTGGTACCTCATTTTCCCAAGTACAAAGGCAAAACAAACCCCATTGAACACATAAGAGAATTCACCACTAGTTGCATGGACATTGCGTATGAGAAAAATTATCTCATGAGACTCTTTTCTAGAAGTCTTGCAGGTCATGCACTAGAATGGTTCTCGCTTTTGCGTAAGGGAATAAAAACATGGGACAAATTGGCGAACAAGTTTGTTGAAAAATATGCCTATAACATCGACACAGATATCAACATCGCCTCCTAATGCAAACTTACCCAAGAGGATGCAGGAGAGACTTTCATTCCATTCTTCCAAAGATGGAGAACCTTAGCAAGCAGATGTCCGGTTGAAATACCTGAAAAGGAGAAAGTCACCATGTTTGTCCAAACTCTCCTAGGACCGCTAAGGTATGGCTTAGAAGTCCATTGTTGCACCACCTTTGTTGACCTTGTGGAAAAGGGTGTTCAACTCGAGAAAGCCTTGATCACCAAGGGCGAGTTAAAATATGGTGGAAAAACTATCAACACCACCATAAATAATAACCTGAGTAGCTCAAATGACAAAAAAAAAATATTGGGTTAAGAACAAGCATATCACACGAGACGGTATAGTTGATGCAAAAACCGTCAATGCAACAAGTCATGTACTCACAATCAAAGGAGTACAAAACAAAAACGCACCTGTAACTACACCAACACCAACTACTAATGCTCTCCAAAGCAATCATGTGCAAACTAATCAAAGGCAGTTGCGTCAACCCCAACAATTCCAAAAACGCACGTACACCCCTTTGGGTGAACCAATTGAAATTGTCTTAAAGAAACTTCTTCAAAACGGCATCATAATGCTGGAAGAGCCAAAACTGTATGACCCTGGTTAGTTCAAGCCGTCATGGTGGGATGACAGTTCATTTTGTGATTACCATCGTGCCAAAGGGCACAAAACTTCCTCTTGTCATCAATTGTAAAATCTAGTGCAAGACCTCATAGAGAACCATACCATTGAGTTGGGTGGTCAATCATTTACATCCAATGTAGATCATACTATTCACAAAAACCCACTGCAGGATCATGGTAAAGCTTCCTCATCTGGCACAAAGAATACCAATAATCAAGCCAACCATATTCGTCTGGCCTACAATAATACTCATTCTGCATACAATTATCCCGGTGGTACCATTATTAACAATCTTTGCACTGCTAATGAAGATGAATCTATTAATACCATTAACATTAAAAAAGAGCCTGAATGCAATGTGACTACATGTAAAGGCAAGGTCACTATCCCAGGTCCTTTTCCCCATCAACCGAAAATCACCATACCTGGTCCGTCCGCTAGACAATCCAACCCAAAACCAGAGTTCAACATTGTTGAGCAATTAAATAAAACACCTGCTCAAATATCCATTCTCGAACTACTTCATATTTCACCCACACATAAGGCCATCCTGGATAAAGTCTTGCAAGAGTCATTTGTCCCAACCAACATGGATGTCAACCACTTTGAGACTATGGTCGGATATCTGAATTCGCCTCACCACATCACCTTTTCAGACAATGACTATTCCTCACCCAAACCATCACATAATGATTCCCTTCACATCGAGGTTTTTGTCCATAATCATAAGGTTAGATGAGTCCTAGTAGATGGTGGAGCAGGATTGAACATCTACTCTCTAAAATTGGTTAAAGCTCTTGGTTTTTTTGATGCATGTGTAGATGCTAGCAAGAGCATCATCATCAAGGCATACGATGATGAAGAATGCGCTTCTAAAGGCGTCATTACCATTCCACTCTAGGTAGGACCAGTTATCATAGACACAACATGCCAGGTCCTGGATCATGACATACACTATAATATCTTACTTGGATGCCCTTGGATTCATGCTCTAAAGGCCTTTCCATCCACATACCACCAATGCCTGAAATTCCCTTTTGATGGTACAGAGATCACCATCCCAGGAGATCCCGATCCGTTTCAATAATGTACCAACCTGCGAGCCACTACTGAGCACCAGGTACCCATCAATTGGGAAGCCTAATCCAGCCCCTCATCTAAATATATTGAACCATCGACACTCATAAAATCATCCATTCCATCACCTTCCACCACACCATCCTCATCGACCTCCATCCCAAGTAAAGACCTTTAGATCCAAGACCTTGGTTGTGGAGAGTTCAAGTTGAATACGACTTATTGTATCACCACAATAACGAAGCCGCCTAAAGTCTATGGTAGACCATGTTTTGCAGTGGAGCCCAAAACAACTTTCAAGGTGCCACCGAAAAGTGGTTTTACATGATAGGGCGATATGGGTAATGAAGTCATTATCAACATAGATAGTTGGATCTACAAAGATCCAACAGAGCTATCTCCACTACCTCTACATCTCTATGGAAAAGGCTATGCCATATGCAAAGCCCTAGGTTTCAACGGTACAAGCGGCCTTGGAAAGAACAACAATGAAAGAAGGGAACCTATTATCATGACTGCAAGACCAAAGAATATAGGGCTAGGGTTTGACCAATTTGGAACTGATGATCAACATACCCATGAAATTTCAAGTAAGGTCGTAATGGCTACAAAAGGTGTTGAGACATGTGAAGAATCCCTTACCGAAATAGACTCAAATGAATGGGAATGGGGATCTTACAAAACCATCAGTGACTATGACATTGATGAACTATTCTTGGAACCTGGCCAACCTTCCTTTGAAGAATGATTCTGCCAGAAATATAACATTGACCCTATTGACCGACATTCTAAAAATAAGGAATGGGTAAGCATTCCTTGGAATCCAGAAGAACACAAGGTGTCGTTGGAAATACCAGAATCATCCCACCCCATTCTTGAACCCACCCATGAGCCTAATTTATCTGAGCCCACTATCCATACTTCTGAAATGCCCACCACTAGTCACGATGTTGATAATTTTATCCCATATTATGACTTTGAATTCAATTCATCTGACTCGGAGTATGGACCATCCATTGCATTAGACACGAAAGCGGAAATTGACAACTTTTCCTTTACACTTGAGGCATCAATTTA